>OY744542.1:42238500-42343500 GCA_963556195.1 Sepiola atlantica
CGGGGCGTGAGAGATAAAATGTGACTGAGTAAGTACAAAATAATGCTTTTACATGAACACAATTAACTTGATCGGCCTATAAGTAAAATAGCACCCTAAGTTCTTATGTGGTGGCCAGATTTACATAAGGTTGTATATATTTTCTACTTAACATTACATATTCTGCATTTTCTTTTAATTTTATTTTTTCAATTATGTTTCATATTTGTGTCAGCTCTAAATCATTCTTGTCTTAAAAAGAACAAAATCTGTTGGCAATGTTTTGTTATTTATTTTTAAAAAAACGTTTTTCAGCTTTTTTATTTGAATTTATTAAATGAAAAAAATTAAATTGTTGTTTTTATTCATTAATTTTCTTTGACTAAAAAAAAAAATTGTTAAATGTCCTTATATCAGACTCGATTGGTTCGAATTTGCTCTGTGAGTCGAGAATGAAAATCTGATTTTCAGATGCATAACCAGTCTAGAAGAGACTTGAATTCTGCTGCAGGGGTGTGATTGTCTGATTTCTAGCAGAATTCTGCTTTCATTTTTTGATCCATGAAAGCAAGATTTTCGCTTAAATCACTAGATCCTCTAATAGATTTGAGTTATCTGATTTTTGGTCGAAATCAAACGTTTTTTTTAAATAAGAAAAAAGCTGATTTCTGCCAAATTGCTAGAGCCTTACCTCCTTATTTTTTGTCGCTATTTGACTGGATTTTTATTTCTCTTTCGCTTTATGTTTCAGTTTTCCTGTTTTCCTCTCTTCTTCTTACTCTCTCCGTCTTGTCTTGCCTTCCTTTTTCCTTTTATGACAGTTCTCTCTGAAAACTGAAAATGTTAATTTTGCAGTGAGGACTAAAACTTCAAACGATCCATAATGAAAGTAGAGGCATTAGATGACTTTAGTTTTATCAAAGAATGACTTCCTGTCTCCTTTCCTGTACACATGCATACTCAGTGTCTTTCTCTTAATTTTGATCTTCTTAGTAGAAACTGATTGAAGTTGTTTCATATTTCCTTTTTTTTTATTTTCTTCCCAAATAGATACTAGAAGGCGGTGGCTGAGAGTCAATCGTGTTCAGAACAAAGAGTAATGTTTTCTAAGAGTAATGTTCCCACTCTCACTGTAAAATTTCCTTCTAAGAGCATAGAATAATTATCCTACCTATAGGATTCCAGTTTACAACTTTATTCGGCATTAAATAACCCATAGATGGTTGATATGCCATAAATCAAATCAAACCAATAATTATGGTTTTTGTAGAAAAATAGTCCGTTTGAAGTTGCAGCAGTGGTAAATACATCCAGTTTTTATTTACTTGTTTCTCGCTGCAGTAAGATGTGACATAAGAGTGGGGAGAGTCAGCTCCCCCGAGGTGGCACTCTGGTTGGTACAAAAATAGCTATGAACTGACCTGCCGGCATTCCCCGGTAGGGGTGCGTTGGATGAACAGCAACAACCTCTTACAATAAAGGAGATAATTCCTTTTTAGTGCCGAACCATGTCTTATTCCGACAAAGATGGGTCGGGTTAGGGGGTTTAATGGGCTACATTCATGTTTTAGTTATGTAGAAATGGACATTTCACCTTAAAAATTAAGGTTATAAATTAAGACAACGTGTCAAAGAAAGTGATATAGAAAAACAAGAGGTCAAGATGGAATACGTGGCAGTTGGGTAGCGAGTCAACCTCTTGTGTTTTGATTGTGGAGGAGAACTTTTCTTTTTTTTTCAAACGAGTCACTCCTTATCAAGGACCAAAGGCCACTCAAGGATAAGGGTTTCTCTTTAATCTCCACTTTGGACTCCGCAAACCACTCCCTCCCAAATTTCCCATTGTGGACTGAAGCCACACTTGATGACCTGACCATCACCCCATCTCATGTCCGAGACATCATAAAAAACCTTGACACCTCCAAAACATGTGGGCCTGATCTTATACCAGTAATAGTAATAAAGAAATGCTCTGCTGAACTTGCTCCGGTCCTCTCCAAACTCTACAACCAATGCCTTGTCTAATCTTGCTTCCCTGATAGTTGGAAAATTGCCTCTGTGGTGCTAGTCTTCAAGAATGCTGGAGATAGAATTGACCTTCAGAATTATCACCCCATCAGTCTACTCTCACTCTTTGCTAAAATCTTTGAATTCTTAATCAATCTAGCGATAGTCTGTCACCTCGTTAATGCTAAACTTCTTTCTGACCATCAATATAGATTTAGGCAAGCACGATCTACTGCGAATATCCTAACGGTCATCTCTGAACACATATACCATGCACCGGACAAGACAGGTGAAGCTAGGGTGGTAGCGCTTGATATATCCAAAGCCTTTGACAAGGTCTGGCATAAAGGGCTACTCATAAAAATGAATTTATATGGTATTACTGGACGAATATTTAATATAATTAGATCCTTCCTATTCAAAAGAAAGATCCAGGTTGTACTCGATGGCTGTTCATTCAGACAACATGACATAAATGCAGGTGTACCCCAGGGATCTATCCTTGGACCTTTATTGTTCCTGATTTTTATAAATGACCTCACTAATTACATTCTGTCTTAGATAGGTATATTTGCTGATGACACCACACATTATTCTCGTAAAACGAACGTGCACATGTCTGAGGCAATGGCTGAATCCTTAGAAAGTGACCCCCAGCTGTAGTTGAATGGGGTCCTAAATGGATGGTAACATTTAAAGCTGCTTAGACAAAGCTCCTTTCCTTCAACAACTACGAGAAACCTCTGCAACCACCGATTGCCATGGCAAATAACACCCTACCGGAGAGTCCAAGGTTCAAACTCCTCAGCCTAACATTAAGAGGTAACATGAATTGGAACAAATACATAGAATACATTGCCAAGGCTGCTGCAAAGAAAGTGGGCTCTCTCTACCTTGCTATAAAACTTCTCACACCTGACAGTATCTTATATCTCTACAAAGCCACCATCCGTCCATGCATAGAGTATTGTTGTCACATCAGGGCTGGTGCACCATCCACTAGTCTCTCCCTCTTAGACAAGGTCCAAAAAAGAGACACTAATCTAATAGGTCCCTCACTATCCACCAAGTTCTAGCCCCTGTCCCATCACCACAATGTAGCATCCTTGTGCTTGTCTTAGAAGTACTTCAATGGAATGTGCTTTGATAAACTTTCTGCTCTAGTGCTCTCTCGACGTAAATACACTCGACCAACCCGACAATCAGCTAAATCCCATCTATTCACTGTGAAGGTCCCTAGATACTGGAGAGCCTTCTACTCCAATAGCTGCCAGCCTTTGGAACTCCCTCCATACTCCCTGTTTCACCGACTGTACCGACATGCAGAAATTTAAAACTAATGTGAACAAGCATCTTGCTGCACAGCTCCCAATTTAGAATGGCCCCAAAACTTTCACCCTAATTCTCAGTAGCCCATTATGTCTACAGTGGCAACTTGCCTTGTTTGGGGTAAACTAAGTCTAAAAACAAAAGAGGACGGCTTAACAAGAATTTGTTTACATTGGACTTGAAAACGGCAATGTTGCTGTCAGTCGGGAAGCAGCCTTGTGGTACTGTGTGCCACAGACGGGCAGTTCTATGAAAACAAATTTTGCTCGCAAGAATTCAGTTTAGTTTTAGGTACACTGAATTACAGTGGTTGTAGCTAGACGAGTTTTTGGTGTGAATGTTTTACAGGGGGGCATAGATTGAAGCTCAGTTGAGTTGCTATGAAAATAACGATAGAGTAGAGAAAGACTAGCAACGTCTCTTATGTGAGAAAGAGCCTGTAGAGAGGAAAAGAGGACATCGCCAACTAGATTTCAAAGTCGATTTTTTGCTAAACAGCACCTCCCCAGATGTTGCAACAGTACTTCATCTCAGGACGTATTTAACTCTTCCCCCCCAATAAGGGAAGGTCAATATTGAATATTACTAAAATGTAATATTAATGCACCCAGCAAAGAATGTAATAGTATTGCATGCTGTATCGACAAAATATACAAAAATAAAACAACAAAAGAATTATAACCCAGAGAGAATATTGTGTGTTGTTTTTAATTACAACAACTCTAAAGTCTACACTATTATGATGACTGCTACAAAGAAAAAGAGAGAGACAGGCCAACTTTACTGCTACTAGCACAACAACTATTACATATGCTGATAAAAAAGAGACAGAGAGAATAACAGTGTAACCTGCTACTTTTCTGATGGAAAAAGAAGAATAGAAAGAACAAAAATGAACTGGAAACAAACAATCGAGAGAGATTTGATCGCAACGGGAAGAAGCTGGAGGGACGCTGTGGATCTGGCTTCAGACCAAAAACGATGGTTTACTTTGACTGCTTCATGCGTCGCAGGACGCGGGAGTTCCTGAGTCTGCTACTTCGCCACTGTGACTACCATCGTGTAAACAAGACTTCTGCTACGGACATATTTATTGGGGTTCGAAGATTCCCAACGGCTATGTAACAGTAACATTAACAATCTGAAACCAGTTTTAGGGAAAGGGTTAGGGTTTACATTTTCTATTTATGCACTCGTTTTCTGGATGTGGCAGGAGATAAAAAAAAAACTTTCCGGATAGGGAAGAAAGCATGGTTTCAGAAATTTTTGAAGAAAAGAAAAATAGTTTAAAAACACGTGATTTTTTTTTTTTTCACTCGACCAGGTCGATAACCTCATATGAAACTTTGAAAATAAAACCATGGTGTCCATCTGTGGTTGAAAATCCAGTGATCCACTTGCCTCATCCTCTACTCTATAATAAAGAGCAGTGTGTATTTGTTTGTATATATATATATATATATATATATGTGTGTATGTATATATATGTGTGTATGTATATATATATATATATATGTATATATCTGTCTCGTCACAGTGAGAATGCAAATTATTTCCATAACATTTCTGTTTCCTTTTTGCTTTATATACCGATTTATACGTTTTTTTTCTTTTGTTAAACTTCCCATTTTGGGACGTTTTTTTTTTCTTTCTTATTTCTTGAATGACGATTGTACTCTTTCAATCTTACTTTAACCGCTAATGTCTTTGATGTTTTTGACATCAGGGGTAATTTTTAATGTCTAATTTCTAGCCCCCACCCCACCTCCCAATAATCAAAGGAAGAAAATAAAAAACGCAATGGTTTACGTCATCAAAATGACTCGCTTTTCTTTTTTCGAACTCGCAATAGTTCAATCATATCCTATTGAAATAAAAACGCACTAGAAAGACTGACATTTGAAAGCAAATAGCAAGTCAGACACCCCCACCGTCTGAAATGAATTCAGAAATGAATTCAGAAAGAAATCCTCGACTCTAATAATTTAACGATAGGTATTTTTTCTTTAGGTCATCAGAAATGATAATAATTTATATATGCAAATCTGCCTGGAAGGGCTTTAGAAAACTCCTGCCCATCTTAACAAATAAGCATCTGGCCGTCACGACTAGGAATGTCATGCTTTATGGCTCCGAGACACGGGCTGCATCGGCGAGCACTCAAGAAACTGCAGCGCAATGAAAGAGCCATGATTATATGGATCTGCCATGTCAAGCCAGAAGACGACACTCTCCTCGAGACTATTCTCTCTAAGCTTGGTATAAAAGAAATATCTGATGCCCTTAAACTGGGCAGGATGAGATGGCTTGGCCATGTCGAGCGAAGCTCCAGCTGGATTTACCGGGTCAGAGACATGTCCATCGCATCAAGTCGGTAGGCTTGAAGACCAAAGCTCTCTTGGGATAAGCTGTGTAAACGTGACCGTGCGGCCCTGGGATTGCGAATTTTGATCCTCATGCCGGAAGAGGAAGACTTCAATCAAGACTGACAGACAGGCCCCACCATCTTATAGAGGACTAATCAAAGGCCTGTTAAAAATTAATCAGATGATGTTGATGATACAAAAAAGTTTTCTATGAATATTAGCATGAACACTGGCGAAGCATAATTTTTTTTACGTCATTTTTGACAGAGAGTGTACACTAGGGGAGACATAAGGTTTTTAAAAAAATTAAGCGTTCTTTGTATCACTACAATGGCCACCACTAACACTATACAATTCTATTAAAAAAAATTTGTTAACTAATGACTCGCTACTTATCAAAGCTAAAAAGACATTCGGGTTAACGAGATGGATAGATTGACAGTTAAATGATGATGAATATTATGAGAGGATTGAAAATCTCCACATATCATCCATTCAAAAAAAAAAGAAACCGATCCAGAAATCTGCAATTTTCTCCCGTTTTTCTAAAACATCACCCGCGAAATATGAGGAGACTAAAGGACAAAATAGGAAGAAAGCGAGAGTTTCTTTGTTTGTTTTTTTAAATGGAAATCGCTCCAGACAAGGCGTGAAGCCACTTGATGTAATGAGCTAAGAAAAACTATTTCAAGGTCAAAAACTTGCCAACGATAAGTGTTAGATGGATAGATTCCAACCCAGAAAACAGCAATTCTTCCCCTTTTGTCAGAAACATCGCTCATAGAATGTGAGGACTAAAAGACAAAATAAGTGAAGCGAGAGTTACGAAGCTGTCGAAAGTAAACCCAAGGTCCACTTTCTACTCTCCACACAAGGACAAAGTTAGTCACAAAGTCGGTTTTAAATGTGAGGGAAAATCCGGATCACTAAAAAAGGGCACTCTGGATTGGGACAAAAATAAAAATTGCCTTTTTATTGTGTGTTTTGTTTTTTACAGTGTCGTTCTGGTGTTTTCTGAAAGAGAGAGAATAAAAAGAAAGAAAGTTCCTTGTAGGTTTTAGACCGTTATTCACAGATTCCTGTGCTGCGGGAAAAACACTTTCTTTTTGGTTACGCATTTCCATGTTTAAGTTCAAACATTGTGTGTAATCTACTTGGCTAAAATAACACATTAATTCAAGTGAATCAGAAATAGATTTGATTATTATGAGAAACCTTTTCAACCACTGATTGCCATACCTAATAGCACCTTACCCTAGAGTCCAACTTTCAAACTGCTTGGCCTAACATTGACAGCTAGCATGAATTGGAACAAATACATAGAAGACATTGAAAACTTCTCACATAGGCCAATATCCTATATCTCTATCAAGCCACCATCCACCCATGCATGGAGTATTGTTGTCACATGTGGGCTGGTGCACCAGCCACTAGTCTCTCCCTCCTAAACAGGGTCCAAAAAAAGATCACCTTAATATTATAGGTCCCACACTATCCACCAAGCTCCAGCCCCATCGCTACAATACTGCATCCTTGTGCCTGTCTTACAAGTACTTCAATAGAATGTGCTTCGAAGAAGCAGTGAATAGATCAGACAATTCTGAAGAACATGTGCATAATAGTATTTATAGAAAATGAAAATAGAAAAAGATTAATCACATTGAATCGAGCCCGCTACAGAGTGTTATGGTAGTGCGGATCTATGAAGTCAACCATTGGTATTGTTCTGGGGTCAAATGAGATCAAGCAGCTAGAAATCCTGGCACTTATGAAACTGCAAGTATAACCTTCTCCCTTTTCCTCATAGGTCCCCAGCGTGTGTGACTTCCTCAGACACAAATTATGACAAACGCTCCTCTTTGTTGCGGTCTCTATTACCTGTCTTGATAATTGACGGACAAGACCTGAACGACCGCACTGGTAGGTTTCCTGTTTTCACTCTCTGTAGTGGTTGACGTCCCACCTCTGAGTTTGGCCTAGTTTCCAGAGTGTTGAAGTCAACGAATGGTTTCCATTCTTCTGGCAAAGACTAAAAGATGGTTGAAGTACCTTAGTTGATCGGTGCCGACTTTACCATGTTGTGTTTGTTGATCTCAAAGTCAGGATTCCACATCTGTTTCAGAAGATCGGAAGGAAAATGCATAGAACACAGCAAGGAAAAAATCACAAGAATATTCATAATATAGAAATAAGAATATATTATTTTTAAAAAAAGAAAAAGATTTTGAATGGAAATTGCTCCAGACAAGGCATGAAGCCACTTGATGTAAGAAGCTAAAACAAACGTGACAACAACAAAAGGGAAGAAAAAACAAACTTACGTGTGTAACAAAATATAAAGGTGCTATTTATTTCAAAGAAATAAATATATGACCGTTAAGATAAAAGTTCATAATTCAGTGAATCGACAGGGAAGGATGGATCGTTACTGTAGGATAATGATGATGATTATCCTGGTCGAAGTGTCCTCTAGTCTTTTCTTTGGAAGCTGTCGCCTTTGATGTAGCTGTTGTAGATCCTTGGCTGGCAGGACACGAGCTGTATGCAACGATACTGATGCATGGATCGGTTGATAGCTGCTGTGGCGATAATTATAGCAGTAATTCTTAGCGTGACTTGATAGTCAGCTGTAGAAGGAAGAGTCGGAGCTGGGTCCTAATCTGGCAGGAGACAATCTATAGATGTTGATGTTATTGACACAGCAATGGTGATAGTAGGATCGAACTATTATAAGTTTGCTGGTAGGAAACGAGCTGCTGTAGTTGGTGTGTCGATAATGATGATTAGGACAGTCATTGTTAACGTGTTGCAGAAGGAAAGGTGAGAGCCGCCGCTGATGATGACTGTCGTCGTCGTAGTTAAATGGCACCGAAATGGGTACTGGTACAACTTTTGAACCAGACAAAAACGACGTTTGCCGACGCAGAAATAAGTAAACAGGCGGAAAAAGCTGAATCAAAACGAACCGGCGTCAAAATCAAAACGAGGCGGCTTTTCAACAGAAAAAAATAATGAGAGAAAAACACTCACAGTATGTTTATTTTTATGACAATTTATTTATTTTTTGACAAAGTTTCTTCAATGAAACGAATGTCTTTTATCATGGCAATATTAAAAGTAAATATTTTTCAACAGAAAAATTAATGAGAGAAAAACACTCACCCTATGTTTATTTTTATGACAATTTATTTATTTTTTGACAAAGTTTCTTCAATGAAACGAATGTCTTTTATCATGGCAATATTAAAAGTAAATTTTTTTCAACAGAAAAAAATAATGAGAGAAAAACACTCACCGTATGTTTATTTTTATGACAATTTATTTATTTTTTGACAAAGTTTCTTCAATGAAACGAATGTTTTTTATCATGGCAATATTAAAAGTAAATTTTTTTCAACAGAAAAAAATAATGAGAGAAAAACACTCACCGTATGTTTATTTTTATGACAATTTATTTATTTTTTGACAAAGTTTCTTCAATGAAACGAATGTTTTTTATCATGGCAATATTAAAAGTAAATATTTTTCAACAGAAAAAAATAATGAGAGAAAAACACTCACCGTATGTTTATTTTTATGACAATTTATTTATTTTTTGACAAAGTTTCTTCAATGAAACGAATGTCTTTTTTCATGGCAATATTAAAAGTAAATTTTTTTCAACAGAAAAAATAATGAGAGAAAAACACTCACCGTATGTTTATTTTTATGACAATTTATTTATTTTTTGACAAAGTTTCTTCAATGAAACGAATGTCTTTTTTCATGGCAATATTAAAAGTAAATTTTTTTCAACAGAAAAAATAATGAGAGAAAAACACTCACAGTATGTTTATTTTTATGACAATTTATTTATTTTTTGACAAAGTTTCTTCAATGAAACGAATGTCTTTTTTCATGGCAATATTAAAAGTAAATTTTTTTTCGATAAATTGTGTTTTTTTATGAATCAACTAAAGATTGTAAAAAACATAATCAATGAAACAACGATTTTTACAGATTTTCTTTTATTTGTGGGGGGGGGGGCACTGATACAGATTTTGAACCGGACAAAACTGATTAGGTTTGGGTTAGGGTAAAAAAAAACAGTTCGATATTTGTCCGGTTCAAAAGCTGTACAAGCTTTTTTTTTTTGCGAGAATTTGTTTTTCAGTACAGATAAAATTGTCGTCTGCTTCTTGACCCTGCTGATTTGCTAAGCGATTCACAATCTTCCGACTGTTTACGTAAACGACCGAAAGATGCCGAACAAAAAGTCGGTTTTGTCTTATTCAAAAGTTGTACCAGTACCCCGAAATGCTTTGTATGATCAAACTACTGTTAGTTTGTTGGTAGGAAACGAGTCGCTGTAGTTGCTATGACCATTATGATGATGATGATGATGACAGTCATTGTTGACGCGTTGTTAAAGGAAGGGTCGGGGATGCCGCTGCTACTAATGACTGTCGTCATAGTGATGAAATTGCACCTAAATTTCTGGCAAGAATTCTTGGAACAAGTGCAGTCGGGAGTTTATACAAGGAATGAGGGCGACGGTCCGGTGTGAGAGGTTTGTGTGAAGGAAACGCGGTCTTGTTTAGGGTGAATAAAAAAATTCTGGATATGCTGGCTCAGCTGATGCTGATACGACGCTTTGATAAGATCTGGTCGGCGAACATAACGACATGCGCAGAAAGAATGAAAGTATGTTGATATCTGTCGAGTTGTTCAAAGATCAAACATCCGTTTTCTTTAGCAGTGCCGAGTTGTAAACGAGCACGACAATTTCTTTCGCCATTAGACTTCCGGATTGTTCATAATCTATTGCGCCCTCTAGATTTTATCATCCGAGCCAACCGCCGTATAGGCATGATAAATAGCGCTTGCCTTTAGTGAAGGAAGAAAAAGAGCCTGCCAATATTCTTCCAAGCAGACAAAGACGGAGTATTATTCGTCTTTTAAAAGGTATGATTGCGCCACAATGTAACTTAGTAAATAATGGCGCACAGTGAATTACTTTTACAAGAATTCCAGTAAGACATACTAAACGTTGAAGGTAAAATAAGGGAAGGAATACTAATATCTCTTGAGTACTTAAACCAGCGTAAACAACGCACCGAAAGGCACTTGATTGTAAAGCACAGCGGTACAATCTCTTATTATTAATGTTGAGTTTAAAAAAAATATTTATTTGCTTCCCCACTGCAGCGAAATACTGGTACAAGGCAGGAAGGTGGTGAAAACCAGCTCCCCCAAAGGGCAACTATAAACCACCCACTCCTGGAGAAGGTAATGCTTGTAAAGGTGTACCTCTTAGGACCAAGCTGGACTATATCTCATTCCGATAAAGAAGGGTACAGTTGTTCAAGATGATTACCGAGGCGACCCTCTGTTGGTATGAAATAGTAATAGTAGTACTACTGTTATATCATCGCTGTCTCTCCTGTCAATATTGAAAGAGAGCGGTGATGGAAGAAAGGTATTTGCTTGTAAAGATCAGCGGTAAACGTCGTATTATTGATGTTAAGGTTTGTTGGATTTACTTGCAACATATTTTGTTGCAGTGGGGAAGCAAGGCCAGAAGGTGGGACCCCCCCCCCAAAGGGCAACTGGTTGGGTACATGAACGGTCCCGTTGGCATCCCCCGGTGGTGTCGTCTCAGAAACGGAAGCAGGAGGTAATGCCTGGGAGACTGGCTTTCTGACCTCAACAGAGCTATACTTAATTCTGATATAAAGCCGAGGAGCTCTGTGCCCGATCATTGCCGCAAGTGAATAAAGGGTTGGTATTTCCTTGCTTCCCACTATAGAAAGATGTGGCACACGGCCGGAAGGGGGAGAAAAGCAGCTCCCCTGAAAGGAAACTATGGTTGAGTAAAAAACAGGCCTGAACGAACCTGTCGACATTCCCCAGTAAGTACACCTCAGACGATCGGCAATAAACAAAACCCCACTCTCAAAGGTGGAGGTAATGCCCGGAAGGTTGCACGTCTTCGGACCAAAACGGACTATACCTCATTCTTAAAAAAGAATTGTCTACTCGTTAAGGACAGTCCCCAGGTTGTCAGAATGATTGCACAGGGCGAACCTCGGTTGGTATGAAAAACTGTCCGGTTGGTTGCTTCCTTTCTTCCCACTGCAAGAAAATGTGGAACAAAGCCGGAATGTGGGGAAAACCAGCTCCCTCGAGGGGGAACTCTGGCTGGTACAAAAATAGTCGCACACAGACAGCTGTCCCCAATTGCTTAGCAGTAAACCCTTCGATTCATGAAGCAATCTTCTACTTATATAAGATGAGTTAGATATGTCCTAAGATGGAGTACTGCATTCAAATCTTGGGAGGCACCGCTCATAGAACCTTTTCGAGCTTGGACACAATTCAAAATAGACTTCGCAATCTTGTGGGGGTGATTTCTTTTCTTCTCTACAGCCCCTTTCTCACAGAAGAGGTGTTGCTAGTCTTTCTCTGCTCTGCCCGTCTGTTACTCTGTAACGCGTAAGTTTGAAATAGCATTTTCGTAGGTCTGTTTCACATACTTTAAAAATAGCATTTTCATTGGTCTGTTACGCTTAAGTTTTAAATAGCATTTTCGTTGGTTTGTTACGCTTAAGTTTAAAATAGCATTTTCGTTGGTCTGTCACGCTAAAGTTTGAAATAGCATTTTCGTTCGTCTTTAGAGCTTAAGTCTTAAATAACATTTTCGTTGGTCTGTCACACTTAAGTTCGAAATAGCATTTTCGTTGGTCTGTCACGCTTAAGTATTAAATAGCATTTTCGTTGATCTGTAGAGCTTAAGTATTAATTAGCATTTTCGTTGGTCTGTAGAACTTAAGTCTTAAATAGCATTTTCGTTTGTCCGCCACGCTTAAATTTTAAATAGCATTTTTTCGCTAAACGTGTACATTGAATGGACGTATGTTAAGAAACCCTTTCTTGTTTCCTTCCCTCTTCGTAGTTTAATGAAAATGTGAAGATACAATTTTTATAGCATTTGTCTGAAATGTGTTAAGGATTAACCGAGTATTTTTCCCAGCGGAAAATGGCAGCCAAATTTGGACTGAAAATTCCGCTGTGGACGCGTTAAACTTAACTAATCTTCCAGGAAAAAAAGAAAAAAAGAAACAAACAGTAAACAGGCATAGTTAAGGATTTTTATATTAAAATCATAATCTTCAAGTGACTAAAGTTTTGTCAAAACTTTTAATTGCCTTATTAGAAGAGTCACATGTTTCAAATGCTAAATCGAAATCTATACGTGCATTATAGGTTTGTGTATATAGTTAAAAATAAAGTGTAGTATCTGTTCCGATGGATACTGCACTCCATAGACTGGTATTGTCTTGACCTTCGGGGCTTGATTTACTCCGGTCTATGGGACTGTCCTGTGCAGTTCTAGGAGGTCCACCCTCCCAGGCTTTGCCTCCCCTCTTTGGGGAGGAGTAAGTTTATTGATTACTGCCTGAGGCGCCCCTACCGGGGAATGCTGACGGAACTATCCAGGCAATTTTTAAATGGCCGGATTGCTCACCTTCTCGAGCGCTGGCTTTTCAAATCCCACTTTCCCGACCTTGTGTCACATTTTACCTTGTAGGAGGAAGATAAAAAATAATAAAAAAATAGCATTTTTTAAAATAGAAAATGCCCGCCACTAATAGAACATGTTCGTTGGAAAAAAATATGTCCCGCCTGTAATGCGCAATGCGTGCACACGCACTTGTCCTATATTTGTGAGTATTGTCTAGCCATGCGTCGGGTTAGGGTTAGGGATAAGGCTTTTTAAAAAAAATATTTTTTAATGGAAATCGCACCAGACAAGGCATGAAACCACTTGATGTAGGGAGCTAAAAAATACTACTTCAAGGTAAAAAAAACAAACTAGCCAGATATTAAATGGATAGCTTCCAACCCAGAAAACAGCAATTCTTCCCCCTTTGTCAGAAAAATTGCTCATGGAATGTGAAAACTAAAGAACAAATTAGGTGAAGCGAGAGTTACGAGGCTGCCGAAAGTAAACCCTAAGTCCACTTTCTACTCTCATCATGAACTTTCTTGGCCTTTTGACCAAGATCAAAGTGTAGTATCTGTTCTGATGTATACTACACCCCATAGACTGGCATTGTCTTGGCCTTCGGGGCTTGATTTACGCCGGTCTGTGGGTTTGTCCTGTGCAGTTCTAGGAGGTCCGCCCTCCCAGGCTGTGCCTCCCCTCTTTGGGGAGGAGTAAGTTTATTGCTTACTTCCTGGGGCTCCCCTATCGGGGAATGCCAACGGGGCTGCCCAGGCATTTTTTGTAGGCCAGAGTGCTCACCTTCTCAGGCGCTGGCTTTTCAAGTCCCACTTTCCCGACCCGACCTTGGGTCACATCTTACCTTGTGGAAGTAAGATAAAACTGGCCTTGTGCCTAACCTCCTGGAGAGGAGGTAAATAAATACTCTCATCATGATGTACAATATGCAGAATAAACGCCACTGTAGAACGCTTCTGGTCTTAACTTCCGGTATTAACTTCCGGTCTTAACATTGCAATAATTAATTCCTAGCTGAAAATAATACGATTTAACTTTCATAGTATATTACCTTGTAGTATTATTTAGCGAGCAAACTAGTCATTAAAATATCGCATGTTGATTTTTGTAAGAGAAAGATAACTAAAATTGTAACACGTGCCCCTTTTTTTTCTATAGAGAAATGCAAGCCAGAGGGTTGGAGGAGGGGCTGGAGGAGGGGATGTCTCGTCTTAATGGTAGGCGTGGCTAAAGCAAACTTTTTGAGTAGCGGTAGGAGTGAGGTGTAAAAACAAGGAGGGCATGACAAGAGATGTGAAGACGTATCTAAAAAAGAAAGAAAGATACACTCCAGAAACCACCAACTTCAGGTGCGGCCAAAATAGATAAAATCCAGAGGGTAAAGAGTCCAATAGAGGGTTCGTTCGTGGATGCAACAGGGCTCAGTAATTCGTGAGGTGGGAAATAATAGCCATATTAAAAAGTCTTCCTGGCTGAAAATCATAAAATATGCTGAAATTGGCGAAGAGACAGCGAATTAATATTTAAAAGTTAGGCCAAGTTCCCAATTGCCTGTTGATAAATAGGACCGGTGGTTTCTGGAGTTTATCTTTGAAACCTCTAAATTTATTTCTCGTGCCTTCTAACGGCTTACCTACAAACCACTTTCTCCAGTGGACTTTTTGACATCGGATTTTTACAATCGGACACTTGCTTACATTCGGGCAGTTTTTGCCTTGTTTTTTTCACCCACAATCTTTATTTCACTTTTTCAGATTTTAAATCTTGGCTCTTCGCCAACTTATCTATCCCAGCAATTTCCTCTGATGATAAGATTTTGATCTTATAAAAACCTGGCTTAAGGAAAAAATTAATTAAATTAATTGCTTTTTTGCGGAATATACCTTGCATTGAGCAACTGAATTGAAAAAGATCTGCCTTCGTCGCTTTTCTAATTCCTTTTCATCTTTCTATCGATATATATATATATATATATATATATATATATATATATATATATATATATATATATATAATAAAGAGAATATTTTTTATAAAATATTTAGAAAACCTTCACAACGCAAATTATTTGTTTTTAAAATAAATTATTTATTTACCTTAAAAACATTTTTTTATTTTGAACTTGAGTACTTTCGGTAAAATATACCATCTTCAGAAGAATAAGAATTTTTTTTTTCTTCTTTTTCTTCATTTTTTTTTCTTCCTGACTGGGACAAACTTATCGCAGTCAGGTTGAAATTCGTCTTGATTTCATGGACGAAAATGTCGATATGGCTGTGTGCATCACGTGGTTATGTGGGAAAGGTATATATATATATATATATATATATATATATAATGTGTTTTCCGCTTTATTGCAGATCATAATATTGTTAATAACTTCAATAATATAAATAGCACAAGTTTGAAATTTTGCACGCTGAAAGAGTGCTCCTAAGTAAGATACCAAAATATTTTGCAAATCTATACTATATTTCTAAAGTTATAGACATTTATGCGTTTGTTAGTCACTTTCACTTTCTCGCTTTATTGCAGGTTTGTAAAAATGCCACAAATCGACGTTTGACTGGAACTGGGAAGGGATAAGAGAACCTTGGTTTCTTTTGTGGAGAAGCCCAACACTGCACCAAGGAAAGATAAGGGTACAAGAAGGAGCATTTTCCCTCGCGATATGCGAACAATACGCAGACAGATCATTAGGGAACCAAATGGCACTAGCGCCTCCATTTTTGGCAAAGCTGGCGTTGTTCCGATGTCCAGGAAGACCAGATGCAGTGTCTTGAATGAGATGGCCAGGAACGTGAATCCCATTTTCCAGATACATGAAAACGGACTTCCAACAGGTTCTATTCACAGATGAAGCTAGAGCCACACTTGATGGTCCGGATGGATGGGCTAAAGTTTGGAGTCCTACCGGAGCTGCTATCTCACATCGCGTTCGTCGCCAACAAGGTAGCGGGGGAGTTATGTTTTGGGCGAGTATCATAGGTGATAAATTAATTGGACCTTTCCGAGTGCCAGAGGGTGTGAAACTCACAAGCCAAGCATACATATCGTTCTTAGATGAGCATTTGTCACCTTGGCTGGACGACCTGCCTTTACTTCGCTACGTCAACTGATTTTTATGCACGACAATGCTCAATCTCATGCAGCAAAGGCTACGACTACCTTCCTCGCATCTCTGGGCATCAAGGGAGAGAGTCTCATGACTTGGTCGCCGTGTTCTCCCTACTTAAACTCGATTGAGCAGCTCTGGTCAATTTTAAAGAGGAAGGTTTATGAAGGAGGACAACAATTTACATCAAAAGATGCCCTCTGGAATAAAATTGTTGATGTTGCTAGTAGCATAACACCTTCCCAAATCAACAGATTGACTTCATCGGTTGATGGGAGACTGCAGAGGGTAATTTCAAGAAATGGGAGATTTGTTGATAAATGATTCAATTTTGTGGTGCATATCTGGTGATTTCTTCCTTACATTTCATTCATATTGTTACTTATGATTTAAATGATTAAAATAATTAACCCTGCTAAGTCAATTTTTTTATCTCTCATGGACTGTATTTTAACAAACCTGCAATAAAGCGAGAAACAGCAAAAATGGCTAACAAATACATAAATGTCTATAACTTTAGAAATATAGTATAGATTTGCAAAATATTTTCGTATCTTACCTACTTAGGAGCACTCTTTCAGTGTGCAAAATTACAAACTTGTGCGATTTATATAATTATCTGCAATAAAGCGAGAAACACAGTTTATATATATATATATATATATATATATATATATATATATATATATATATATATATATATATTTCTTCACTTTCTCTTTTCTGTTCTGTCTAGTGGATTCCAGAATGATAGTTATATAAAGAGAGGGAGAGGGGGCGTTACCTAAGGTGAGGGGGAGAGCGGTTAATTGATGCAATTTTGAAGGGTTAACAGACAGTTGACCCTATGTGTTCGTCTGACACGACCTGGGATCAGATTTGCTTTTGTCTTTTCTTTTTTTCTCATTTTCTTCACATCCTGCTTTTTTTTTTCTTGTGGCGATTTCAATGCGTTTTTTTCTTTCACTTTTAATTTTTATTCAGTCTGTGAAGAGATGTAATATCGTTGAAACGCTAGTTAATTAACGTAGACTGTAACAGTGTTTATTTAATTTGATAAATGCTCTACTCGTTATTTACTACTTTTGAAAAAATATTGGTTTTATATATATATATATATATATATATATATATATATATATATATATATATATATATAAAGTGTAAAGGAAATAACTTTTCCATCAGAAAAATTCATCACCGTAAGATAGTCAGTATTCAGTCGTCATTAGGTAAAACATTTAAAAGCGATGAAGTATCCAGTATTTTAGACGATACTTCCATGGTTTAACGGTAACGCTCCCGACTGTCAGACACGCTGATGAGCCGCAGTAACGGCGAAACACGTGTCCGTGGATAAATATATTTAATTTATAAATAAATATATACGCCCCTAAAATATAGGGGGGCGACAATGTGTAATGGAAATAACTCTCTTTCTGCTATTTAGAAAATGCATCGCTGTAAGATAGCCGGTATTCAGTTGTCATTATCGCCAATAAACAATAACAAATAGCATATATATATATATATATATATATATATATATATATATATATATATATATATATATATATATATGGCAAGCTATGAAAATATATTTATGGCAATTAAGCTACACAGGGGCTTCCGCGTTTTATATTTTCATAACTTAGCTCTACTCACGAATCGAGCACTGTTGAAGTAAATATTGAAAATTGATACATAAAAAATTATATTCCCTTATAACATTTTATGTGGATACATGAAATAATATATATATATATATATATATATATATATATATATATATATATATATATATATATATATATCAAGTCGTCGTTATGTATACTAGTTGAAGACTACAGAATTTTTGCATTTCGTATTTTTTAAATAACTTTCTCGACATGTCGAGAAAGTTTCCAGGTGGTAATATGTGTAGTAAGACCTTTACATTTCTTATATATATATATATATATATATATATATATATATATATATATATATATATATATATATATATATATATATATATTTCTTTGACCCCGGCAATACATGTTTTTACTAATTGCGTTGGGAAATTAATGTATTCTTTTCTTTAGTAATTATGTCTGTGGTTTTCAACCGTTTATTCATAATGTTTCGTATGCCACCATTACCTTTGTCTCCGATAAACTGTTTGTCTAAGAACAAATGTCTATATATGTAAATCGAACTGCTTCTTAACACCGAGATTCTATCGCATGCCTCCATTGTTACCAAAGCTCGGATAGAGTCCAAGAGACCAACCAGACCGAACCAATTCCTCTTCCACGAGCACTATAGTCCCTATTTACTTGCCTCTCCACGAAGGAAGAGTTAGACACAGGATCGGGTTTTAATGTGGGAAAAATCCAGCTCCCCGAAAAGGGATCCTCTGGATTAAGACAAAAATGAATTTGCCTCATCTAGAAAGACATTTCCTCTATCGACCAAAGACAGAACAGAAAGGATAAAGTGCAGTATCTGAAGAGATACTACACTCTGCTCCCAGCCAAAATAGAAAATGTTCCCCTATGAAACGGGTATTTATGGTAAAGTGGTATTGAAAAAAAAAATGCCACTTTTTTGTTTGTGTTTTCTTACTTTCTTTCTTTCTGTTAAAAATTATAATTTTAATTCTTCTCTTCTTTTAATTAAGTTGGCGTTAGATTACTTCTTTCTTTCTTTCTTTCTTTTTAAAATTATATTTTTCATTCTTCTCTTCTTTTAATTAAGTTGGTGTTAGATTACTTCTTTCTTTCTTTCTTTCTTTCTTTTTAAAATTATATTTTTAATTCTTCTCTTCTTTTAATTAAGTTGGCGTTAGATTACTTCTTTCTTTCTTTCTTTCTTTTTAAAATTATATTTTTCATTCTTCTCTTCTTTTAATTAAGTTGGCGTTAGATTACTTCTTCTTTCTTTCTTTCTTTTTAAAATTATATTTTTCATTCTTCTCTTCTTTTAATTAAGTTGGCGTTAGATTACTTCTTTCTTTCTTTCTTTCTTTTCAAAATTATATTTTTCATTCTTCTCTTCTTTTAATTAAGTTGGCGTTAGATTACTTCTTTCTTTCTTTCTTTCTTTTCAAAATTATATTTTTCATTCTTCTCTTCTTTTAATTAAGTTGGCGTTAGATTACTTCTTTCTTTCTTTCTTTCTTTCTTTTTAAAATTATATTTTTCATTCTTCTCTTCTTTGAATTTAGTTGGCGTTATTATAACTTCTTTCTTTTCAAAATTATAATTTTAATTCTTCTCTTCTTTGAATTTAGTTGGTGTTATTATAACTTCTTTCTGATATTATTTTTTTGTCTTTATTCATATTAAGATCTTATCTTTTTTTCTTTGCTGCTGGCGGTTCTTTTACGCTATCTTCGCGCCATTACCTGCAACGCAAGTTGAGAAAACACTAGAAAATTAAATGAAGAAGAAAATAAGAATATTAAAAAAAAAAGAATTATAAAAAGCAACAAAAAATTTAGTTTTATTAAAAAAACAATTTGTTCATCATCTTAACTTAACAAGTGCGTTGTAAATTTTGCGCGAAAATACCATATTATTTTCTTCTTTTAAATTTCAATATTTTTTTTATCAGATAAGAAAAATAAAATTTGACTAACATGGAAATTCCACGGTGCTTTCAACACTAATATGTATAATTTACTGTTAATACTAATATTCCTTTTTAAAATAATAAATGTCTGTCAGGATCAATACTATTAAAAAAAAATGTTCGTTCTTCCGTAAAAATAATAGTCATTGTCACGTCAATATTCTTTAAATAAATGAAATAAATATCAAACTTTTTCAGAATTATGAGTGCTTCTACAGAATTTGAACCGAACCAAATCGACTTTTGCTGAACTAAACCTAAAGAAAACTTAGTTTAGAGTAATAAAAAACAAAAACAAAAAAACAACAAAAAAAATCAATTCGGTTCAGATTCTGTAGAAATACGCAATTGTGATAAGGTTTTATTTTACTTAAAAAAGTAAAATAATAATAATGAATAGGTATAATAAATACCTTTATAAGCATTAAGATGCGATATCAATTTTTTTTCCATAAAAAAAAAAGAAAAACATTAAATCGAAACCGATTTTTTTTTCGTTTTCTTTTTCTTATTAAAACTAGCATTTTTTTTTTTTTTTTTGAAAAAGAAAACGAAAAAAAAATCGGTTTCGATTTAATGTTTTTCTTTTTTTTATGGAAAAAAAAAATTGATATCGCATCTTAATGCTTATAAAGGTATTTATTATACCTATTCATTATTAAATTTAACAATAGATGCTTTAAAAAAAAATGAACTTTAAACACTTAAAATAATAATAATAATTGTAATAATAATAAAAAATAAAAGGACGAAATACAAATCACATTCGCTTTAATTAAAAAACCTGACAAAAAGAAAAAAAGATTTCGATTGTTCGTTTCATTAAAAAATTTTTTTTTTTACTGGTAACAAACGAGAGAACGCAGAGGGTAGGGTTAGGACTGCCGATGAAGATTTTCCATATTAATAAAAACATATCGTCTCAGAAACGATCGTACACAAACTGTTGTTTATGTTGTAATTCATGGAGCGTAAATAAAAGATCATGTCGTAATTAAGTTAAATTAAGTAATTCAAAAATAAACAACAGTTTGTGTACGATCGTTTCTGAGACGATATGTATTGTATGTATATATAATGAAATATTTATTAAAAATATATATATCATCATTAAAACCTACAGACACTAGTGTTTCGTACAATCATCGATGTAGGAGATGCTAATTACTGCTGGTCGAAGGATTCGAACCCAGTTAACAAAATTACCACTGACTTCGCAGCCTGATATCCTACCCTTAGGCCAACATTGGTCACAACAGGAAAGAAAGAAAATTTATTAAATATATATATATATATATATATAATTATTATAACCTACAGACACTAGTGTTTCATGCACTCATCGGTGTAAGAGATGCTAATTACTGCTGGTCGAAGGATTCGAACCCAGTTAACAAAATCACCTCTAACTTCGCAGCCTGATATTCTACTTTTAGGCCAGCATTGTTCAGCACGGTAAAGAGAGCAAATTTAAGCTCTATAATGTCAGATTAAGTGGATAGATTTAGCAAGCGAGTCAGAAAGTATTCAACTGCAGACACAGGGATATCTCATTACGCCAATTGAGACTGATTGTTTATAAATTCACCGAGAGACCATATATATATATATATATATATATATATATATATATATATATATATATATATATATATATATATATATATATATATATATATATCAACGAATTACACAACACACTACAAAATCTACACCCCAAAATCAAATTCACACTAGAACACAATCACACAGAGCTACCCTTCCTAGATATACTAGTTAAAATTAAGAACAATCATATTATCACAATCATCTACCACAAACCCACGGACACTCAACAATACCTCCACTTTAAAAGCCATCACCCCAAAAGCTGCCTAAAATCTATACCCTATTCTCTAGCACGCAGAATATGCACTATAGTCAGTGACAAAGCCCTCCGGATTGTCCGACTGGAGGAACTACGTAAGACATTAGCAAAAAGAGGATACCCCGCACAAATAATACACAAAGGTATAGAATTAGCAGAACAAATACCATTAGAACAACTACGAATTCCCCAAAAACGGAACAAAGAACACATATTAGCATACGTATCTACACATAACAAAAACAACCCAGAATTATTCACAGAGATAACAAGAAACCTAACCTTACTCAATCAAAATAGCAAACTAAGCAACATACTTAAAACAATGAAGATAATCAAAAGCAAACGCCAAACGCCAACCGAAAAACCTCAAACAAATTCTAACCTCATCAAAATTCAACCAACACGTATCACAAGGGGTCACAAAATGCAACAAAGAAAGATGTGGAGTTTGCGACATAATAATAGAGGGTAACACATACACATTCAAAAATCCAACACAAACCTTCAAAATAAAGAAGGATCTAAACTGCACCTCTAAAAATGTCATATATGTACTTGAATGCATAACATGTAAAAAACATACTATATAGGTGCCACAAAAACATTCAATAATAGAGTGGCCCTCCATAAGAGCAATATTAAAATTCAAGAAAATAGAAAATTGCCTGTCTCCAAACATGTACACTCATGCAAAAGAATAATTTTAATAATAGAATTTTTTAGAAACAGTATTTTGAATAAATAGTTTCTATCTACTAATACTAATTAAGATTTTTTCTTAAAATAAAGGAGAAATTCTGCGAGATTGACGTTCGTTCAACTCGTCGTGTGTTTATTTCGAAGGGGAACAACTCAGCCCTGGAAATAAGGCTCGTCTGACCGCTGGCATTCCGGACGAACATTTATGTTGCCTTTCCTTATGATGAATTAGATGTAGAATTCCCATACTATCATTGGATTGGAATGGTAACTTGTGAGTGGTATCTTGAATGTTTTAGTTTTTTTTGTTTAGGGGAGGGGGATTTTTTCATCATTGTGCCGCCCGACGTGAAAGTGTATTATCGCACATTGTTCCGTTTTTTTGTTGTTTTTTTTAATGCATTTGGGACCGATTATTTGCTTGTTGACTTGGTGGCAGAAATAATGCACGAGCTACTTTTCTAAGACATTTTCTAGGCCTTTCTTTTTTATCTTTGTTTTTTCTTGTTTTTTAATTTTAACTTTTATTTTTATTTTTTTCCCTCTTCTCTTCTTAAGTGACCTCAACTATTGCAACGCCACATTGTGTATTGTCGGCAGTTGAAACTCTTATTCCAGACATTTAATTTCCCTGATGATCTGCCAAGCAAGTACCTGCTTGGTAGTGAAACACGTGTAGGAAAAAACATTTAATTTGAATAAATAATATTTGTAAGAAAATATCTTTAATGGTGATCATTGGTGTCCTGAAAGGAATGCTTTGGTAAGCCTTAATAAAATCGCATATATATATATATATATATATATATATATATATATATATATATATATATATATATATATATATTGTCAATATTTAAAATTGTCTTCCCATATTTTTTCCTTTAGTCTTCAAATTCTATGAGCGATGTTACTGACAAAGGGGGAATAATTTCTGTTTTCTGTATCGGAATCTATCCATCTAACACTTATCGTTGGCTAGTATTTAAACTTGAAGTAGTATTTTTTTTCATCTCCTTACATGCCTTGTCTGGAGCGATTTCCATAAAAAAAAATACATAACTTGCTATATATGTGGCTGTCGGTGAATGTGTTTAAGTCAGCTTAACGCGAATACGTGTTTAGTAACTCATTTTACACTAAACTCTTAAAAAACCAAAACAATAACTGAGAAGTATAAACGAAACGAAACAGGTACGAAGCGGATGAATTCGTTTCACAGACACATTCCAATATGGCGGACGAGTGTATTGGGGTGAAAGGGAAAGAAATCAAATTCGCGTTGCCCAGACAAATTTTCTATATACTTAGTAAAGGGATATAAGATTCCCCAACACATAATCACACCTAATTTTCAAAATTCGCGCAGGAAACGTTACAGTTTAAATTACTAACTTTACAGCAATCTCGTGAAGCGATGCAAAATGTATGCACATGATAGCACAGTGGCGGCCGATTTGTTTAAAAAAAAAACGCGTGTAAGCGATACAGGAAAGGATGAATGCCGGATTTAAACGCAGACTTGACAGACTTAAATCTATGGTTTCAGCATCTTGAGGAATTATAAAAATATTTAATAATAACCTGTAATTCGCTTTCAAATAAAAATTGTTAATTGTCGATTTAAACGTAGACTTGACAGACTTAAATCTATGGTTTCAGTATCTTGGGGAATTATTAAAAATATTTAATAATAACCTGTTTTTCGCTTTAAAATAAAAATTGTTAATTGTCGATTTTATTCAACCACCATTTAGGTGTTTATTTTTATTAAAAAAAAAATACCAGTTAAAGGATTCGTCTTCCACAATCAGTCCGCCAGAGTCTGGGCCATTGCTGGGTGGCCTTGTTCTCTGTCGGGCTGAGGTATGGTTTTGTGCATTTCTAGAAGTTACCTTCTATCCGAGAATGCCGACGGGGTTGCTCAGGCATTTTTTGGTAGGCCAGAGTGCCCAACCTCTGGAGTGCTGGCTATTAAATCCCACTTTCCGAACTTGTGTCACATCTTCCTGTCGGGGATGGGAAATAAATAAAACCAAATAGCGGGACCGGTGCACGGCGTTGCCCGGAAAAATCGATGATGATGATGATGATGATGGTGGTGATGATATCCTATAACCTCAAGGGACATAGTTGGGGAGTTTGGCAGATATTCGTACGACGTCCCTCCACCTCATACGATCATTAGCAGTTCGCATCACTTCTTCTACTGATAACCCTGCCCATTCTAGCACGCTGTCCATCCACTGTTTGCTCAGGCATCCTGGTTTGCGAGAACCATGTTCCCAACCTTGTAGTATGGTGTTCACTAGAGTTTGATGTCGTAATACATGGCCGGACCATCGTAGTTTGCGGTGTTTGATAGTAATAATTGCTGGCTTGCTGGGTCCCGCTAAATTCTCAATTAATTTATTAACGTAGACATTAGTTGTATAAGCGTACCACGGTATGTTTAGAATCTTTCTCAGTGCCTTCATGTCGAATGCGTGAATTCGTCTTTCTTGATCTTTCAGGATGGTCCAGCTCTCACAGCTGTATGATAGTATAGATATTACCAGCGATTTATATAACCGTAATTTCGTTTTCACTATTATCTGATGACATTTTCATATAGTTTTCTGACGGTTCATCCAAAACGTAACAATGCAAATTTATAGATAACATTAAAAAAATCCCGTTAGTATTAGTTCATTACAACGAAAGAGCATCGTTGAAGCAACGTACTTAGAGGCGAGAATATTTTTTGGTGAGGGGGGAAGAGGGTTAAGTAATTATGTCTCGACACAGACACTGGAGGGAAGGTAATGTTTGATACGAATTAACAAAACAAACATATGCCCTGCAGTAACCTTATCACTAAACCAATACCCGGGAGGAAATACAACAAAAAAATAAATAAAAATAAACAATGCGCGTCAGTAAAAAACCCGTTAGTATTAGTTCATTACAACGAAAGAGCATCGTCGAAGCAACGTACTTAGAGGCGAAAATATTTTTGGTGAGGGTGGGAGGAGGGTTAAGTAATTATGTCTCGAGACAGACACTGGAGGGAAGGTAATGTTTGATATGAATGGACAAAACAAACATATGCCCTGCAGTAACCTTATCACTAAACCAATACCCGGGAGGAAATACAACAAAAAAATAAATAAAAATAAACAATGCGCGTCAGTAAAAAAACCCGTTAGTATTAGTTCATTACAACGAAAGAGCATCGTCGAAGCAACGTACTTAGAGGCGAGAATATTTTTTGGTGAGGGAGGAAGAGGGTTAAGTAATTATGTCACGACACAGACACAGGAGGGAAGGTAATGTTTGATATGAATGAACAAAACAAACATATGCCCTGCAGTAACCTTATCACTAAACCAATACCCGGGAGGAAATACAACAAAAAAATAAACAATGCGCGTCAGTAAAAAACCCGTTAGTATTAGTTCATTACAACGAAAGAGCATCGTTTAAGCAACGTACTTAGAGGCGAGAATATTTTTTGGGTGAGGGGGGAAGAGGGTTAAGTAATTATGTCTCGAGACAGACACTGGAGGGAAGGTAATGTTTGATATGAATGGACAAAACAAACATATGCCCTGCAGTAACCTTATCACTAAACCAATATCCGGGAGGAAATACAGCAAAAAAATAAATAAAAATAAACAATGCGCGTCAGTAAAAAAAAACCGTTAGTATTAGTTTATTACAACGAAAAAGCATCGTTGAAGCAACGTACTTAGAGGCGACAATATTTTTTGGTGAGTGAGGAAGAGGGTTAAGTAATTATGTCTCGAGACAGACACTGGAGGGAAGGTAATATTTGATATGAATGAACAAAACAAACATATGCCCTGCAGTAACCTTATCACTAAACCAATACCCGGGAGGAAATACAACAAAAAAAATAAATAAATAAACAATGCGCGTCAGTAAAAAAACCCGTTAGTATTAGTTCATTACAACGAAAGAGCATCGTTGAAGCAACGTACTTAGAGGCGAGAATATTTTTTGGTGAGGGGGGAAGAGGGTTAAGTAATTATGTCACGACACAGACACTGGAGGGAAGGTAATGTTTGATATGAATGAACAAAACAAACATATGCCCTGCAGTAACCTTATCACTAAACCAATACCCGGTAGGAAATACAACAAAAAAAAAATAAATAAACAATGACGTCAGTAAAACACCCGTTAGTATTAGTTTATTACAACGAAAAAGCATCGTTGAAGCAACGTACTTAGAGGCGTAAATATTTTTTGGTGAGGGGGGAAGAGGGTTAAGTAATTATGTCTCAAGAGAGACACTGGAGGGAAGGTAATGTTTTATACGAATTAACAAAACAATAACATGCCCTGCAGTAACCTTATCACTAAACCAATATCCGGGAGGAAATACACACACAAAAAAATAAATAAATAAACAATGCGCGTCAGTTTGTGTACCGAAACCGTTAAAAGTCAACTTGTAGTCTAAGGGATCGTTAAAAGACAATTCCACCCCAAAATATCCTGGCCGATGACGCCGACAATCCCTCACAGATGAGAACGCATCAGGTGACATTAATAAACCCACCCGCCCGCCGAAAGGAGGTGGTAATGGTTGGGGCGATGCCACCCTGGCTCCTCAGCAGTTTTGATAAATTTTAAATAACACAAAAGCATTGTTTCTTTAAATCCAAACACTTACAGTAAGTCCGGTGTGCAATACAGAGAAAAGGAAAGCAAAAAAAAAAAAAGAGATAGAAATAGTCTGCGCAGTGGGTGTAACGGAACCGTTAAAAGTCAATTGCGAAAATGTACTGTTCGGTCCAGTCGGCACTCCTTCAAGGATGAGAGCGTCGCAGACGACAAGCAATAAACTCCTTCCCTCCTACGAAAGGAGACAGTAATGAATTGGAAGATGGTCTCCAATTACATTTGAATGTTATGACAATTCGCAATAACGTAAAAGCGCTCTATTTCTTTGTATCCAAACAGTAAGCCTAAGTTCAATGGCGATATATAGAAGTTCGAGTGGCAATATATAGAAGTTTGAGTGGCAATATATAGAAGTTCGAGTGGCAATATATAGAAGTCCGAGTGGCAATATATAGAAGCTCCATTGGCAATATATAGAAGTCCGAGTGGAAATATATAGAAGTTCCATTGGTAATATATAGAAGTCCGAGTGCTAATATATAGAAGTTTGAGTGGCAATATATAGAAGTTCGAGTGGCAATATATAGAAGTTCGAGTGGCAATATATAGAAGTTCGAGTGGCAATATATCGAAGTTCGAGTGGCAATATATCGAAGTTTGAGTGGCAATAAATCGAAGTTCGAGTGGCAATATATAGAAGAAAACAAAACAGATGAAAACGGTGCGCACGCAGTGAACATAACAGTATCGGGAAAAGATCAATTTATAGGAACTGAAGAAAGTTAAATTCACCCGAAAATGCCTTTGGCACTCCCCCACGGATTAGAACGATGCAGGCGACAGACAATGGAGCCATCCCTCATCCGAAAGTAGATAGTAATCAGGACTGGCGGGACAGTTATAAAAGTGGGGGGGGGGGCTCTCCTAAAAAGTGAGGGGCCCCGGTTAAACACATGCATATATAACTTCATTATTGATGACCGTAAAGTGTGTGTGGGGGGGGGGACAAGTTTAAAAGTGTGTGTGGGGGGGGGGGCTTGATTCCCGGTGCCGCCGTCCATGGTAATGCCTGGGGGAAAAGTATACGTGACTAATGCAGCTATTTTAGGGTATAGTATTTATTTAAAGGAAGATTTGATTGCATTGGCGAACACGTTCAAAAGTCGGTAGTTATGAGCAGAAGTAAAAAGTGGAAATCGGCAACAATTTTCTTAAACCTGACAACCAGCTGTGATGACCATAGCAACGAACTACTTTTGTATGGAGCGAGTGACACAAAAAAGGGGTAAATAAGAAAGGAATTACAGGTCGACTGCTTGTAGTCCGAAATTCCATGTAAGAAGGCGATGTTTTAACCTGTTTGAGAATCGACCCTGGAGTCGAAAGTTTGTTACAGACTGTAAGTTTTGCGGAAAATATTTTTTTAAATGGAAATCGCTCCAGATAAGGCATGAAGCCACTTGATGTAAGGAGCTAACAAGAACGAAATATGATTATCACAAAGACAGGAGATGCCTATTGCCCGTAGTCTTGAAAAGACCAAGGCTATAGGTAAGATGAAAACAGTCAGCAGGAAGAGAGTTTCATAAGCCTGCGGTTATTGGAAAGAAACTACTGTAATAGGATGCTCTATTACAATGTGGTATCAAAACAGCGAATTAATGGAGACCAACGAGTTAAACGAGCTGGAACAAAAGAAGCGGGGAATAGATTATATAATTCTGAAGAACACATGCCATAATAGTATTTATAGAAAAGACTGAGACTAGCAACATCACATCTGTGTGAGAGAGGGTGTCGAGAAGAAGAAAGGGTAGGGCCAATCAAATTACAGATACGTTTCTGCACCTTATCAAGAACCCTCAAATGGAACAGAGATTCATCAGCTCAAATATGACAGCGATACTCCATACATGGTCTGATTGTGGATTTGTAGAGAACGGAGAATAGCCTCATGTGTGAGAAAGTGTTTGGAGCGATAGGGAGAACCGACTTTACAAGAAGCAGAAAGAGCAATGGATTAAATGTATGAACCCAAGAAAGATTTGATGAGAGAGAAAGACCAGGAAGTTTTAGAGTCGATTTCTCCTCAAGAGCAGATCCATCCATGAGAATCTCAGGAAGAAAAGGGACACGCCTACGATCTAGAAAGAAATAAAAAATAAAAAATAAATAAATAAAAAATAAATAAATAAATAAAATTAAATTACGAATTTTTATGTGGAAAATGGAAGCAAGCATTTGGGCAAGCAATTATGTTAATGGCCTCGATATCGGTTTAGTATTCGGAAATGTGTATTTTGCGGAAAATATTTATTAGAAAAAGAAAAGAAAATGAAATGAACGAAAAGAATGAAGTAAATTTGGTAAATACAAGAGAACATTAACAATTGTGTTACTGACCACAATGGCGGTTTTGTTTTTGAAAAGTTATTTTGTTATAAGACAATAAGAAGGAAATATATGAAGTGTTTCTTTTCATCAAGGCGGTACTCTAATAGAAGAAAGAAAGAAAGTTAATTTAATGTACACGGCGTGACCCGGGATTATTTTTGAATAGAAATCATATGGTTCGGTTAACATTAATCTGAAATGCCTCACAATTAAATGAACGTTAAAATAATGAAAGGTCATTCTGCTAATCTGCTAACATTTTATTCCGTCAATCTAGAATGTAAAAGAAAATATTTACAATAGTCAATCAAAACGCATTCCCCATAAAATAATATAGGTCGAAGGGAGCGTTCCGTATGTAGGTTGAAAATGAAGAGTATTTATTTACCTCCTCTCCAGGAGGTTAGGCACAAGGTCAGTTTTATCTTACTCCCGCAAGTAAGATATGACCCAAGGTCGGGTCGGGAAAGTGAGCACTCTGGCCATTAAAAATTGCCTGGGCAGCCCCGTCGGCATTCCACTGTAAGGGCACCTCGGGCAGTAAGCAATAAATTTACTCCTTCCCAAAGAGGGGAGGCAAAGCCTGGGAGGGTGGACCTCCTAGAACTGCACAGGACCGACCCATAGACCGGCGTAAATCAAGCCCCGAAGGACAAGACAATACCAGTCTATGGAGTGCAGTATCCATCAGAACAGATACTACACTTTGATCTTAGCCAAAAGGAGTAGCAAGACCGAAAAATGAAATACTAACGGTCTTACAACTAAATAGTTATCCTATGAAGAAAATTTTTCGGTGAACGCAGTGGCAGAGGTAGTAGATCTGAGCGTGAGAGTTAAAATACCTCCGACTTCAGTTATGGATGACTATGTAAGGAGAAGCTGTCGAGCCGGAGAAATGTAAACATTATTGAAAGCGAACGAAACGAACGCATATTTTCTGAAAACACCTGCCAGGAATTGGCCTAAATAGATAGTGAAGCTAATTCGCATATGCAGGTTTTGTTTAAAAAGTTATGATCGACAATAAAGTAAGGGGAAATCACTTCTAAAAATTATTCTTGGTTTTACTCAATTTGGTTTGAAGCACTCTTTAATCTTCCTCAAATCATGAGGGCATTGGGAGGAGCCTCACAAGTGAAATGACACAAGGACTTACTTCTATATTCAACACTAGGTAGAAAGTTTTTATTTTACTATCGGAGTTACCGTTTATCAAGGCCAGGAGCCACTCAAGGATAAGGGTTAATGAGACGCGAATGAATGCCAGCCGAAAGATGAGGAACACTATGGGTGTTCTAATAATTGATCAATTGTATAAACTGCGTTTGATGACTTTTGAGTCGGTCCATAACAAGGATTTGTTCACATTGGATTTGAAGACGAAGAAGTTGTAATCAGTAGGTAAGCAGTTCCGCGGCAATGTGTTTCACTGGTGGAAGCCCTTGCAAACAAACTCTGCGCATGGAAATTCTGGCTGACGCTAGGCACATGGGGGGGGGGAAGAAAATCTTTTTTTGTTGTGGTAGAGAAATGAGTTCTTGCTGTGAATGTCTTAACAGGAGGAAGCAAAGACCGAAGCTGAGTCCACTACCTGCCATGGAAATAACGATAGTAGAGAGAGAGAGAAAGAGAGAGAGAGAGAGAGAGGGGGTGGGTGGGTGGGGGGGAGAGGGGTAGGCTTCCGTGAGATGAGGTTGTAGGGAAGATAAAAGATCACCCCCCCACCAGATTTCGAAGTTGATTTTGTACTCTGTCAACGCAGGAAATGATTCTCCTCCCCAGATGTGGAAGCAGTATTCCAGTATTCTTTGGACGCATCTGACTCTTATTTTTCTTACTAAAGAGTCACCACTTATCAAGGCCCGAAGGCCACTTAAGGATAAGGGTCAATGAGTATCAGGTGGACAGTTAGACACCACCGTGATGATTGATAGGAAAGGTGGGAATTGGTCAACATTTGATTATTTAAGAGGACGGTTCAACAAGAATTTGTTTAAATTGGAATTGAAAACAACGATTCTGTAGTCAGCAGGGAAACAGCCCCCCCCCACTATTGTGTTCCACAGACGTGCAGCTTTAGCAAATAAGCTTTAATCATGGAAGCTTCGTTCAGATTTAGAGAGAGAGAGAGAGAGAGAGAGAGAGAGAAGGAGAGAGAGAGGGGCGGGAATTATTGACAGTGGTTGTAGAGACGTGTTTTTGTTGCGAATGTTTTACCGGGGACGGACCATAGATCGAAGCTCAGTCGAGCACTTGCCATTAATATAACGATAGATTAGAAAACGACTAGCAACGTCTCTTCTGTGAGAAAAGGGTTATAAGAAGGAAAAAAGGAACATCTAAATTCTTATATACTTGTTTTGATAGCATCAAGTGCCAGGTACTTTTCGAAGGGGTAGAACGATTTAACCATTTTTTCAATGACCTTAGCAACGGACTGGATATACGTTTTTCATCTTAAATCTGAGGTGAATGTCAGACCTAGGAGCGTATGAAAACAAGCCGCGCGTGCGTGCGTGCGTGCGTGGCCCCCCTCTGTATGTGACTCGATGTGGCGAGTGTAAAATGCAATAAATTTGGGCAATTTGGGGCATTTTTGAACCCCCTTTGAGCCCCTGTAGACGCGAACCAGAATTTTTCTGAGGTCAAGGATGCTCATTTCATATCCAGAACAATTGCATCTACATTTTGGCCAAGTTTCAGAAAAATTGAATGGATGGATCAAACGTTATGGGAGAAAAGGGTCATTTTTTGCCATTTTGGGGGGTTTTGACCCCCTGGGGGGCTAACCAGATTTTTTCCAAGGTCAGCGATACTTATTTTCTATTAGGAACAATTGCCTCCACATTTTGGCCAAGTTTCAAAGAAATTGAATGGATGGATGAAAAGTTATGGGGCAAAAAATGTCATTTTTTGCTATTTTGGGGCTTTTTGACCCCCTGGGGGGCTAACCAGATGGGTTTTTTTCAAACATCGGAGAATGTCACTTTCTAACGTGACCAAAGTTACAACTTCATGCAAAATTTCAGAGAAATTCAATGGATGGTTGCGGAGAAAAATCCGGACGGACGGACGGAAATGCCTCAAAACATAGGTCCCCCGATTTTATTAATCAGGGGACCAATAAGGGGCTTCTCATAGGAGAAGACCATTATTTTGGAATTCGTATCAGAAGGCAATTTTGAAAACGGATTCGAAACAGACGAATCTTGTGTATTGAATACATTCAAAGTCAAAGTCCAATTCAAGAATGGCAGACGTATGTGATGGAAGGAAATATCAAGTTCACAGCGTTCACACAAATTTCCGATGTTCTTCGTGAAAGGGGAGGAGATTCGAAACCCATTATCGTAGCTCTTTCTTTTTAGATTCTCACTGGAAAAGTTGCAACTTCAATTACTCGCAAGAACAATCTCTTCGACAGAAACCATAACATATAGACAGGATATGAAAGGAATAAATAATAAGGTGAAATGAAGAAGCGAATCGTTTTCCCTGAGTAGGAAACAAGAATATTGCATCACATCCTGCCATGTGTACCATCTTGAATTTTTGCGTTAAAATGCTACGGTAATATAATTTAGAAAAGAAGCAGCCATTTTTCTAATGGGTTATGAAACCGGCGTAATGTTGGGTCATGAGAAGAGAAGTGCGTTGAAACTTTAAAATCTCTCTCTCTCTCTCTCTTTCTCTCTCTCTCTCTCTCTCTCTCTCTCTCTCTCTCTCTCTATATATATATATATATATATATATATATATATATATATATATTTATTGATTATAACATATATATATATATATATATATATATATATATATACATATATATATATATATATATATATATATATATATTATAATATATATATATGCAGAAAGCTGAAAATCACCTATAAAAATAATTACATAGAAATACATTTCATCCTTGGGTGATAAAAATCGTACATATTTCTACACTGAGCGTCTTGGCCCAGTGGTATAACGCTGGACTATAGACATCAACATCGAGGGTTCGATCTCTGTGTAAGTTAGCCAAGCTGATGACGGCTGCGAGCCAGAAACACGTGTCCATGGATGTACGTATACATTTAATATATATAGCAAAAACAAAATAATAATGCAGTTTTTCTGCCTCTTAATCACTTAGGAAATGAAACAATTAAAAACAATAGTAAGCTCAATAACAACGAGGTGAAAATCACCTATAAAAATAATTACATATATATATATATATATATATATATATATATATATATATTTGTGGGGGGGGGGGAGGAAGGATGAGAGTAATCCGACGTAATGGGAAAGGAAAAAGGAAAAAAAAAAGAGATATTTTTTATATATTCATCAACGTTTCGTCTTATTGTAAGACTTCCTCAGAATGATAATTTGAAGAAAAATGTCATGCATGTACTTGCATGACATTTTTTTCAAATTATCATCCTGAGGAAGTCTTACAATGAAGACGAAACGTTGCTGAATATATAAAAATTATCTATTGGTTTCTTCCGTTTTCATATATATATATATATATATATATATATATATATATATATATATATATATATATATATATATATATATATATATATGAATTATTAAAAATAATAATGAGCAATGAGAACGCCATACAATGCATTTTAGTTTTATTAACTTTTTTTTTTCAATTTAATTTTCGAAGATATACTTCCTCGTCAGAATTTCAAATAAAGATATATTTAAATACCTTTATTCTTTTCTTTTCTTCGTCTCGTTTTTGGTGTGTTTTAACTCGTGTGATGTCGAAACGAATTTAGGATGAGAGTTTCTTTAGTCAGAAACGTCACGTGGCAGTGCAAATTGTAATAACAAATGTTGTTCCTGGTTTAGAAAGCATTGTTTATATGGTAATTAAACCAAGAACAACATTAGTTCATTAACTCAACTTCAAGTAAATATGTTTTTTTTCGGAAATGAATAAATATATTTTCTATATATAAAGTATTGTGTTGTTCCATGATTACAAAGCCTTCCATTCCAGCCCAGGGCTCAGTCAGATTATTAATTCTCAGGAGAGAATTAATGACGCCTAATTACACCGCCGTGTATCCAGACAAAATACCCCCTCTCGGGTATAATAACTTTCTAATTAAAGGAATGTCACGATCGTTTAGAGCTAATGTGGTACTGTGCCAGGACGAAAGAGCCCTTTAAGGAAAGTATTCATGACGTGTACAACCAAGTTACACTCCCCGGCAAGCGATTGTGTTACAGTATAGAGTCGTCCATCTTGAATTTATGCCAGTATGTCGGCTAATTTACTAATTTAAAAAGTGTGTTTTCCCTATTTAATACGTAATACTAAATTGATTTTAACGTCAATACGTTCAGCATGTCACAATCTTAAAAATATAATTTTGAGCTACGGCATATCGTCTTTCCTATAAAATTACATGGGTCGGGAAACGACGTAATTACCCACAACTCATTTCTAAAATATCTCCTAAATTTCTAATTAAATAGTGATATTTTGTTTCGTATTGTTTACATTATTCGGACTGCTATTCTCATCTAAGTTGTTATTTTCAAAACGTTTCGGTTGACGTAACTCCCGATTTTCTTCGGGCGCATTTCAATTTTATATGTAAAACATATTTTAAAAGCCATACTTATAGTTTAACAAAAATATTTACAATGCTTTATAACGGTGAATAAATATATCGTAACATACTCAACGCGAGAAGGAATCATAAGCCAAACTATCACAAAAAACTATTTTCGAAGGACTGGACAATAGTTCAAATGTAAGCATGCGTTATCAAGACTTTTAGCTCGTGTATTCTCATACAGAACATAGGTAAATTCCCCAATGGAACTTTAAGTGTCTTCATTTTTTCTCCACACTCTTTGAATTTCATATCCACCCACCCTGGAAATGATCGTTTATTTCTAAGACCTCTGGGAGAGGGATCCAGTCGGTATTTTGTTCCTGGACCCAATAGCTAAGAAGGCCCCCATGAGTACCATGCAATATCGACCCTGTTTCGAGAATAAGACTCCAAGCCCGACATACACTTACTGTCACATGCACACCACCATTTTATTAGTATTAATTATTATCTAGCAGAGTTACCCGGCGTTGCCCGGAGGTATGGATAACAAAATAAAAAGGGTTTCAATACAGTGTCACACCTTTCTTTTAAAACTCCCCCTTTTCTGTCTGTCTGTCCCCCGTTCTCTCACTACTTCACCTGCTGACTGCCTTCTCTCTCGCTCTACCTCAACCCCGATTCCCCAACCTCTCTCTAGTAACTGGTTCAATATAAGAGAAAGAAAAAAAAATGAAAGAAAAAGGAAGCTGACTGACGGTTTGACCTAGTTTGACCTAGTTTCAGTGTTGTTTTTTAAACCACTACAAGTAGAAATAAAAAGCAGGTATTTTTTGCCCTCTACCCGCATGCACTGATTTGGTCCCTGTTTGAGCCCCAAAGAATGCCTATAACAGTAATTAATTATCATAGCTAGGGTGGGTCGGAGTTAGGGTTAAGGTTAGGGTTATACTGAATTCAATAATGTGTGGTTTATAAGTGTGTATTGTGTAGTTTACGACACAGACAAAATAACGACTATAATAGACTAGCAAATAGATGCCCCCCCTCCAGTCGCCTATGTTGCTAGGCTACCGCGTCACGCCTTCCCTCTCGCTGCCGGCGAGAAGATGTTCCTATTTACGTGTCTAGAATTATATAATTGAGGAAAAAATACATACAATGCATAGTTAAAGCTAAATACATTGTTTTGGCCTATTAAAATAATTTCCAACGTTATTGATAATGTTTACCCATTTATTTATTTTTTTTATTAACGCTTATGTTTGAATTCATGTTTTGAAACATGACGTAAATCATAAATCTATGACGTCACGCCAAAGCTATAATTATTTTGTTAAGGTAATGATTTAAGCTCTATTTATAAGAAAGTGTAATTAGCTCAGTTGGTAGAACGTCAGACTGAAGATATCAGGGTTTCTATTTCGGGGCATGGCGCCCGATTTATTTGTTGGGAATTATCATTTAGTATTAATATAATATTTTCTAATTGTTATACCCGAGAGGAGGTATTTGGTCTGGATACACAGCGGTGTAATTAGGCGTCATTAATTCTCTCCTTAGAATAATATTTTCAATTTCTAAATGAAGTTAAGGTATTCGTTTAAAAAAAATCTGACTGAGGGCAGACAGACAGACAGACAGACAGACAGACAGACACACACACACAACCACAGAGAAAGTGCCCATTATATTATAAGTGGGCTAGGCTAACGCGTCACTCCTTCGTTCTCATGCTTACATGTTCAAACTGTACCATGACCCAAAATTACGCGTGTATCAATAATAATTTGAATAATGCAAATTTTAATTTTCACTGAGCGCTTTAATCTAAAATGTAATATGGCAATTTAAAAAATAAATTCTCAAAATAGATAACATTAATGGCAACTTTAATTTATAAATAGTAAATCAAATTTCTGTTTTATAAATATCAAGCTCGAACGCAGACCCCCACATTCTGAAAAATATAGACTTTTACAAAAATTCTGACAGACGGACAGACAGACAGACAGACAGACAGATAGACAGAGAGACAGACAGAGAAAGTGCTCGTTATGAATATTTTCATTATTGTCGGCCTAGTTATATAGTCATATGATAACACGAGCGATATTTAGCTACCATTCAGGATAATTTAATTTTCTTATTCTTTACTATTAGAGATACGCGGACGAATCTAAAACTGCTATTTCAATCTGAAGCGTGATAATATTTCAGTACTTTTAAAACTTATGAAAAAAAATCGTGAAAAATCGACTAAAAATGCTATTTCAAACATAAACGTAACACACTAAAGAAAAATGCTATTCAAACTTATATAGTTTGATACTTTGATACTTTTCTTCAGGAAAAAGGCTACTCAGCCTGTAACCCCTGCTCCATGCCTGGTCTTATAGTTTCAGTAGACGCATGCACGGGTCGAACAGTGTATTGCTTACTGGACCAGTACTTGTCTAGTTTGCTTTTAAAGTCAATTGTGTCTTTTGCATTTACAACTGAATTGGGAAGCTCATTCCAGTTGTTCACTACTCGAAGTCCAAACGGAAATTCTATTCAAAACAAGAGTGGCAGACAAATCGACATATTCAGCCTATTTTAAAGTTGCTAGGGCGTTTCAAAAATCGATTCAATTTCAAACTGAAGCGTGACAGACTAAAAGACTGACATACTGACAGACCATCTTATAGATATGCGTGGACGATACATCTAAAAAAAAAAACCAACAAAACGTCCACATAATTCGAATTCATCACTCAGTTTTATTCTTCATCTTCTCTGTGATAAAAAAAAAACAACAAAAACTCATTTTTTCGTAAAAAAATAAAAAATAAAAGAGAAAAATATTCTCTGCTCTCCATGATTTGTATGTTAGAGCTGCCAAAATTTATTTCCTTCGTTTTTTTTTCTTCCTGTGAAAAATTGAAACTTGAAACTTGTGGCTTGTTTCCCAGCGTTATAACCATTAAGCTACTTGTTATTCTCCAAAATAGACAACGAAACAACAACAACAACAACAACAACAACAACAACAACAATAAAGTGGGAAAAGGGTGCTCGATGGGAGGGGTGGGACACAAGAATGCAGGTGCGTGTAAACTGATTGCGGCAAAGTGTTTATCTTGCGGGTGTGTCTCATCCGGTCGGAGGAGAAGCGAATTCTTTTTAGAAATATACTCGACAACAACGCTTTAAGACCCATCTTCCATTTTTTTCCTTTAGAAGACCTTGGTAACTTTATTGTTATTGTCAACCCACAAAAGCGGAGCGAACGTATTGTTTTAACTCATATATGGCGTTTCTCAACCGGGGTTCCCCAGGACCCTAAGTTTCCGCAAAAGGTCCTTAAAAGGCCCGTATAAACAAGTTAAATAAGCTAATGCCCTTTTGGGTAAAATTGTTGTTTCCCAACCAAAATGGCGGACGATAAATCGTCTGCATATTTTCCGACCTCACAAATGAGTAAGTAAACCCAAATAAATTGTTTTGGACTAATTAAAAATTTACCTTAAACTATTTTAAAGGAAATACAGTTGGGAAATTAGCCCAAAACAATTTATTTGGGTTAATTATTCATTTCTGAGGTCGGAAAAAATCAGAAAACCATAGACGATTTATTGTTCGCCATTTTGGTTGGGAAACGACATTTTTACCCACTTTTAACTTTTTATTTAATAAATTTTAAGTAATATTACTAAACACGTACGCAATATTCTTAGTTGGTCTAATGATGTAACATAGAACTCATCATATTTAACCTAATATGCTATTAAAATAGTAATATATTTAGTGATGCCTGTACAACAGCCGTGTGACACCACCTTTACTAATCAGTGCCTATCCAGCGTTAGGGTTAGGGTTAGGGTTAGGATTAGCGTATGGCGACGTGTATGTGACTGATTTTTGAAGACGAAACATTCCGTAAAATTCTGATGATTAATTTATGTACGAGCGCTTCTACATCGCCACTGTTTGTGGAAACGCATTACACCTGCTCCCAGCCTGCCATCCAGCACGACATCCGATGAAACGTCCTGATATCTGCTAGTCGAGTTGATCGGGGGTATATACCCTGGGGAAGTATAAGTGCAGTAAGTTCATTGGAGCACATTCCGTAGAAGTACTTGTAAAACAAGCACAGGGATGCCATATTGCAGCGATGAGACAGGTGTTAGGGCTTGTTAGACAGTGCAGGACCTATTAGGTAAGATACTCTTTTTCCACCCTGCTCAAAAGAAATAGACTAGTGGTTGGAGTACCAGCTCAGATGTGGCTACAATACTCTATGCAGGAGCGAATAGTGGCTTTATAAAAAATATAAGATACTGGCCGATGTGAAAAGTGAGAAGTTCCGACTAGCCTGCAATAAGGTATAGAAGAAATTGAAATGAAAGGAAGTATTGGCCCCATACAAACCATGTAATATTCAGAAGAATACTAGAAAGAGAGGTGGCGCATATTAAGTCGAGCCCATCGAAGCAAATATATGAAAAAAATACTGCAAATGTTCCTCCTCTCTACCAAAAAAACGCAATGGCACCAACGGCGCCTGGTATCACGGTAATTTGTCGTAGATATTCTAAAAGGATAGAAAGACTGAGAAGGGATATTTTGAAAAATGACATTTTATTTACTATAAAACTAATCTCTATTTCTGAGGTTCGACAAAAGGTCTCTAATGGTTTCGTAAGAACAAATAAGATAAGCTAATGCACTTTTGACTTATTTAATTTCGTATACGTCTATATCATATTACTAAATACGCACAATGCTATTCTGGTGTGAGCAGCAATCTTTTTCTTATTTAACAAGTATCAAAGGCAAAGACAGAAATTGTCTCCTTTCAATTGAAAATGGCATCTGTGTGTGTTTATCTAACGTTCGAACTCGAATTTAGTATCTGTATAGTAAAAGACATGCACCACAGTTTTCACATTAGTGAAATATATTGTTGCAGTTTTCAACGTCTTACATATGTGAGCAGAAAGCATTTTCTTATTTAACTATAGAAATTGTCTCCTCTCAATTGAAAATAGGATCTGTGTGTGTTTATCTAACGTTCGAACTCGAATTAAGTATTTGTATAGCAAAAGACATGCACCACAGATTTCACATTAGTGAAATATATTGTTGCAGTTTTCAACGTCTTACATATGTGAGCAGCATGCATTTTCTTATTTAACGATAGAAATTGTCTCCTCTCAATTGAAAATGGCATCTGTGTGTGTTTATCTAACGTTCGAACTCGAATTTAGTATTTGTATAGTAAAAGACATGCACCACAGATTTCACATTAGTGAAATATATTGTTGCAGTTTTCAACGTCTTACATATGTGAGCAGCATGCATTTTCTTATTTAACGATAGAAATTGTCTCCTCTCAATTGAAAATGGCATCTGTGTGTGTTTATCTAACGTTCGAACTCGAATTTAGTATTTGTATAGTAAAAGACATGCACCACAGATTTCACATTAGTGAAATATATTGTTGCAGTTTTCAACGTCTTACATATGTGAGCAGAAAGCATTTTCTTATTTAACGATAGAAATTGTCTCCTCTCAATTGAAAATGGCATCTGTGTGTGTTTATCTAACGTTCGAACTCGAATTTAGTATTTGTATAGCAAAAGACATGCACCACAGATTTCACATTAGTGAAATATATTGTTGCATTTTTCAACGTCTTACATATGTGAGCAGGATGCATTTTCTTATTTAACTATAGAAATTGTCTCCTCTCAATTGAAAATAGGATCTGTGTGTGTTTATCTAACGTTCGAACTCGAATTTAGTATTTGTATAGCAAAAGACATGCACCACAGATTTCACATTAGTGAAATATATTGTTGCAGTTTTCAACGTCTTACATGTGTGAGCAGGAAGCATTTTCTTATTTAACTATAGAAATTGTCTCCTCTCAATTTAAAATAGGATCTGTGTGTGTTTATCTAACGTTCGAACTCGAATTTAGTATTTGTATAGCAAAAGACATGCACCACAGATTTCACATTAGTGAAATATATTGTTGCAGTTTTCAACGTCTTACATATGTGAGCAGAAAGCATTTTCTTATTTAACGATAGAAATTGCCTCCTCTCAATTGAAAATGGCATCTGATGTGTTTATCTAACGTTCGAACTCGAATTTAGTATCTGTATAGTAAAAGACATGCACCACAGTTTTCACATTAGTGAAATATATTGTTGCAGTTTTCAACGTCTTACATATGTGAGCAGGAAGCATTTTCTTATTTAACGATATAAATTGTCTCCTCTCAATTGAAAATAGGATCTCTGTGTGTTTATCTAACGTTCGAACTCGAATTTAGTATTTGTATAGCAAAAGACATGCACCACAGATTTCACATTAGTGAAATATATTGTTGCAGTTTTCAACGTCTTACATATGTGAGCAGAAAGCATTTTCTTATTTAACGATAGAAATTGTCTCCTCTCAATGGAAAATGGCATCTGTGTGTGTTTATCTAACGTTCGAACTCGAATTTAGTATTTGTATAGCAAAAGACATCACCACAGATTTCACATTAGTGAAATATATTGTTGCAGTTTTCAACGTCTTACATATGTGAGCAGAAAGCATTTTCTTATTTAACGATAGAAATTGTTTCCTCTCAATTGAAAATGGCATCTGTGTGTGTTTATCTAACGTTCGAACTCGAAACATCGACATATTTTACCCCCTAAAAACAACAAAAAAACTGAAACAAATTGCAAGTAAAATTCTACCGGGTAACGCCGAGTAGGGACAGCTAGTTAGTTTATACAAATTTTAAAACGTGTGAAAATAGAGATTACACGACTGAAGTTATGGGCTCAAACGTTTTTTAGTTAAACCATCATTTGATCGAAATTCGTTAAATTTGAATAATTTTGTATAATTTTGTCCTATTAATCGACTGTATGAAACTAACAAAAATGAGTGGTACAAGTTTTTCAGATATATTTATTTAAAATATAAATATAAATATATAAAGGTAATTTATAGAAGGCAATACAGTGCAGAGGCATAACGGATAAACACGAACTGAAGCAAATTAAGACATATAATTGTGGAATGAGTTTTGCAGTTTCTACCTTCTTTATTAGTACAAAATATATTTTTGCTTATATCATATTACAATCGTACTTGCGTCAGTGTGGTTTGATGGAAGTTCCGTATAATATGATATTTCGGGAAGAAAATTACCCTTCTTAAGATGTGTGTTCAATCTGAATTCAAACGTGCATAGGAAGATTGTTTCCAGTGAGGGCTATTCGGCAGAAACTGATATGAATTTGAAATCAAAATTATTATTTTTTAAATTTTCTTTAAAATCTTTTGTTAGTCTTTAATTTTATTAGTGTCAATGTCAATATATATATATATATATATATATATATATATATATATATATATATATATATATATATATATATATATATATGAATAATAAAATAATAAATATAAATATTGACCCCATTACGACAATCTGTATACTAATTCTACTAAATCTCAAATCCTATACTATAAATAATAAATAAAATAAAACTCAATTAATTCCCAACCAATATATTTTTCCAAGAGACATTTAAGGAATGCACCATTTTTTTTTATCGAAATGACGCCATTTCTCATTGTGTTTTGATCTTATTCAGATCTTGCGTATAGACCTTTTAAAATTTAAAAAGTAAACTCATCTGGATGAAACCGCGGTACGATTCTGAAATATGTAGCATATAGTTTTTGAATAAATTATTTGTATTAGCTCTCACTCTTCTGCGATCGAGCACTTTATTGTTTTCTTTTCAATATAAATTGACCCCCCCCACACACTATATATATATATATATATATATATATATATATATATATATATATATATATATATATATATATATATATATGAAGGGAAGCGCGAGAGCGTTCTATTCCTTAATAGACTTCAAGAATGGCCTATGCTGGAAATCTCATTTCTTTGATCAATCATAACTCAAAAACCAATAAACCAAATTAGTTAAAACTTTGCACAAAATTTTTATTTGATAGGTTCTTTAAGTATGTAGAATTTCAGCATCATTAGTCAAGGCACCCCAGAGATCCAGAAAGTTCAATCATGAAATCATGTTATCTGTGTGTACGTACGTACGTATGTGCCACCCTGTATCTAATCAACTATTTGATGGATTCAGCTGATTTTTTGGCAGATATAGAGGTTCGAGGGTCTAGTTGATGGCATTTTAATTTCAGTTTACCATATACCTTAGTTTTCCAGAAAATTCCAAAAAACCTTAAAAATGACCATTGTATTGAGGCATAGCCTTTACAAAAGTAGTGACATTCCATAATAAATGCCAGTATACTGAAATCATATGCCCTTAATAGGGTTACGATGAAAATTCATATACACTAAATGTACAAAAGCAAGGAAATTCCCAAATTTTTACATCACCCCTTCTGTATATATTCACATAAAATGTTATAAACCGATATAATATTTTATGTATCGATTTTTAGTATTTACTTCAACAGTGCTCAATAGGTGAGTAGAACAAGGTAGTAAGTAACTATATATATATATATATATATATATATATATATATATAGTCTCGGAAGTTCTTTTAACCTTCAAAACTGGGGAAAAAAAAAAAAAAATTTTGTTGAAAGATTTTAGTCTAGTAAGTCAATCAATCTACTGCAATCACTATTTTAGTTTACTTCCAAGAATATACTCTAATATAAATATATTTTTATATATGTTTTTATATATAAGGGATCGTCAGTTGTTATATATATATATATATATATATATATATATATATATATATATATATATATATATATATATATACAGGGTGGGCCAAAATAAGGGTCCTATCTTTAAATTTGAATAACTTGAATTTGAATAACTTCCACAAAATAAAAGTTAAACTCACCAAACTTTATGTATGTGTAGACTGACCCTTCCGAGATTTTTTGAAATAAACAAAACAAATTTTAGCCGAAAAACACTTCTTAAAACTCACAAAAACTAACGTATTGTTTTTTACACTGTTTTGAGTTTTTTAAGCAAAAATAATGTTTTCTAAATGACGGTACGTTCCTTAGGGCTAATACGGCTCATGCTTGCTTCGGAAGGGGTCCTTTACTTATTCTAAAAAAAAAAAAAAAAAAAATCAATAAATAAAAAAGTTATGAATTTTTAAAAATAGGACCCTTATTTTGGCCCATCCTGTATATATATGTAGCTCCCCTATGTCATACTAACTAGGCCTTATACTTTTGTTTTCGTGGGGGTCATACAATCTAGACTTGCCCCGCGCATCACCCCCTTCTACTGGTCGCACGTCACTTCTTACCTGTTCGTACATTATCTCCTTTCCTCTTGTCCATACTATTTACTCCACCTCCCAAGTTCTCCCTTTTCCCTATTTTTTCTCGTTTAGGCCATACTAAGTAGGCCTTTAACTTTGGTTTTCCATTTTAGTTTTTATTTCATAATTTACCGTATTTTAGTCTTTATACTTTAGTTTAGACTTACCTTGGGCATCACCCCTTCTGTACGCTGCTGGCCTCACATCACCCTTGACCTCTTCTTACACTTTCCCCTCTCCATATTAACTACTCCCTCTCCCCTCTCTTTATATATATATATATATATATATATATATATATATATATATATATATATATATATATATATATATAATATTTATATATATATAATATTTATATATATATAATATTTATATATATATATATAATATTTATATATATATATATATAATATTTATATATATATATATAATATTTATATATAATATTTTATATATATATATATATATATATATATATATATATATATATAATTATAAATAAATATTAAATTATTAATACTACAGACGCTAGCGTTTCAAGCTTATTGCTCTCATCAGTGCAGGAAAGTAACAATTTCAGACGGTCGGGAAGCGCGAAACTGTCACGCAATTAAGGGATATTAAGATCTATATGTACCTAGAAGCGGGCACAGATGGAAGACAAGTCGAGAGGGTTCGACGAATGCATTCGGAACTTTTCTCCGTTCTTCCTATTTTTCTTGTTTAGGCCATACTAAGTAGGCCTTATACTTTAGTTTTCAATTGGAGGGGGGGGGGTTCAATCCAATCTTGCCCCGGGCATCGTTAGACCGTGCATACCACTGTCCGTGCGTTAATAGGGATTGGACCGAGAGTACCGGAATATCTTAAGAGACATAGACATGTCACTTCGAGGCAACAGTTGTTATCAACGAAAAAAAAATCACTGGAAACAGCTGCTGTGAGAATTCCAAGTGAGTAATGATAACCTCTCATTCCATTTATCTCTTGGTCTGGATGACCGTTGAGGCACCAAGGATGACCTGGCAACTATTTTTCTCCAGCCCTCACGATTTTCTTGCCTTAGTGAAAGTGTTACACAGAACCAGTACCCTCAGCTCTCGTATGTTGTCCTCCCACCCCTTTCTTTGTCTGCCCCCCTTTTCTCCCACCCCCGCATGCACAGATCCTTGCGATAATGACAACGCTAATAAGAATAAGTAAAAAATGTCAATGCGCACCTGACCCAGGCCGCTTCACGCAACAAAACTACTTGCACGCACTTGATGCATTACGTGCACGAAAGTGATACTCAAGTCGTCAAAAAAGTATTTAAATACTCTGCTGCAGAGCACAGGGTGTGTGAGTGGGTGCAGCAGAGGCAGATATTGGGTGCACTACATTTGTTTTTTTATGCAAGTGACTTAGTAAATCAGCCTTGGAGAGATAGACTCTCCCACATGAATCATAGGTGAGATATTCCTTACTCTGAATGCTGATGTTGACGGACGCAGACTCGCCTTATCTGGCAGCGCGTTCTATTTGTTGAAGTTTAATCCGATTAGACTCAAATTCTTTACGCCAGACTATGAGCTGGGGACTGTCTGCTTGAAGCTAATTCATCCCAATTTCACTGAATCACGTACATCATACGCATTTGTGTGATGGGTAGGGTTACCATATATATATATATATATATATATATATATATATATATATATATATATATATATATATATATATATATATATATATATATATATATATGTATATATATATATATATATATATATATATATATGTATATATATATATATATATATATATATATATATATATGTGTGAAAGGGTATTTAGACATATTTTTAAACCATTGTTTCGTAATAGTATTATTTTTTTCTTCTTGAAAAACCATAACAATGGTGGTGCAACATAAATAAAATTTATTTTAGTCTTAACTTTCGAGAATATACTTCTCCTTTTCAAAGAGTGTTTTTCTTTTCTTCTTTTTTTTTCATCGTCCGATGGAAATGGACTTTTTGCTCAGAAAATCACGTTATGTCTGCAAGCGAGGTGACGCCGGTTTGAATAAGAAAGGGTATTTAGACATATTTTTTAAACCATTGTTTCGTAATAGTATTATATTATTTATTATATTTAGTATTATATTATTTATTATATTTTAATAGTATTATATTATATATATATATATATATATATATATATATATATATATATATATATATATATAATAAGTTGAAATATTAACAAAATGAACAAAACCAATACTTTTCAAAAGTGCTTATATTAAAATAAACATAGTTTAGGTGTCCGACAAGTGTTTCAGAACCTCTTTGGCTTCTCTTCAGGTATATACCCTGAAGAGGAACCAAAGAGGTTCTGAAACAATTGTCGGATAGTCAAACTGGTGGGGCACTTACCTGTGTGTTAATGGCTTTGAGTGGCAACATACTTTATTAAACGTCGCGCTAAAACTGTCACACAGAACTGGGACGACAAAGTTAGCGATGCTCCACTGGAATGTATTATAGCAGATACACTTGCCCGAGTACAGCAACCAGATCCCGCCCGAAGAAAAGTGGTGCGTGGGTACAAACGAACTTGATGTGTTGGTGGACCCAAGCTCACTTGCTGTGGAGGTAGCTCTTGACGCCGATGGAATCATCATGGAGGATGCATGCTGGTTTCGACCGACAAAGGATATCCAACATATAAACGTGAGTTAGCTGAATGCCGTACTTAAATGACTAAACCTTGTGCTCAAATGGAAAGGCAATGTGTTACACATAAAAACAGACTCTCTGTGTGTATACCACTTGGTGACTAATGCCCACACGGGAAAGTCTCGGTTGAGCACTAAGGCCGCAACTGAGATGCTCATATTGTGTTCAATTTTAATTTTAATTATTCCATGCTAGAATTGCTTGTGGTCTTACAATTGTTTCTCAACGAGTAAAACGCATTCATTAACCCCATTTACTCGCTGTTCCTCAGAGAACTAAATGAAAGGCACATATAAAGTGTCTCGTCAAGCACAGAGAAGACACACAATAGAAAGCCGATAACTCTAACAATGGGTACTCCCCGCCAAAAGGATGACAGAATTCCAATCAGACCGCTATTTTGAAATAATCACACAGAGCCATATATATATATATATATATATATATATATATATATATATATATATATATATATATATATATATATATATATATGGGAAGAGAAGGATGAAGGTAATCCGACGTGATGGTAAAATGAAAAAGGAAAACCAAAAACTGGATGTTTTTTATGTGTACATCAACGTTTCGTCTTTATTTATAAGACTTCATCAGGATGATGATATAGGGAAAAGATATGATGCAAGCACAGATACATGTAGGGTAGACATGTTGGGAAGAAAAATAAAATAAAATGAAAAAATAATGGCAGCGTCTTGCTGGACGTCCGTACTTGTTAGAGAATGAAAATGAGTGGGAGAAAAAAGGGGAAGGGTGGAGGGAGCAAGGACTACTGTAGCTGGCGATGAGAGAAAGAGGTGGGGGATGAGCAGGGGTAAAATGGATGGCAGAGAGAGATTGGAGGAAGAGGGGGAGGGGGTGTTTGACCAGATGGCTGTGGTCGAGATTGAAGGGGAAGAGTGAATTGGAATGTTTGTGTGTGGGGGGTGTATGCAGGGAAAATGGGGATGGGTAGAGAGGGAGGGGGGCTGTGATTTTGGTGGATGGGCGAAAGTTATGGTCTTAGAGAGCGTTTGGAGAAAATGAGGGAATTTAAGAAGAGGTATGGGAGAAAATAGATGAGAGGGGGAAGAGGGAGGATTTGTCGTGATAGGGTGTGAAATATTTGAAATATTTGGAAAATGATAGCAATGAATGAGGGATTGGAGTGGGTGGGGGAGGGGGGTGATTGAAAGGGTGGGTGAGGAATATTTGAAATATTTGGAACATGAGAAAGTTTATTTGGACTGTAGTATTAAAAATGTGAGGGGAAAAAAAAAGTGAGGAAAAATAAGAGAAGATTCAGGGAGAAGAAGGAAGGGTGTGGGTGAATGGAAGAGTGTCATAAGGTTAGAGATGAAAATAAAAGTTATCCATGATCAGGCAAAAGACTTTGTTCTGTGAGGATGATCTTGCTTATTAAGGGTGATAGGTTAAAGAAACCATTTCGCTGCTTGATGGTAGTGGAGGATGTGATGAGGGCAGTTTCCAATAATCTTCGCCGAGATTTGTTGTGGATGTGTTTAGTGATTTTGGCTTGTTCAAATTTGAATGCATGACCATATTCTAGAGCATGGGAGAAAAGTGCACTAAGAGGGTTGTTGTTTTTTATGTCCCTTTTATGTTCATTTAATCGTTTCTTTAATTCACGTTGTGTTTCTCCCACGTAGAATTGATGGCAATCATTGCAAGGGACAGTGTATAAGCCGGCATGGGATGTGGGTGTTTTTTGGAAATGTCTGGATGTGTTTAAAGTTTGTTTTATGGATTGAGAAGTGGTTTGTACTATTGGAATGCCTAGTTTGTTGAGCGTGTTGCATATGGATGTGTTATTGGAATGCGTGGGTAGGAGAAGGGGTCTGTCTATGAGAGAGGTGTTAGGGGTTTGATTTTTTTGTGTGGTGTTTCTGGAGAATATTTGGAAGGCTTTTTTCTTGGCATTTGATATGAAATGTGTGGGGTATTGCAATGTTTTTAGGGAATTAAAAATGTATTTTATTTCTTCATCTATGTGTGGGGGGCTACATATTCTAAGGGCGCGTAGGAAGAAGCCTATAATTATACCTGTTTTGATCTTGCTATGATGGTGGGAGTAGAAATGTATGTAGTCATTTTTGTGAGTGTTTTTGCGGTGTACCTTAAATTCTAGTTTATTGTTGGACTTAATTATAAGAGTATCAAGGAAGGGAATAGAGCCGTTTATTTCAGTCTCATGGGTGAATTTTATGGAGGGTTCTACTGTGTTGAGTTTATCCTTAACATGAATGATTTGTGTGTCTGTGGGGAGGAAAATTAAAATATCATCTATGTATCTAAAGTATTCGATGTTAGGAGGTAGTCTATATTTGAAAGGACCGGATTCTAAGAATTCTAAAAAGAGGCAGGCCAATACACCGCTAAGGGGGTTGCCCATGGGGAGTCCAAATTCTACAAACAAAAATAATACAAATCTGAAATTTTCAAATGGGAGGCTGTGCCCATATTATGCCCCTTAAAACCCTTCCAATGAAACTGTAATTTGGAGAACATTTATTAATTCATGTCTTATACTTATTGTTAAAATTTCACAAAAATCGGAGATATCTGAATTTTCCCGAAGGGCTTCCACTCTCTCTTTTTTATTTTTTATTTTTGAATGAAACTAAATTAACAAAATGTAGCCAACATTACCCATATTTACACCTAGCATCTGTGTTCAAAAATTCATAATAATCGGTTAATTAGTTTAGGAGTGGATCCTATACATAGAAACATATAAACGCTAGAAGAATACCCGCCTCAGGATGGATAAAATTAATTCCCCGACCAGAACAGTTTCGCACTACTTCTAGGTCCCTTTACGAAGAGTAAAATCAAGATATAATAAAGCTTATGTCTAGAATCCTTATTCCAATTTTGATCAAAATCCATTACATGGTTTTGATTCTAGAAAATGTCTAAAATGTATGGCTTTATCTTCAGGGGTCTTAAGAAGAAATTGAAATTCAGGGAATCAAATTTAATGCAAATCTGAAATATTTTAATTTTCAAATGGGAGGTTGTGTCCATTTTATGCCCCCTTAAAACTTTTTTAAATATTTAAAAAAAAACTGTCATTTTGGGAATATTTATTAATTGATGTTTAATACGTATTGGTAGAGTTTCACAAAAATTTTGCATAAAACTAAATTAAGTAAATATCGTCCACATGACCCACGTTTACGCCTAGCATCTATGTTCTAGACATAAAGTTTAGTAGCATTATATGTTGATTTTAATCTTCGTAAAGGGAGATAATAATGGTGCGAAACTGTTATTTTAAAGGAATTAATTTTACCCTTCTTGGGACGGGTATTCTAGTTACGCATAACTTTGCTATTTATATCATTAAAGTGAAAAATACGACGGAGGATGAATGAAAGACAGAAGACGGTCGGCCATTTTGAATTCCAATGTAGAAATGAAAGTAAAAGTTAAATGCATATCTGCAGGAATAGTAAAATTTCTATAGTAAGATTCAAACTTTGTGTAATTCGGTTTGGCATGGGAGATGATAGGCTGGAATGTATAAGTAATTGACTTCCGAACGCATAGCTCGTTCATCGGGCAAAAAGCCCGCGAAGAATGTGTATGCGTTACATGTGCTAACAGCGAGAGGAAAAGAATGCCTGTAATATTATACACTCCCTCGTGAACGTCTAGTTGCATTTTTTTCTGGACCCCACGTGTGGACGCGTGGGAATTCTCTTGAATTTCGTATCTCCTCGCTGGAACGTATTCTTGGAGAAGGTGTTGAAACGGACACTCGGCGCGCCGTGTTCGAATCCAATCGGTTCCATAGAAGTATTTTTTTTACTATGACCCTCTTGCAAAGAACCTTCTTTATACCTCTGAGTGTACCTAAAACCAAACCGGAATTTCCATGAACAACGTTTCTTTCTAAGGATTTCAAATCTTCGGAACACATTACCACTGGATTGCTTCGAATCTAATGTCGATAAAATGCATATTAGAAGAATTTTAAAATTTGATAAATGGATAAATAAGTGAAAGTTGTTGATTTTATTTAATCAACTTTTACCTATTTATCCATTTAATCGTGTTTGAATGCGATGATGCGACAATAAATCTATTTCTCTCAACGAAAAGTAAAATGTAAACGCTGATAATACATAGAACATGAATGGTCATATGGTCTAATTGTTAAGAGCGTTGATTAACTATCAGTTTTAAATGACATTCTAGTCGAGATTGAAGGTTCGATCCTTACTATAGACGATAGTAACTAAGACTATCACAAATTAAAATTTCTACCCAATCATGGCTGATGGAATAAGAACAATCTACCCCTGTGGAGTAAATAATAGTTTCAGTTTATAATTCTGTGCAGATACCTGAGTATTAGGACAACTAACGAAAACGAGTTACCTCTCTTTGAACCATTTCGGGGGTTAAGAGTTATCGCCCTTGGAAATGAAGAGAAAGTAAACACAGATCACGGTTTCAGACTGTTAATATCAAAATCGTGTCCAGCGGCAAAATAATTCATTATTTCATTCTGTGTTCAGTTTTAATAAATCTGTTAAACGTTTCCCTTGATAGTTCATCCATTTTCTTTACGAGTTATTATTTATTATAACCTAAATTACGAGGTTATAAAACTGAGTTCGACCAGAAAGTTCCCACGTTCAAAAAGACGCATATGAAGAAAGTTGGAGATTACGTCGGCCGAAACGTTGTGAATATAACAACCAAGTTGAGAATGGTAATCCAAGCTTTGTTTAATTCGCTAAGAGGAATTTTGTTTGAATAAACCAAGATAAGACACCAGTGTATTTTGGCTATTTCTCAATATACCTTTTATCTAGAGTTATTTCTTGGCTCAGAGTATTCGTCGCTTTCACACATTCGTAAAATAGCAGTCTTTACTGATCTATATTTGCTTTGTTTAAAGATGTTATTTTATTTTTTTACATTTTATAGTTTTGCCCTCGTGAGATCATGTAATTCTAGAGACACCCAAGTCGCTGCAAACGTTGTCGCTGCCTAAGTACTTTTGAGTCTAGACATTTTGAATCTGAAATAAACCTGTTGTAAAATAATTCTTATCACATTCTTCCTCTAGCCAAAAATCAGTTCATACGAAATAAGTCAATGAGTTCTGTCGTGGCCTGCGTAAAGAAAAGGCCTTTCCATTGAGTTTCGTTTTTTTGCTGACGTCACAGTGGTTGGTGCTAGCCGTCGCCTAATGAGACTTTGAAATATCTGAAATGAACTGCTATTTTATGAAGATTACTAGAGGTTCTCTAAGATTTTTTCATTTTGATTTTCGTGATTTGGATCGCAGTATTGAAAAGAAATAGAAAGGATGCTTGTCTGGAACACTTTAAATTCTCTGTGAAATAATATTTATGGTAAGAAAAATGATATATATATATATATATATATATATATATATATATATATATATATATATATATATACATCATTTTTCTTACCATAAATATTATTTCACAGAGAATTTAAAGTGTAATTATAATTAAACAGACTAATTCTGTTATTTTAAAAAAGAATTGCATAAATAAATAAAAATGCTGCTAAATACACACACACAATATATATATATATATATATATATATATATATATATATATATATATATATATATACATTGTGTGTGTATTTAGCAGCATTTTTTTATTTATGAAATTCTTTTTTAAAATAACAGAATTAGTCTGTTTAATTATACCTTTTTTTATTTTTTCAATTTTTCTGATAGTCTTTTTTGTATTAAAATAATAAATGTTCCATAGGTTTTCTTTAACAATGTTTGCATATGCATATATATATATATATATATATATATATATATGTTATTGTTTATTTATCTATGGACGTATACGTTTCGTCTCTTTTCAATCAAGACTCATCACCATAGAAGTACCACTATTCACCACCGGTCACACGATTCGAAACCCTGGATTACAAGTATTTTTCAACCCCAATCCAACGTCGCTAACCGATAGGCCAGTTCTGAACAGCTTATAAACTATGATAATTTTAACACTTTTAAAGGCGGCGAGACGTACAGGCATTCAACTTCTATAAGTGAAGGAATTATGAATATAAAGCAAGTGACGTCACGCTGTGTTATTACTACCATTTCCAGTGCTCTACTTTTTTAACGAGGAGCTTCAAATATATATATATGAATGATTGTTTCCACAGACCCTGTACTAATCTTGACTTCTTGGACTATTTGGCGAATAGTAATGCGTCGATCTTCCAAAATAGCAGCCTCAACGTGACATACAGATACCTCATCAATGACAAAAGAGGGACGACCAGGTCTGGGAGCTGTTTCCAAACACTTCCGGCCATGTTTGAATTCACGATGCCAAAGTTTTACAAGGTCATATGATGGGGCATCATCACCATAAGTTTCTTTCATTTCATCAAAAGTCTCCTTTGATGTGCGTCCTTTCAAATACAAAATTCCGGATCACTGCGCAACACGTAACAGGCTCTATTTCACACTTGACTCAGTTCAAACACCTGTAAATCAGAAACCACAATTAGTTCAGAGCTGTTTTTTTTTCAACATAAATGGGTTATGTTGAAAAAAACCCAGATATAAATCATTACACATGCACAATTTCATCTAGATCAGACAACCGGAAGTGGGTCAGGGCATTACTTATTGAACGCTCCTCGTATATATATAATACATGAACTTTTTATTTCTTCTGCAACTTCAGAAATTATAGTAAAATAACTGACCACTTCATATGCTACAGATTCTAGCAAACCACCTACAGCAATTCCTAATTCATGTTTCACGAAAAAAAAAAATTCATTTCGTCTCTTTAAAAAGATCCTTACATTTATTCCGATCCACCTGCTTCTCAACAAATACATCTCTCACAAAGAAGGTAATTTATCTAAAATACATACGGGTTTACACACTACGTAAATTATCTTAAAGGAGGGAATCAATCTTTGCCTAAATGCTCACAGACATTACAAACAATTGGAAAGTGGTTGAATCAACATTCAACGAGAGAGGGAGAGAGTGATAGACATAAACTTAACAAGAGATGGTTCACTTGTTCAGTTAATTGCAAATTGTGCCTAATTAGAACAATTAAAATGGAAGTTTGTCTTTTTTCAAACATAAATCAATCGCAAAACTGAAATATTTTTAAGCATATATTTGGTATGATTAAAAATATATAAAAATTCTTAAGGAAACACACATTGATAAATTCATCGTTAACATAATATATATATATATATATATATGGTATACATTTTTATTTATACAAACATTATTGGTTATATATGTGCATACATGTTTCGGTTGTACTTTTCACAGAGAGTCAAACTCTTCAGACCAAAGAAGACAGAGAAGTGGAAATGAACTAAAACAATAAGGGTTAAGAACTTACGTAGTAACGTTTTAAGAGTCACAACGTAACAGTATTACCATTCACCATTATCAAAGCATCAAAGACATTCTAGACACACTGATAGCATTAGAACACCTGAATTTATTCGGCAACTACAGCACACCGTTGGTGGTAATCCTAGAAGATCCATAAAGTCTATAGCAAGCGAACACTGTGTTCCAGAAGAAACAATTTTTAATGTTGTCCACAAGGACATCAAATACAAGTCGGGTATCTTTTATTATAATCCGTACGCTGAAAACGCTCAAAAAAACAAATATACAACAAATAAAAGTAACTGTCGTCGATAAAAGTTAATATAAAACTGACCTGCGATATTTGTTTGTATTTTTAAACCGTTCCAACTGCTATTTATTAGAAATCAATAGTTTTGTCACACGAGCATTGCAAAAAAAAATGGCGCTTGCTTGTAAGGAAGTGAGCACAAGACGCCATTTTGTATAGAAAAAAATACGAGTAAAAAATGAACAAGAAATTTTTTTTACGTCTAATTTATAGTACGTAAAAATACAAACAAATATCATAGGTAAGTAGACAAATATCTCTTCTCGACGTAGGTTTAACTCACTTGTTGAATATTTATTTTTATAACCCCGTTCTCGTTCGTTTTTTGAACTCCGTCCGCGACTGTACTGATCATTATAAAAGATACCCTACAAGTCTTATGTGATGAGGTAAAGATCATTTTACGCCATAAAGTGTCAAGAAAAATCGCTTCATCTGAGCTAATAGATCCTTAAATAAATTTATAAAAATCATGATCACATAATCCCTAATATTTAGCTTTCTGGATCCCCTAATCTGAATCGTTTGGATTACTATGTATGGATCGTAGTTGTAGAGTCGGTTAATAAACACTAAATAATCTATAAAAGTTTCCCTAAATATGAAAAAAAAAAAATTCTAGCATGTAGGCGATTTTTATTACGATTTTAGCAATGTCTTGTGACTTCTGACTTGCGACACGGGAAGTTGCTGATTGTTCACCGAACAGAATCGCACCCTGATACTCCCATTTCTATGGCCTTTTACCAATGAGGAATACGGTTCATGGATACCACGTGATACGTGGTATTTTTTTTCTCTTTCTTTTCGTCTGAATGTCGTCGCCTAAAAAAAATAAAATTTTCATGCCTCACATAACCCTAACCCTAACCCTGACCCCCTTCCCTTCTAGCGCCTTTTAACATAAAAACCATCATCGAAGCTGAAGGTTACTTTAATGGATAACATTATACTATTTACTTTTGAAAAGAGTGATTCTTTCACCGAAAGTCTCAAGACATTAAAATAAGTAAATGTTTATTTTAATATATAAAAAAATTCTTAACGTTGTTTTTTAGCTTAAAAAAAATTTACATACAAATGTTGGATAATGGCCCTATGGGAATGGACGTATCTGTTGGAAATCGTTGGTGGACCCGTGCAGAATAGGGCCTGTTCTCACAGTCTGAAATCACAGACGTGACAAGGTCACCGCGTGACGAGACCCCAGATCAAGGGTCAATGTGCACCTGCGAGAGGCTCTGTGACGTCACGGGCCTTTGTGTGGGAAACAGAGGGATCCGTGACGTCACTCGTTCTTCGTGAGAAGCGAGTTTTAGCAGTCTGGGTTTTGGAGGCGAACCTATGAGACGTGATTGTTACCATGTAGTCAACAACAGATAACATCAATATTTCCTTAAGAAAATACAGGCGAAAGGTCTCTCCCTCCCTCAACGAATGATTAAGGACTTAATTGCTAGGTAATTACGAAAGCAGTAATTTGCTCTCTCTCTCTCTTTCTCTTTCTCTCTCTCTCTCTCTCTTTCTCTCTCTCTCTCTCTCTCTCGACGTAGTGAATATCTCTCAGCTGATTTGATAACTAACGCTTGAAATAAAAACTGAAGTTAAATTTAAAAAGATTGTTTGTCTTCCGACCCGATCATGGAGCTTTTGTTGCAGCGGCGTGGTTCACGGCAGAAGAAGGAGGAAGGAGTTCAACCACTAGACGACATCAAGACGGCACCCTCTACGCGGCGAGGGAGAAATTTAAAGGTATGCAAAGTATATGATTTATGTTTAAAAAATAGCGAGTGATTAAATGTGAACTGCCACGACCCTTTCTGTGACGAGTGTACAAAACGCGTACTGCCGCGGTCCAAGCAGGAGAGGAGCTATGCAACACAAATACATCAACGTTTTCAAAGTGCAAAACCTTCCATTTTTATATAAAACAATATATGTATTCTTCTGTCACGTATTTATAACGAACACGAAGGTAAAAGGCCCCGCAAAAGAACACGAGTGTTTTGCACCATTGAGGGGAGAAAATGGAGGAAATACTTTCCATGAGACCGGTGCGAAACCTGGAACGTCTGGCAGTAAAATATATTTATCAGGATGATAAATTGAACAGTGTTGGATATGCAAATGATTTCTTTCGTTAGCCAACAACCGACGTTTCAAGTTAAATAAAAACTGTTGTATTTTGTCGTTCGGCTGCAGACTGTTTACAGTACGGCAACGTTGTATTAAGCAGAGGTTCGTCAAGTCGTGCGGGTTCTTTCGGTGCCCACGTTGTGTTCATTCCTTTCGTGTGATGTATTTGTGCTTGACGTTTTGTAAGGTACCGAACTCGGAGTAACCAATGTTGAAAATACGAAATTCTTAAATGAAAGAGTGACCAAAGTATTAATTTTTATTAACTTAAGTCAATGCGAATAAAGTGTTAATAATGAATGAGAGTTCGAAGAGTCTAAGAACGTTATGGTGAAAGAAAGGCGTTTTGTCTGTAAGCAAAAATTAAGTACACATGTTCATTTCGGCTGTCGCCTTGTGCGTTTACGTGTGTGTAAATAAGAGAGACGTGAAGATGTGTGTATGTATTAGCGTGTGTAAAAAATCAGACAAAAAATTAATACGAGAGGTTAATTTCCCCTGTCACCGCTTGGAAACTCAGACAAAATCAATCAATAAAATTTTGCAGCCATTTTGGAAGCTAACCGCTTCGTATAATCATCTTTTTTGTAAGGCATGGGCATCACTTTTTAAAATAGAAATTGCTCCAGACAAGGCATGAAGCCACTCGATGTAAGGAGCTAAAAAATCCGGTGCTTGTATAATAAAAAGCCGAAAAAAAGTTTTTTTCGTCTTTTAGTGTTGGAGAGGTAAATAAGGGGCAGGTAACTCTTACCACGAATTTTAAGCAAGATTTTCCAGTAATCAAAACTGATGGCTTTAATTGGCGTTGCACATACGGCTACTGTGCAAGGAGAACGTCGATTAGACATAAAAGGGTTAGGGTTAGGGTTAGGGTTAGGGTTTAGGGTTAGGGTTAGGGTTAGGGTTAGGGTTTAGGGTTAGGCTTAGGCTTAGGGTTTAGGTTAGGGTTAGGGTTAGGGTTAGAGTTTAGGGTTAGGGTTAGGGTTAGGGTTAGGAGTTAGGGGTAGGGTTAAAAAAATATTGTTCGAAAGCTAGAGCTGTTGTGAAGAGTTACCTGCACCTTATTTACCTCTCCAACACTAAAAGACAAAAAAACTTTTTTTCGGCTTTTTATTATACAAGCACCAGAAATACTACTTCAAGGTCAAAAACTCAACGATAAGTATCAGATGGACAGATTCCGACCCAGAAAACAGTTGCACTTAGTTAACATACTTTTATTTACTCAACTATAACAGTTAATAAGATATGATGGTTTAGCTTTAAGCGTCCACTACGCTGATCAACTTGAATGAGTATTTCCTTGCAAAATTTCCTTTGTGAAATGCACGTTTTCATTTCCCGCGTCTTATCAGCGCGGAATTAAATTAGGCGCCAAAGCAAAGTTTCTCTTTTCAATGTTGTCTTCGTTTCTTATCGCAAACACGAAGAATTATAAAAAGATTACCAATCGAAGAAGAGTTTGGCATCTGCATTCTATAAGGCGTGCGTTTTCCCCCTTTTTCTTTACCCATTGACCTTTCTCCTATCCCCTCTTCCGTCTTCCACCTCAGTTTTCAACTCTGTGAAACCAAGTTACCCCACAACTCTTATCAAAACATCTACATCTGCGACTCGATATTGCTATGTTGCCCTTTCCCCATGAACTGACAAAATATAACCGAAGAGGTCATAGAGGGCGAGGTTCAACTGGTTAAAACCAGTTCTGCCCCCCCCCCCCAAATGGAGGTTGTTTTTCTATTCTCATGTGCTTGCGTTTCCAATGTGGCATGTTTTGTTTTCAATATGGGAACTTATTATCGACCGTGTGTTATGTATTGTGCTTCTTTTTGTTGTTGATGCTAATCAATGTTTCCGCCAGCAATATCAGTAAACAATGGGTTTATTTAGTCCGCGGGGCTGGGAATAAACACCGAATACCACAAAGTGAAAAATGAGACTCGTACAAGATTCATTATCATAAACAACAAAAAAACAGCATAATGCATAACATTGAACGGTGTATGTATACTTTTTTTTTTCTTTCCGGTGGATTTGTTCATAAGTGATTCTCCACTGCAAATGAGAACGAATTTCACCTAAATATATTTTATTTACTAGCTTTTTATACCTGGCGTTGCCCGGGAGTACTTTTATTTTCATTTTTGTTTAACTTATTGACCCCCCCCCATTAATTAATTCCTTGCGAGTAAATAGTTATATTTTTAGAAAGATAATTGAAGACATTGCCAGGGCTGATGCAAAGAAGGTGGGCTCCCTCTACCGTGCTAATAAACTTTTCACACCTGACATTATCCTGTATCTCTACAAAGCCACCATCCGCCCATGAATGGAATATTGTTGTCACATCTGGACTGGTGCATCATCCACTAGTCTCCCTCTTAGACAAGGTCCCCAAAAAAGAGTCGCCAACTTAATAGGTCCCTCACTATCTACCAAGCTCCAGCCCCTGTCCCATCGCCGCAATGTTGCTTCCTTGTGCCTGTTTTACAAGTACTTCAATGGATTGTGTTCTGATGAACTTGCTACTCTGGTGCCCCCACGACGCAAATTCACTAGACTAACCCGACAATCAGTTAAATCCCATTCATTCACTGTGGAGGTCCCCACATGCCGAAGAGCTTTCTACTCCAAAATCTTCTTTCCTCGTGCTGCTGGACTCTGGAACTCCCTCCCTGTTCCCTGTTTTCCTGACGTTACTGACATGCAGAAATGTAAAACTAATGTAAACAGATCTCTCGCTGCACAGCTCCCAATTTAGGTTGACCCCCCCCCCCAAAAAAAAAACTTTCACCTTGTTCTCAGTAACCCCTTACGTCTACAGTGGCGGCCTGCCGTGTTTGGGGTGAACTATGTTAAAAAACAATGCAGCGAGGGGGATACATTTCATTAAAAAATCGGTTTTGCAAGAAAAATTGAAATTTAAATCGCATTAAGACTTTCGAGCTTGGTTTGTTTTCTTTTAACGACGAAAACTATTAAAATATTATATAAATTATATAAAATTAAAGCAATGAATAAAAAGCTGAAAAAGCTGTTTGTCTATTCCTTTAGATATAATTTTAGTTAGATTTTTTTCGACGCATAAAACATATGTAGCAGCGTACATGAATGAACTATTTTCTGTCGATCCATGTAAGTAGTGATTCGGCTTGACGATCATTGTAATCATCGCCTCTTCAACAGGCGCGCGTCTGCATGTAACGAGATCACGTGATCAACAGAGCACTCTCAGTACGACATTGCTTCCCAAAAATGACAAGATGTGATCCTGCGATTCTCTGGCAGGCCGATGGCAGAAAATCTACGAACTCCAAGAAAATATTATTTGACCGTGTCAACTTATACTCAACCCTGTGTATTATCTTTTGTATTGTTCTCGTGTTTCTCCTACATGAAACTATTATGCGTCTGTGCACCGTGTTGTTCGTTTGTATTACGTCACAAAGAAAAGTTACACAAACCAACAAGCTATCCTTGTCTAGTTCTCATCATTATCACAACTAAAATTTGGCTTCTCCCCAGCTAAAACATTTTTAATTATATATTTAAAAAAATTATATATATATATATATATATATATATATATATATATATATATATATATATATATATATATATATATATATATATATATATATATATATATATATATATATATATATATTAAAGTGAAGTATTTTGAAAATCAACAATCGTGCAATTTTAAATGAAAAATTCATTTATTCATTTATTTATTTATTTTTTCGCGAATTTTCGTTGTAATACAACCTTGTCAGGCGAGACTGTCTTATAGTTTTTCTTTCTTCTTTTCTTCCTCCTCATATTGATGGTATTAACCCTGAGGGGTCGAATATACGTCAAGTTCTTAAGACGCTATAAGTTTAGTCCTGGCGATGTTATGCGCAGATTGGCGTTTTTTTTTAAGTGAGGAAATCAACATCTTTGAAGCACTGATTAGAATGTATTAAAGTGAAATATTTTGAAAATCAACAATCGTGCAGTTTTAAATGAAAAATTCTTTTTTTTTTCGCAAATTTTCGTTGTAATACAACTTTGTCAGGCGAGACTGTCTTATAGTTTTTTTCTTTTTTTTTCTTCCTCCTCATATTGATGGTATTAAATATATTAAAAAAGACAAACACTTTTAAAAGGGAAATGTATTTTATTGACAATTTAAAAAGCTTGGGACATTTTTTCAACTGGATTAATTTTCTTAATTCCTTCATCTTTAAAATGATGCAAATCGTTTATCCTTAACCTTGTGTTACGCAAGTCATTCAAAACAGAATTGTAACAGAATTTTTTTCGTAGAATTGCCCCCACGGCAATTCTACGAAAAAAATGTTTTATTTGATTACTAATAAAAATCATTAATTTTTACATAAATTTTAAAAATTTCATTGGAATTGAATGATTAACTGATTTTTGACATCTAAAAAGTAAAACGTTTTTTTGTAAATACTAAAATACCCCAAAATTGTAAAGCCCCAAATGATTTTGTGTTGTTCTTTATCAATAATGTTTAAGAGCGCTTGTTTTTTTTTGTTTTTTTTAAAAGAAGACGGCAACAACGAGAAAGTAGAAGAGATGAAACGAATTCCTGCTGCGTGTTTTCTTCACAACAGGTGTGTAAAATAACGTTTAAATCTGAAATGTTAACGTAATGTAAAAATTAAGTAGAGAATGGAATTTTCCATTAGTTGTCTAGTTAGATCTACATGTCCAAACAGTTACGTAATTGACAGAAAGTCGCTAGTGAGATGTGGCGAATAAGTAAATCATATCTTTCTTTTTTTTTTACTAGATCGTCAAAGAGAGATCTGTCAGGTTTTCGAGTAGCTGCCTTCATTGGAGGGTGGGTGGTGTGGTGTAGGGTGGAGTGGGTGTATTATGTGTGTATACATTTATACAGTGAAGTAATAAATAAATAACACCTTCAAAAGATTGCAAAACCCCAAATGAATTCGCGCTTTTTTTATCAATAACTTTTTATTAAAAAGAAGAATAAGACGACAAAAAAGAGAGAAATGGAAACGATTGTTCGATCCTCGCAGATTATTTCTAAATTTAATTATATATTGTCGAATAAAATAAGCTGTCACATCTAGGGAGGTGCCGCCAATGGCACTCTTCATTTCCTTGACAGAATTCAGAATCGACTTCGACATCTGGCGGAGGATGATCTCTTCTGTACCTTACAGCCCTTTTCTCACAGAAGAGACGTTTCTAGTCTCTCTGCTCTATCGTTATTTTCATTCAAGGTGCTCGACTGAGCTCAAATCTTTAGTTCCTCATTATAAGACATTCACAGCAAGAACTCGTTTTCCTACCGCAACGAAAGAAAATGTTTTACATTTCTTTATCAGTGTGCGACATTTCCAGAAACAGAGTTTCTTCGTAATGGCTTCCGGCTGTGTAACACAGTTTGGCGTCCATTTTGAAGTATACTTATGTAGTGAAATCGGCTGCACGAGTTAAAAATCCAGTCGAATTTGTTACGAAACATTTACCGACTTTGTGTCTAACTCTGTCCTCGTGGAGAGGCAATAAAATAGGAACTCTGTCTTCGTGAAAATTAGAAGTAAATAGGAACCCTACAACATCACCTATATAGATGAAAAGAGCTTTAGATGATGTTAAATTATCGGATTCAGTGATAAATCATATCCTCCCAGGCGTTACCCTGTCCTTTCGGAAGGAGATGGGTTTACTGCCTGTCGCCTGAGTGTCGATAGGGGCTATATAGGTTTACTTTCTTTCCAGATCCAATTATTGGGGCGAGGGAGGGGTGCTGGTGGTGGAATGACCGCATTAAAAATCGATCTTGTTTATAACTTTCGTGGGGAGCGACGAGTAAATAGAGTATATATTTGGGGGGTTTCCGCAAAACGCATTGGATGCAATCTTTAGTTTCAGGTACGTAAAATCAAACATGGCAGCTTTCTAGGAATTTAGTAAATATTTAGTTACTTAGTAAATAAATAAATTAATAAAACAAGTAAATAATAAGTAAATATTTAGTTACTTAGTAAATAAATAAATTAATAAAATAAGTAAATAATAAGTAAATATTTAGTTACTTAGTAAATAAATAAATTAATAAAATAAGTAAATAATAAGTAAATATTTAGTTGCTTAGTAAATAAATAAATTAATAAAATAAGTAAATAATAAGTAAATATTTAGTTGCTTAGTAAATAAATAAATGAATAAAACAAATAAATTATAAGTAAATATTTAGTTACTTAGTAAATAAATTAATAAAATAAGTAAATAATAAGTAAATATTTAGTTACTTAGTAAATAAATAAATTAATAAAATAAGTAAATAATAAGTAAATATTTAGCTACTTAGTAAATAAATAAATGAATAAAACAAATAAATTATAAGTAAATATTTAGTTACTTAGTAAATAAATTAATAAAATAAGTAAATAATAAGTAAATATTTAGTTGCTTAGTAAATAAATAAATTAATAAAATAAGTAAATAATAAGTAAATATTTAGTTGCTTAGTAAATAAATAAATGAATAAAACAAATAAATTATAAGTAAATATTTAGTTACTTAGTAAATAAATTAATAAAATAAGTAAATAATAAGTAAATATTTAGTTGCTTAGTAAATAAATAAATTAATAAAATAAGTAAATAATAAGTAAATATTTAGTTGCTTAGTAAATAAATAAATGAATAAAACAAATAAATTATAAGTAAATATTTAGTTACTTAGTAAATAAATTAATAAAATAAGTAAATAATAAGTAAATATTTAGTTACTTAGTAAATAAATAAATTAATAAAATAAGTAAATAATAAGTAAATATTTAGCTACTTAGTAAATAAATAAATGAATAAAACAAATAAATTATAAGTAAATATTTAGTTACTTAGTAAATAAATTAATAAAATAAGTAAATAATAAGTAAATATTTAGTTACTTAGTAAATAAATAAATGAATAAAATAAGTAAATAATAAGTAAATATTTAGTTACTTAGTAAATAAATAAATTAATAAAACAAGTAAATAATAAGTAAATATTTAGTTACTTAGTAAATAAATAAATTAATAAAACAAATAAATTATAAGTAAATATTTAGTTACTTAGTAAATAAATTAATAAAATAAGTAAATAATAAGTAAATATTTAGTTACTTAGTAAATAAATAAATTAATAAAACAAGTAAATAATAAGTAAATATTTAGTTACTTAGTAAATAAATAAATTAATAAAATAAGTAAATAATAAGTAAATATTTAGTTACTTAGTAAATAAATAAATGAATAAAATAAGTAAATAATAAGTAAATATTTAGTTACTTAGTAAATAAATAAATTAATAAAACAAATAAATAATAAGTAAATATTTAGTTACATAGTAAATAAATAAATTAATAAAATAAGTAAATAATAAGTAAATATTTAGTTACTTAGTAAATAAATAAATGAATAAAACAAGTAAATAATAAGTAAATATTTAGTTACTTAGTAAATAAATAAATGAATAAAATAAGTAAATAATAAGTAAATATTTAGTTACTTAGTAAATAAATAAATTAATAAAATAAGTAAATATTTAGTCACTTAGTTTTCATTAGTATGAGCGTATTTTGTGTGTAGCATTACGGAGACCGATTCTTCGATCCCTGCAGATTATCTGAATGGCGGTTTCTCACACAGGCAGTTGGAGTCTTGTATTATAGACAACACACATAAGTAATTTGTTTCCTTTTCTATTCTCTCTATTGTGGGATTATACTTCTCCTTTTTAATAAAAGATGTCGTAAACTTTAATAATAAAGAATAGCACGAATTCATTTTAGGTTAGACAATCTTTTTTTTCTTTACAGTATACATGTATACACATATATTACACCCACAAGCTATCCCCCATGGAAGGGGGGGGGGGCAGCTATCCGAAAGCCCGATCGCGCTCTCTGCCGATTCAGTAAAAAGAGAAAAATCTGATCAGCTCATTCGCCACATCACACTAGTGACTTCCAGTTTGTGACGTAACTTCCTGGACACGTAGCTCGAACTCGACTTCAAATAAAAAAAATCCACTGTCTACTTAATTTTGAACTTCGTGGGAATTTCTAAATATTACTGCAGGTGTTACTTACAATATTTGTTTTTTTATTTTATATAAAATAAACATTTGAGTTCATTTCCAGCTTACTTTTATCAGTTAAAATGTGAGTGTATTTATAAGATAATAGCATAACATCCAGAGACACGTGTTTCGCCTTATAAAGACCTAATAGCCTGAATCTCGGACCCCAGTCCCCACCCTATAGACGGGTATTGTCCGGGCCTTCGGGTCTGGATTTACGCCGGTCTATTGGTTGTCCGTCCTGTGCGGTTCTAGGGGTGCACCCTCCCAGGCTTTGCCTTCTCACCCTTTGATAAGGGGTTAGTTTATTGCTAATCGCCTGAGGCGCTCTTACCGGGGAATGTCGACGGGGCTGCCCGGGCAATTTTTAAATGGGCAGAGTGCTCAAATTCTCGAGCGCTGGTTTTTTCCCACTTTTCCGACCTTGTATCACATCTTACCTTGTGGGAGGAAGATAAAATAGTCTCACTCACCACTGGCTGTAAAGGTGTAACGTTCTAGCTACCTCGGTCAACTGCTACGCTAGAGTTGCTGAAGATGTAATTCACACTATTTGATTGTTTGGTGAAGGTAGAGATGTGTAAAAGGTTACTAGCTTGTATAAGCTGCTCTCTTTCTTTCTCCGTTCGATTAGCTTACTCTTTCCTTTTCATTCCTTCTTTTTTATATCAAGGGAAATGGGATGCAGTCAAATCAGCAGCTTCGTGTTACACCCGCCTCCGAAATAAAAAAACAAGACAACATGATTTCACATAAAGGTGCGAATTCTACAATTTTCAACCAATGAAATTGATTCCCGCTCGTTGGAAGCGATTTTCTTAGCGAGCCGGTGTGACGCAAACGATTACTCCACTTACCCACACCCATATTCACGCACTAAATAACGGTAACATATTCGCACACTGACAAAGTCCGCACGCGCACAATGTCACCTGAATTCACACAGACACTACCCTCGAGTGTCTTCGGTCTCTCTGTACAAGGGTTTGTAAGGACAACCTGACATGAGGATACTTACCCCTACAAGTAAACCCTGACCAAATATTCAAAATTACATAGTATCCGCAGCACAAATAAGATTCCCTCATACGAGGAATAGTGCATCTTCTCCCAGTGATGTTACCTCAAGTAACACCACGTAGCTGGATACTCCACCAGACTAGATAAATTCTTGCCCTGGAATCCGTTAAGACCAACAGACCACAAGAAAGATATACTATGACATACTTGACTGGTCAGTTGGGGAGAGAAGAAATTTATTATTCTTAACTTTTTTACTAACTCAATGTTTGAGAAATAAAGGAGAATTTTAATAGAATATTCGGGTATCTATGTATCCTATATAGAGATCAAGTGTTAGCCCCAGGAAGGGGCCCCTTGATTTCTGAGAACTTCGACTGAAGTAAAATTAAGCATTAAGGGAGAAATAAAGTTATTATTGACTGCACTCATTATTGACGTAACCGTTCCAAATGACTTCCAAGTGACTATTTAGCTGAACGCAAAAAGATAACGAAATACCAGGACCTAAAGAATGATTTGAAAACAACATGGTCTCTGAGAGAAAGAAATATTATACCGGTCTTAGTAAGAGCAACTGGCCTAACGAAAAAAAAAGCCTTAAGAAATACTTAGAAAAAATCCGTCGGATATAAATTTAAATTGTGATGAAATCAAGTGTTAGCTCCAGGAGGGAGGATCTTGATTTCCTCAAACTAACTGATGCAAAATAAAAATAAAAATTTGAGAGAATTTGGTCTTCATGATGCATGGGACTTTGTACGGGCTGTAGGCTAGTTACCTGTTGTTCTGCGTGTTGTGTCACTAGTCCTGGCCGAAGTTCTTCATGTCTTAGAAGAATCAGAGCATCCCCGGCTTTACTGGGTCTTTGGTCTTGTTAATGAGTTTCTTGGCTTTCATAAGGTGGTTCTGTTGGGCTTTGGTGGTGAGTAGTTGGCCCTTGCGACTCTTATCAAACGATGTGGACACTAGGCAGTACACAAACAAACATAGAGACAAACACACTCGACCGAAAACATAACCTCCTAAAGCATAATAATATGGTGTTTTGAAATTTGTTCATGGTGTGCAGTTAATTTTTCTCAAAAAATAATGTGAGACTTAATCAACATCCTTAGTCTATTGGTGGTGCGCCATACTGGGAACCAACGTGAATGAGCCGTCAGATATCAATTTAAATTGTAATGAAATAAAGTGTTAGCTCCAGGAGGGAGTCTCTTGATTTCTGAGAACTAAGTGAAGCAAAAGAAAAAAGGGGGAGTGGTTGAATGCCTACGAGCCACTATTCTCAAGTGTCTTCGGTCTCTCTGTACAAGTGTTTATCAGAACAACCTGAGATGAGAATACTTCACCCTACAAGTAAACCCTGATCAAATATTCAAATTAACATAGAATTCGACGCCCAAATAAGATCTCCTTGGAATGACTATACACTGACTCATACGAGGAATTGTGCACCTTCTCCGAGTGATGTTACCACAAGTAATAAAACAAAGCTTGATATTCCACCAGACCACATGAATTATCGTCCTATAAATGTTGGTCCTTCTTGTTTCAGGTAATAGAATACAACAGACCAAATGCAAGTAAATGACTATAGGGACAACGTCTATCCTAAAAAGAGCCCTCCGATATCAATTTAAATCGTAATGAAATCAAGTGTTAGCTCCAGGAGGGAGCTCCTTGATTTTTTCGAACTAACGGAAGTAAAATGAAAACTAAAAACAAAAGAAAATCAAATATCTAGACATACACCCTTCTTAACACTCGCGTCTTCTTCCACACGACGGACATTCTACAAACACGAGGATTTTTCATTTTTTTCTAAATGAACAATTTAATCACTCAAAATATCTTTCACACAATTGTAAATTTGTAAATTTATATAAACATGTTTTGTTCCTTTAACATGTTTTATCTCCTACATTCGTAACACAATTTTTGTGAATTTAGCACTTGCTAAATGGTGACCCTTTTTCAATCATTAATAATATTCACGTTTATTAACATTTACTTGCTAGTGTGAGTCTTGGTACATTTGCAAAGATATGACCGTCGTCTATATTTTTTTCCAAGCCAGGGTTCATGCTACAATAGTATCAGTAACCTAACGGTGACGTGAAACAGAACTTATTACGTTTGCAGAATTTAAAGAATTTACAGTGCTTCTCCAGATTAGGACACGAGCTTAAATCGACTTGGCATCGTTAGGGTTAGCGTTAGGGTTAGCGTTAGGGTTAGGGTTAGGTTAGGGTTAGCGTTAGGCTTAGGGTAAGGGTTAGCGTTAGGGTTAGGGTTAGGATTAGGGTTAGCATTAGGGTTAGCGTTAGGGTTAGGGTTAGGGTTAGGGTTAGGGTTAGGGTTAGGGTTAGCGTTAGGGTTAGGATAAGGGTTAGCGTTAGGGTTAGGGATAGCAGTAGGGTTAGGGTTAGCGTTAGAGTTAGGGTTAGGGTTAGGTAAGGGTTAGCTTGGATTCTAATCTGGAGAATTACCGAATGTATAACTACCTTACCTTGTCTATAAAATTGGGGTTTCTAAAACGTTTGTACTTTTCAATGTAATTATTTTATGTTGAATAAAATAAGCTGCCGCATCTGGGGATGTGCCGCTTACGGCACTTTTTGTTGCCTTGACAGAATTGAGAATCGACTTCGACATCTGGCGGAGGATGATCTCTTACGTTCCTTACAGCCCCTTTCTCACAGAAGAGACGTTGTTAGTCTCTCTCTGCTCTCTCCACTCTCTCTCTCTCTGCTCTATCTCTCTCTGCTCTATCTCTCTCCACTCTATCTGCTCTCTCTGCTCTCTCCTTCTCTGCTCTCTATCTCTCTCTCTCCACTCTCTCTGCTCTCTCTGCTCTCCCTCTCTCTCTGCTCTCTCTCTCTCTCTCTCTCTCTCTCTCTCTCTCTCTCTCTCTCTCTCTCTCTCTCTCTCTATCATTATTTCCATGGGAGGTGCTCGACTGAGCTCAAATCTCTAGTTCCTGATTGTAAGACATTCACAGCAAGAACTCGTTTTCTTACCGCAACGAAGAAAAAACTTTCCATTTCTTTATCAGTGTGCCTAGGCGAAATTTCCTCAAGCAGAGCTTTTTCTCCAGCGCTTCCCGTCTGTGAAACACATTGCCACGCGACTGCTTCTCTGCAGATTACAACTTAATCATCTTCAAAACCAATGTCAACAGATTCTTATCTAGGACCGTCCCCACAAATATCCTCGAGTGGTATCTGGCCTTGATAAGTGGTAAGCGTTTTTTGGTAAAAGCAAAAAACAAAAATATATATTTTATAAATGGCAGCTAAACAGATCCACACTGACGGGCTGCCATATTTAATTTTACGTACATAAAACGAAAGATTGCCCGCATTGAATACCCTAAAAACAGAAAGCGGTTGGTATGCATAAGCTAAAATAAATCAAATAAAACCCCTTGGCCTTTTGGCTAAGATCAAAGTGTAGTATCTGTTCCGATGGATACTGTACTTCATAGATCGGTATTGTCTTGGCCTTCGGGGCTTGATTTCCGCTGGTCTATGGGTCTGATCTGTCCTGTGCAGTTCTAGGAGGTCCACCATCCCAGGCTTTACCTCCCCTCTTTGGGGAGGAGTAAGTTAATTGCTTACTGCCTGAGGCGCCCCTACCGGGGAATGCCGACGGGGCTGCCCAGGCAATTTTTAATGGCCAGAGCGCTCACCTTCTCGGGCGCTGGCTTTTCAAATCCCACTTTCCGACCTTGTGTCACATACTCCTATTGTGGGTAGGCGTTAAATACCGGCCTTTGGCTAAGATCAAAGTGTAGTATCTGTTCCGATGGATACTGCACTTCATAGATCGGTATTGTTTTGGCCTTCGGGTCTTGATTTCCGCCGGTCTATGGGTCTGATCTGTTCTGTGCAGTTCTAGGAGGTCCACCCTCCCAGGCTTTACCTCCCCTCTTTGGGGAGGAGTAAGTTAATTGCTTACTGCCTGAGGCGCCCCTACCGGGGAATGCCGACCGGGCTGCTCAGGCAATTTTTAATGGCCAGAGCGCTCACCTTCTCGGGCGCTGGCTTTTCAAATCCCACTTTCCGACCTTGTGTCACATACTCCTATTGTGGGTAGGTGTTAAATAACGGCCTTTGGCTAAGATCAAAGTGTAGTATCTGTTCCGATGGATACTGCACGCCTGTCCTGTGCAGTTCTAGGAGGTCCACCCTCCCAGGCTTTGCCTCCCCTCTTTGGGGAGGAGTAAGTTTATTGCTTACTGTCTGAGGCGCCCCTACCGGGGAATGCCGACGGGGCTGCCCAGGTAATTTTTAAATGGCCAGAGTGCTCACCTCTCGAGCGCTGGCTTTTAAAACCCCACTTTCTCGACCCGATCCTGGGTCACATCTTACTTGTGGGAGTAAGATAAAACTGGCCTTGTGCCTAACTCCTGGGGAGGAGTAAATAAAAACCAAACCAAACCAAACCAAACCAAACCAAACCAAACCAAACCAAACCAAACCAAACAAACCAGTAATCACATAGTCTCCCGATCCGTGTTATATTTTTTTATCGTAAAGATAGTATGTAGTAACTCAAAAGTAGAAAATTCCCAGCGAAGAAACAAATTGACTCGGGTAGAAAGGGGGGGGGGGAAGCAGAATTTTCACGAACTACTTATCGTAAAGATACAAACACTACAGGAGAATTTATAAATAGGAATATTCAGGTTAAGAAACGTCGCATCAGCAGGAGCATCGGTGGTTCAGTGGTAGAATGCTCGCCTGCCACGCGGGCGGCCCGGGTTCGATTCCCGGCCGATGCACATACCTTTTTAGTACTTACAAGAATCTTTGTACAATTGTGTTCCTGTCATAAAAAAAATGGCGGCATCATTATTTCCCAACTTAGCTTATCTAACACTTTTATAACTTAACTAAAAGAATAACCGTCCCATGCTAGGTAATATTAATTCCTCTGACAGAACGCTTTTGCGTCACTTTTATGTCTCTTTGCGAAGATTAAACCTAATGTATAGAATACTTATTTGAATGTTGATAAAACTTTATGGTGCTTGTATTTTAAAAGTACGAAAAAAAGTTTTGTTTTGTCTTTTACTGTTTGAGAGGTAAATAAGGGGCAATTAACTCCTATTTGACGATTGTGTTGAGACTCGTAAGGGTGCACTCTGATTTTATGTAAGCAAAATCAGCTTTTCCACGCGCCCATAAATAAATAAATTTTAATATTTCCCGAATAGGTAATTTTGATTTGTCAAATATACTTTTATGTCTAATCGACGTAGTAAAACATGTGCAACGCCAATTGAAGCCATCAATTTTACTAGTGATGGCACAAGTCGCATCTCATGGCCACAGTTGCAGGTTTCTGCACCAGAAATAAGTCTGTGTGCTTGCAAAAAATCAATCTGTTTCGCACTGTCTGATGTAAAATACAGTATGTTTTCAAACTTGAAAAAGTTAAGATCCGAACACTTACGAGTCACAACTCAATAGTCAAAGTAAGAGTTACTGCCCCTTATTTACCTCTCATACAGTAAAAGACAAAAAAAATTTTTTTTCGTACTTTTAAAATACAAGCACGAACTTTATTACATTATTTTGATTCTAGAAAAGTCGAAAATTTAAGGCTTAAGCTTAAGGGTTTTTTTTAGAAGGAATTAAAATTTAGTTTTTTTTTTAGAAGGAATTAAAATTTAGTTGTTTTTTTTAGAAGGAATTAAAATTTAGTTTTTTTTTAGAAGGAATTAAAATTTAGTTTTTTTTTAGAAGGAATTAAAATTTAGTTTTTTTTATAGAAGGAATTAAAATTTAGTTTTTTTTTTAGAAGGAATTAAAATTTAGTTGTTTTTTTAGAAGGAATTAAAATTTAGTTTTTTTTTTAGAAGGAATTAAAATTTAGTGAGAATCTTGCTTAATTTATATATAATCATTAAGGATCAAATTCAATGCAAATCTAAAATATTTTAATGTTCAAATGGGAGGTTGTGTCCATATTATGCTCCCTAAAACCCTTTAAATTACTAAAAAAAACCCTGAAATTTGGGGAACTATTATTAATTGATGTCTAATACTTATTGTAAATATTTCACAAAAATCGGAGGTATCTGAATTTTTACGAAGGGATTCCACCTCCTTTTACCAACTTTGCATTAACTAAATTAAACTAAATATAGCCCACATTCCATTATAGTTGCCAAATTCATAATGAGGGTTAATTAGTTTAGGAGTGAATCCTATACATAGAAATATATAAAAACGTATACATATACCTTACTTTATATGGTAATTCTCCAGATTAGGACCCAAGCTAACCCTGGAGTCTAACCCTGACCTAACTCTAACACTAACCTTAACCCTAACGGTAACACTGACCCTGATGACGCCAAGTCGATTTTAGCTCGGGTCCTAATCTGGAGAAGCACCCTTTATACAAATAGTGAGGTGTACCTAAAACTAAACGAAACTTCCACAAGCAAAGTTTCTTTCTAAGAACTGCCCGTTTGTGGAACACAGTTCCACAGGGCTGCTTCTCAGCTGACTACAACATGGTCGTTTTCAAGTCTAATGTTAAGAAATTCTTGCTGGGTCGTCCTCTTAAATAATCAAATTCCAACCTTCACGTTGTTGCCTCACTGTCGACCTGACGCATTTATTAACCTTTGTCCTCGAGTGGCCTTTGGGCCTTGATAAGCGATGACTCGCTAGTACACAACAAAAATGATTACGCGATCTTCAAGCTCAATGATCTCCTTTCGGTTATTTACATAGTTGTTCATTTTATATAACCATCTTCATGGACGGCGGCACCGGGGGGGGGGGTAGCAGGGGCGGCTCAAGCCATCCCCCACTTTTTGACTTGGCCCCCCCCCCACTTTACGGTCATCAATAATGAAGTTATATATGCATGTGTTTAACCGCCCCCCCCCCCACTTTTTAGGAGAGCCCCCCCTCCCACACACACTTTTATAACTGTCCCGCCGGTCCTGACTTCCATTCCTATACACAACGGTAAATATCATAGAAGTCATATACTTATAGATAGGTAGGTATGCCCTATAAACGGCGAGAAAGAAAAAGGAAGCGCGGTCAATTGTCATTTGTTGGTGCTTATGCAGTTTAAAGACCGGGCTATTTTTATTTTTAGATAGGATTTTCAAGTTAAATTTAATCTTACGGTAGACTTTTGTTTATTGAATTGTAAGGTGAAAGTACAGAATAGTAAATAAAATACCCCCTCCCCATGTTAAGAATGGCTTTCTAAATAACCTGATTATTTTAGCCCGGTCGATAAACTGCATAAGTACCTATTTATTTATAAAATGTAAATTAAAAGGGCTAAAATATGAAGACCATTTCCGAAATTCATGTGTAAAAAAAGGAAAATCAGATTTTTATGTCACGCGAAGTACATTAAATCTTGTTTTAATATTTTTAAGCTGTTTTTTTTTGTGTGTTTTTTGTGTTTTTTGTGTTTTTTTTTTGTTTCTTTTTAATGAAAATCGCTCTACACAAGGCATGAAGCCACTTGATGTAAGGAGCTAAAAAAATAGCACTTCAAGGTCAGAACCTAGCCAACGATGGATAGATTCCAACCTGGAAAACAGCAATTCTTCCCTCTTTGTCAGGAACATCGCTCATGAAATGTGAGGACTAAAGGACAAAATAAAGGAAGTTTAATTTATCATGCCGTCTTAACATAAGCCATGTTTACTTTCTTAAATCAAATAAAGCGTAACGAAAACACATACTATCAGCAGCAACAAACAGAAAATCTCCACAAAAGACAAACAAACAAAACAAGCGGATTATATCTTCGCGTGGCTTCCGTAAAAAAAATACTTACAATTTTTACAGAAACAAGTATTTTAAATGCTTTTTAATATAGAATTATCGAATGAAATGTTGATGTTTTAGCTTATTTTCTTAATATAACATTTTCTTTAATTAAACAAATATGTATTTCCGTTACTCTTATTTATATTGATTTAATTTGTAATTATTAATTTTAAAATATTTCTAAAAAAATAAATAAAAAAATGTAAATAAGTTAAACTTTTTAATGTCACATTCCAAAAATAATAAGCTCCGATTAAGTGAAAATCGAGCACTTTAAGTAGGTTGACGACAAACAGTAATTTATAGCATAATGCAATACTCTAGGCCCCACCTATGTAGTTCTGTTTCTGATATGCCCGCTGAATTTGGAATTTAGATGTTCTACTGCTCTTTAATTTCCACGGCAACGATTAGCACTCTGACTACTGAGTCAAAAATGAATTTCGTATCTGGATTCGTATCGTGCGACTGACAATGATTGCCTCCTTCATACTGATGATTGCAGGTTTGGTACGAAACACCTGTGTATATGGGTCAATTTGAAAATAGCATTTATTTCTAAACTATTATATATTCCAATGACCAAAATTCAGTCTGTACGCATATCATTTATTTTTTGCAAAGGCAAAATTGACGATGGTCTTACAATTGTTACACAACGTGCAATATGCTACAATTAAACGAAATTACACGCTGCTCTTCAGAAACCAATATAAAAGGCATCTATAAAGATAATATATCGTGCAAAAAGTTAATGAAACAAACAAAAAGCAGACACCACTCACACGTGAAAACCCCGAAAGTAGGATGAGAGAATTTCAATCAAGTCACCATTTTGAAATTCATAATATATATATATATATATATATATATATATATATATATATATTTCTTTAAGTTCACAGAACAGTGAATGTAGTAGCCCAAAAGTTTACAATATGACTAGAGCTCATCATATAATATAATATAATATAATATAATATAATATAATATAATATAATATAACGATTATTCAGAAAATATTATCGATTTAATTCAAAAACACTTTATTTTTAGGCAATTGTTTTAGCCCATTCCAAAAAAATATTTTTTCATGATATATATGATATCATAAAAACTTACGAAAAAGCTTCATCAGTGTACATTTGCCACAATCATATCTATCTATCTATCTATCTATCTATCTATCTATCTATCTATCTATCTATCTATCTATCTATCTATCTATCTATTCCCCCTCTCTTTGTCTCTCTCTATGTATATATATATATATATATATATATATATATATATATATATATATATATATATATATATATATATATATAATGAATTTTTTAAATTTATACAAACATGTACATACATGTTTCAGCTTCCATTTCTTTCAAAATAGAGCTTTCTTTATATATAAATAATGACACGCCCGATTAAGGGCGACTGAATGCAATATTCTGCATATTCTGAACCGCGTAGGAAGTGAAAAATACTAAATAAAACAACACTGTTCTATCGCCAGTAAAACAATAACAAAACTACGTATATATATATATATATATATATATATATATATATATATATATATATATATATATATATATATATATATATATATATATGTATATATATTATATTATATATAATATATATAATTATATATATAATTATATATATAATTTTCCAACAAATGTTAAGTCTGCAATATCTTGGATTTAGTTAGTTTGTCTGGAATTTAAACCGCATTATATATATATATATATATATATATATATATATATATATATATATATATATATATATATATATATATATATATATATATATATATATATATATATATTAAATGACTCAAAGCTTCCTTAGACTATATATATATATATATATATATATATATATATATATATATATATATATATATATATATATAAAGATATGTTGGTCTCTCATTAGAAAGCATTCAATATTGAAATGTAAGAAAGATGTTTGTAGCCTAAGAATGCATTTTTTTTTAAATAAATAGTAATTTATTTAAAGTAGTCCCAAATTTTCGACGTAATACGTCTTCGTCAGGGGTACAAGACATTTTTTTTTTCATCGCGACATGTTTATCGCTAGTTAAAGGTAGAATCCGTAAGATGTTGATTCGGTAATAGTTCAAATGTCGAAGTCTTTTAGGGAAAGATGCGCGGACACGCATTAAAGATAAGAAGATATGTTGGTCTCCCATTAGAAAGCATTCAATATTGAAATGTAAGAAAGATGTTTGAAGCTTAAGAATGCATTTTTTTAAAATTTTAAATAAATAGTAAAAGACTTCGACATTTGAACTATTACCGAATCAACATCTTACGGATTCTACCTTCTACTAGCGATAAACATGTCGCTATGAAAAAAAAAATGTCTTGTACCCCTGACGAGGACGTATAACGTCGAAAATTTGGGACTACTTTAAATAAATTACTATTTATTTAAAAAAAAATGCATTCTTAGGCTTCAAACATCTTTCTTTTCTCATATATATATATATATATATATATATATATATATATATATATATATATATATATATTAATATTAAATAAAGTGTTACAACAACATCCGGACCAAGGTTTCAGATCCGAGAAAATCGGACCTTCATCAGCGGAGTCGTATAGCTTAATCTAAGGGGTAAGCTATACGACTCCGCTGATGAAGGTCCGATTTTCTCGGATCTGAAACCTTGGTCCGGATGTTGTTGTAACACTTTATTTAATATTAATAAATATCATGCTCTTATTAATTATTTAGTTAATTTTACTTTTGCATTAATAATTGATCACTCTGCTGGGAAACTCTCCCAATTAAGAAATACAGTATATATATATATATATATATATATATATATATATATATATATATATATATATATATATATATATATATATATATATAACATAAAAGTACTCGATCGTAAATTTTACAAGATCTCATATTAATTATAGTATAATTTAATAGATTCAAACTTATTACTCAGTAATAAGATTGATATATACCCTGTCCGATAATGCTCAATTGAAGAAACGTCCTTGACAATCAGCCCGACAGTAACTTTGTTGCTGTCGTGCTTCGGTATTATTCTGTATTATTCGGTATTATTCTGTATTATTCGGTATTATTCTGCTCAGTCCTAGGATGTGCACTGTCCCAGGATTTACCTCTCTCTGAGCAGGGGTTAGTTGATTGCTAATCGATTAAGGCGCTTCTATCAAGGAATGACGACGGGGCTGCTCAGGCTTATTTGTTGGATAAAGTGTGCTGGCTTTTCAAACCCACATCTTACATTGTTTCTAAACTCCTGGAGAGGTAAATAAAATACTAAAATTGTTGTTAGCTTAGACTGAAAATGCAAACGTTTTAACCTACTAGGTTCCGCAGACTTTGTGCCGAAGAGACCAATAGCTGGCAACATAAGTGTAGTAGTATTGGATGAGGTGTGTTAAAGTAATTTAAAAAACGGTATTTTCCACATAAGGTTAAATTAAGCAGAACATTCCATAATGATTTAAAAATTAGATTTAGAGCTACGTTTCATAATATGACGTCACGAACAGAAATTCCGAATTCGGACGTGGCGAAGAAGAGAGAGAGATGTTCTTCTTTAGCCTATGAGCTGACTGTGTTCAAACGCTTTTTTGATATTCTGTTTTTATTTGCTCCTCCAGGGAACAGACAAGGAGAAGCTCGCGGAATATGTAAAAAAATTTTTAGAATGCATGACGTCATTTCGTTGACGTTTTACTTTTCTTTTGTTCCAAGTAGAAAAAAACGACACATAAACTTAAGCTACTACGATAACCTTTACAAACAACGTCACTATCCAATGAACCAACTATTTACATGTCAGAGGGACGAATAGCTGTTTCTGTCGACGAAAAAAAATGACGGACAATCCGCAGGTATTAAAGAATCCCCTCCGCAATTTTACATTGCTAATGTACACAATTTTTCTGAGTTGAAAAATTAAGAAAAGAAAACTACATTTTTTTTTATTTCTCTTTCATGCGTGAAAATGAATATTTACTGTTAACGGTGAAAATATGTGACACGTAGTGTTACCCTCTTTCTATTTCATAAATCATAATGGAATATTTTTTAAAGTTCCGGACAAAAAACATACTCTTAAATACAGACACAGCATTAGTTGGAATATTCACCAGACGCGTTTATAATATTGAGGCTAATTATGATATTGAGGCTAAAAGTATTTTCTGGAATTGATTAAATCTAATTAGATTTTAGTGTTAAATTTGGAAATAATGTTAAAATGTAATTCGATTGAATTCCTCCCAGAAAATTCTTTGACGAGGTTGGAATTATTTTTATACAGACGCCATCGTAACAAAGGGACGTAACTCTATATTCGTCAATACAGAGTTACTTACCTTTATTCAGAATCAAAATATAAAACAAAAAAAAACAAAAACAAAAACAAATTGCAAGTAAAAACATTACTGCGAACCGCCGGATATGTATAGTTATTTTATAAAAAGTCAAAACTGTGCGAAAATACTGCTTACATGACTGAAGTTATGAGCTTAGAAACTGTTTCTTTTGTACAGTTAAGCCCTATAAAGATATCTACAAACTGGCCTTATGTAATCATTGAGTTATTTAATCCTTTTAATCAACTTTAAATCCACAACTTCGTTGATTTCGACAGTGCCGTGTTCCCTCCCGACTGATTTACAGCTGTCGTTGCATGTGTGTTGTTATCCTCCCGACCGAGGATAATCCCGTTAGCCGAAACAAAGGCCGTGACGTACTTTTTATAAGAATTATCATACAATTAATTCGAACAACACATTCTTAGAAGAATGAAAGATTTTTTCAGTCACATGATCGTCCAGTGACTAAGATTAAGGCGGAAGAAAGAACAGAGAGAGTTACTTATGTTTTAAGCGTATCGTTTAATTATATTAACGTTTTGTTTGACTATTCTTAAGTTTTTATTTTCAGTTCAGTCGCTTCCTCTAAACTGTTTATCTTCTTCCAGAATCAAGAAGATTTTTTCGAACAGGTGACGTAATGTCCGCCCGTTTCATCGGCTTCTGGTTCTCACGATTCCGCAGGATCAATCACTAGTGACCCTTGTTTTTTATTACATCTTCCTGTTTACCTATGTCAAGTTAATATCATTTCGGATGTATTGCATTCACGTAGACTGTAATACCATTACGAAAAGTATGGACATCTCTTCTCAGCTATTAGCAAAATAGCAACTTGGCAAAATGCATTGTGTGTTCGGTATTAAATCACAAAAACAACATGGAAACGTGGCGAAACGGATATAGGCGTTGATTAACAATGGGTTCTAAATGACAGCTTCTTGGGGGTTGGAAGTTCAATCCTTACTACAGGCGATATTAACTAAACTAAAAATAATATTACAATTAATTAATACTTCTATCCGGTCACGGCTGACGGAACGAGAACAATCTACCCACGTGGATTAAATAATGGTTTCGGTTCAAAATTCCGTATAGGTTCTCGAGTTTGAATATTCCCAGGTTCGAAAAGATGTATCTGAATAAGATCGGAGGTTACATCGGCCGAAACGTTGTGAAAATAACAATCAAGATGAGAATAGTAGTTCAAATAATCCTGTAAAACAAACAAGCTTAACCAGATATTGAATCGTTTTAAATATGTATTTTTCTATGTTGAATAACCCCCAAAAGGGTTGATATGCCATCAACCAATGAGACGTTTATGATGTGTCGGCAGTAAATAAACTCAAAAAGGGTTGATATGTCGCTTAACAGACGAACCAAACCAATCATTGAATCGTGTTGTTGTTGTTGTTGTTGTTGTCGTTTACTAATGAGTCACTACTTATCAAAGTTTAAACGCCACTCGAGGATACGGGTTAATAATGAGATGGATAGATTGACAGTTGAATGATGATGAATATTATTAGAGGGTTGAACACTTCCACATACCACCCACTGAAAAGAACAGCGGATCAGAAAACAACAATTATTTCCCCTTTGTCAGAAACATCGCTCACGGAATGTGAGGACTAAAGGACAAAATAAGAGAGAAGTTGGAGTTAAGAGACTCAAATCAAGGCCCTCTATTCTACATCAGTACGGATGGCCGTTGGCTCCCTTGCAGCTCAACTGCTCGTTAGACAGCTTTTCTTTGTAGTGTTTATGACTGTCCACACACACACGTCATCGGACAAGCCAAGGCCTCCCTGATGGGGGGGGGGGGCAGTTTAGGATTGACTTATATCCCAATCCTATAATATTAATTGACTAACGGCATGTGCGAAAACACAGAAGCCACGCCTAAAAAATACATCTGAAAAAAAAAGAAAAATTGACATCTTTGTACAAAACCGGCCCCCCAAGAAATATTTATAAGCAAAAATAGAGGTCACATAACCTTGCCCCATCCCCCTCCGTCCGCCGCACGTCAAAATCAACTCTAGCAGTCGAAATCACTTTTGGCGCCTAAAAGTTTACAAAAAAAAAATTACTTGTTTGGAGCCGATGGCTAATTATTTAAGGCCATGTTTTCGTTGAGTAAAACAGCTGAGTTAAAGTCCGGCACAGCGTTAACATCTACATTACGTTTCTGCTTCCCTCGCCCCTGTGGACTTGGGAAAGTTAAATTTATTTCTCAACTCACGCACACAGTCATACGTATACGCAATCTGACGAAAAGCAACACACACACACACACAATGCGTACATTGTTGCACACAGATACATACTGACTAAAAAACATGTATAAACGCATCTATTTTAATGCTCGTAATATTTCTCACTGAACTTTCTACAATATGAGAACTCAACATTTCAAATGAACATTTACCAACAAACTTTAAACTAATTCTAACATTATATATATATATATATATATATATATATATATATATATATATATATATATATATATATATATATATATATATGTAAAAATAAAAATGGAATAAAGGATAAGCAAATCAACAACTAGCAAAAATAAACTCAAAAACACATATTGAATAGTTCTACCAAAATATTTCAATTGTAAAATACAATCATCATCAGTCGGTAGCAGAACTTTAATTAAAAACAGAAAAGTTTTCAAATTTATACAAAGAACGCAATTTGGAAAAAATAGTCACGTGTAATAAACAATAGAAAGGGAAAAAGAAAGAAATGTTAGAAAAGAAAAAAAAGAAAGAGAAAGAAAAAAAATCAACAGTTAGCGTATAAACGCCGATTGGAAACGCTGTACGTTAATACAGTGAGGAAGAAGGATTAGTAGTAATTTAAAATGAATGACAACAAGGAATTTAACAAATAAGGAGGAGGAAGAGGAGGAAGAGGAGGAGGAAAAATGGCTCAAAGTTATAGAAGTTATCCGTTATCATATTGATTTAGGTTTATTTTGATTAGAATCGATCTGGCAGAAGATGTAGCAATATTATAGAATCCTGGTCTTTGAATAATTGTGTTATTATGACGTTATTATATATATATATATATATATATATATATATATATATATATATATATATATATATATATATATATATATATATATATATACCGTATTTCTTAATTGGGAGAGTTTCCCAGCAGAGTGCTCAATTATTAATGCAAAAGTAAAATTAACTAGATAATTAATAAGAGCATGATATTTATTAATATTAAATAAAGTGTTACAACAAACTCCGGACCAAGGTTTCAGATCCGAGAAAATCGGACCTTCATCAGCTAAAAAAAACCCTCGCTATACGACTCCGCTGATGAAGGTCCGATTTTCTCGGATCTGAAACCTTGGTCCGGATGTTGTTGTAACACTTTATTTAATATTAATAAATATATATATATATATATATATATATATATGTTTTACCTCTTTTATTCAATATTCATCTTTGTCTCTTTTTTAACTATTTTCCAATATTCCAACATTTTACCATTATTTAATTGTCAGAGTGGATCTTAGCATATATTAAAAGACTCAACAAGTCAACACGAGGTGACGGTGGTTAAGTGGATAACGACACGGACTGAAGACCTGGGTGTTCCAAGTTCGAATCCAGTCGGTTCCACAGTACCACTTTCACTTAAGGATGTTGGCAACCTTCTCGTGGTCCTTCCCGTAAGTACCCGATGTCTTTCCAGAAAGATTTCTAACTAGAAAAACATTGGGGAAACTAATGCCAACACCAGAATCATCTGATTCACACGAAAGAAGAAGAAGAACACGTTAGCGAGACGAGGGTCGAAGCAGCTACAATAGCAATTACTATTCGGTTAACTCTTGAATGCCTTCTCTACCAATTCTAATATTATATATATGAATGAATGAATGAATGAATGAATGAATGAGTTTGCTTTTGATAAAGCTTTATTCGGCAAAGATATAACGCAGGGAGCGAAGCGAAGAAGTAATGGCGTATTTACAGAAAAAAGAAAAGGAAATAACAAAGGGAAGTAATTCACTTCCGGAGCATAGAAGAAGAAGTAAAGGGTTCTATTCATCACAATATATATATATATATATATATATATATATATATATATATATATATATATATATATATATGGTGTTAGCTAAACATGTTTATCTATTTTGTTCAATATTCATATTTTCTCTGTTTTAATCATATTCCAATATTTTAACATTTTATTTCAATTTAATTATCAGCGTGGGTCGTAGCACAATTTCTAAGGCGCAACAGAAGTCAACAACTTAGCAAGGGTACGGTCCACGCTGATACACCAGTTTAGTCACCGACAGACCGACCGTAGAACAGGTAGTACTACACTAGTTTACATGGTACAAGTGGAAGGTACCAATGCTGACCTGACCTGACCTGACCTGACATGGGTAAGAAAGCAGACCTGACCTGGCATCGTTTATAATAGGTATAGTGTTTTGATATGTAACCCACCAAAAAGTTGACATGCCGCTAAATAAATGGACCAAACCAAATTCTTTCCAATCCTTGCTGTTTATTGTTCCTTGCAAACAAACATGAGTGAGAGAGAGAGAGAGAGAGAGACAAAGGAAGAGAGAGATAGAGAGAAAGAGATAAAGAGAGAGAGAGAGAAAGAGAGAGAGAGAAACAAAGAGAGAGAGAGATAGAGAGAAAGAGAGAAAGAGAGAGAGAGAGAAAGAGAAAGAGAGAGAGAAAGAGAGAAATAGAGAGAAAGAGAGAAAGAGAAAGAGAGAAAGAGAGAGAGAAAGAGGGGGGGTTAGAAAAACAAGCGAGGTATTTAATTCATTTCCACCGCAGGAATATGTGGCACAAGGCCGGAAGGTGGGTGAGAGTCAAGCCAGCGCCTTATGGAAGAGGAGCACTCTGGCCTATAAAAAAATGCCTGGGCAGCTCTGTCGGCATTCCCCGGTCAGAACGCCTCAGGCAGTAAGTAATGAACTTACTCCACCCCAAAGAGGGGAGGTAAGGCTTGGGACGGTGCACCTCCTAGGACTAACGGGCGAGTAAAAAATGAGGAAGTTTTAAAAAAGTAAGTGATATGAAAATAAGACATAGTATGCAAATTAATTTTGCGGAAGTATTCTTATATCATATTGACATTTGTATACGAGGGCTTATTGGCGTTTTTTAATAAACTTGTTGTTGTTGATGATGATGATGATGATGATGATGATGACGACATTGCAGGTGGAAAGGGTGAGGGCGATGATAATTCCGTTGAAAAGTGCACGAACGACACACACGCATCGTTACTTATATACGTACACATATACATACAAATATACACGTGTACATATATACATGTGTTTATGTATGTAGACTTATACAAACATACACACGAACATGTTTGTATACAGACACATACATATCTACGAACATGCATACGTGCACACACACTACTCAAATAAACTTACATACTCATACATTCACATGCATATAAACATATCTTTATATACGTAGATACATACTTACACACACACACACACACACACATATATATATATATATATATATATATATATATATATATATATATACTTACACATGTACACATATATTTATATGCATACATATCCACATACAACATGCTTATAAGCTCATATATATCTCTGTAAACTTAGATATGTTTATATATTTGTATGTACAAGATTAACCCTTGAATTAACTAACCATTATAACAATTGGAAGACAGTTGCAACACATAAATGGTCCAAATATGAGCTATATTTAATTCAATTTAGATTTATGTAAACGGGTAGAAACCTTTCGTGAAACTTTAGATAGCTCTGGTTCTTGCGAAATTCAAACAAATTTCACTTTCTTTGTGAGTTTAAAAAAAAGGATTTTTAGAGAACATAATATGGGCACAACTTCCAGTTTGAAAATAAAAATACGTCAAATTTGCATTGAAGTTGATCCACAATCATTAGACACCAATTAAGCAAGATTCCCTGAATTTCAATTTCTTCTCAAGACCCCTTATGCTTAAGCATTACATTTTGGATATTTTCTAGAATCAAAATCATGTAAAGCATTTTGATAAAGATTGGTGTAAGAATTCTATACATCAGGTTTAGTGACATTATATCTTGATTTTAATCTTCAAAAGGATACATAAAAGTGGTGCAAAACTGTACTGTTCAGGGATTTCATTTTACCCGTCATGTGACCGGAATACTTCTAGTATATATATATATATATATATATATATATATATATATATATATATATATATATATATATATATATATAATTAGTACTATTTTGTCTATCCACATAACATTTTATGAGGAGATATAATTTTTTGTGTATCAATTTTCAGTATTTACTTCAACAGTGCTCGATACGTAAGTAGAGCTAGGTAGTAAGCTATGAAAATATATTTATGGCAATTAAGCTACACAGAGGCTACCGCGTTTCATCCCCGGGGGAATCTTCAGGCTAAAATGCAGGCACTTTAGCCTGAAGATCCCCCCTCCGGGGATAAAACGCGGGAGCCTCTGTGTAGTTTAATTGCCATAAATATATTTTCATAGCTTACTATATATATATATATATATATATATATATATATATATATATATATATATATAATTATTAGTAATTATTATATAATAATTATATATATCATCTCACATTCAAGAAATCTAATATATATATATATATATATATATATATATATATATATATATGGATCGATAGATAGATAGATAGAGAGAGAGAGAGAGAGAGAGAGAGAGGTAAAAAATGAGAATAAAGGTGTTCAAAACAAGGTGTTTTCAAATAAAAGAGATTTATTTTTCCTTCCTTAAGCCATGACTTTTCAAAGAATGGACTCTTATCATCAGTGGAATAGAAAGAGATAAGTTGGCAAGGGGATTACCAAAGTCATAATTTGAAAAGATATATATATATATATATATATATATATATATATATATATATATATATATATATATGTGTGTGTGTGTGTGTGTGTGTGTGTGTATGAACATCGATACATGCGCGAATGTACATATATATTAATACGCTTGCTTTTTATAGAGATGAACACACACACACATATATATATATATATATATATATATATATATATATATATATATATAAATACACGTGTACATACGCATACCCTTATATGCATAGACACATAGTACATATACACACGTACACATATTATAAAAATACACGTACGCGCGCACGCGAACGCCCACACACAACAACGCGTGCACATTTTAATAGACATACATACATACAAATTTATATACACACATAACCTTATATACATAGACAGATACAAGCATGTACACACATGCACATAACCTTATATACATAGACACATGGAAACATGTACACACCTGCACATAACATTATATACATAGACACATGCAAACATGTACACACATGCATATGTACATATACATGGTTATATGAATAGACATATGCAAACATATACATCTAAATGAATACATACATACGGGTATACGTACATATGCATGCATTTGCTCACGCAAACACGCACTTGCGGGTATTGTATGACGCTTACAAGTGATTCGAGCCAAAAAAAATTGAAGGTCGACTCACTCTGACCTCTAAAAACAGCTTGGATAGAATTAACTTTAACAAACAAGCAGAAAAAAAAAATTTGTAAAGAAAAAAAAAGAAAATTAGCAAAAAAAAAAAATTTAAACAATAAATAAATAGGTAAATAAATAAAATCATAATAACAAATAAATAAAACGCGGAAATTGTTTCGCAGATAAAAATAAAAGAAACCTTAGATAATATTGCCATTTTTTTCCCATTTTTGTTTGTTTGTTTTTATTTTTGTTCAAATTTCTATGTCTTATTTATTTGCTTATTATTGGCAAACTTTTCGCAATCTTGAGTTTCGTTTCCCGCTTATTATTGTCTATTTTTTTTTTCTATCCTCAAGCGATGATTCGTAAAGAAAGACAAATTATCCCCCTTCTCCCCCCCCACTTTCGTTTGTGTTCTCTATTCGCTCTTCTTTTCTTTTCCTCTTTCTATCTTGCTTTACTCTTTCTTTATCTCTTTCTATTCGTACCCTCTCTCTAATCTCCCTTCCTCTTTCTCGTTTTTATCTCCTTCCTTTGTTTGCCTTTCTCCACCATTTCTCTTTCTTCTCCCCCCCCTCTCTCTCTCTCTCTCTCTCATATTCTAGTCTATTTATATAATCATCTCTATTCTTCTTTCATTTTCAGTCTTTTTGCATTCCCGCCTTTTTCCTTTTGGGGAGGATGCACCCTTGGCCTAATGAATCCCCTCGCGGCTTACATAATTAGTTAGGGAAAAGGGGACCTTGAAATAGTCAGTTGCTGTTTCATATTGAGGTGGCCTTGGAGAGAACAAATACAGGATGTAAGTAGTCATTGAGTTTAAAAGTTCAAAAGGCATCGGAACACCTAAACAGAAGAGACAACACGGAAGCATCAATTAACACGCTGTGGCTGATAATTCGTTTAGAAGCGACGCGAGACGAACGTGTTATTATGTAGTCTAAAAATATAGCCAGTAGTAGAATCTACATCCCTTTTCTCTTACTTTCTCCCCACCTCTCTGTCCGAATAATATCTTCTATACATATAAAGTGAATACATCCCCCTGCACCCGTGGCGAGGGTAAGACAATAACCGCGTGCATCATAGGCTACTAAATTTACCACTCTATTCAGCTTATTCACTCGATCATGTTTGTAGAAATTTATGATTATTTTCTGCATCTATCAATAAATACTACTTTTAGACTACTATCACAGACTATCCCCAAAACATACTCTATAGAGATGGTAGCAAAAACTTTTTCCTCTGATATTTTTTTACTATCACTCTCCCTTTCATCACCGTGTAATTAATAAACAATGGATACCTTAGAAAAAAGTAAGCATTGTTGTTTCCTATTCATCTTCCATTAATTTAATACATAATATAATATATTCCGCACAAATTTAATAGACGCTCCCTCATATTCTACTAGTTTTTGAGATTATCGGATTACCTTATTTCTAACTATTACGTATATACTTCATCTCATTTCGGAATTTACGGAATACATTTAACAAACTTAATCACTTGTACTGTACATTGAGTCAAAATAGCGGCTAAAATCTCGTAATCGAATCGATTTTAGACATTTCCCATAGCAATCTTCGATTGAGTCAGGTATGATTTTATTTTTTAACTTAAACACTTACACAATTTAATACATAACGTTCCTTTGTTTTATTTACGACAGTTCGAATACAGACGGCGTAACATTTAAAATCATCATTTTCATCTACATTTTCCTATTCATCGAACATAATTCAGTATTAATTCATACCGAACATTATTTTAATTTATTTCATAACTTTTTACATACTTTCTTCGACGCTAAAACTGCTACTGATATTCAAAAAAATATTAATTTCTACTTTTCTAAATATACTTCAACTTACAGTGCAGTATCCGTTACTTTGTCTTTTCTCTTTTCAGTCAGTGAAGGAGAAATCTTTCTAGACTGCGGCATTTTTTATTACTTTCCCTCTATTTAACTATTCTCCAGGAGATAGATTTTAGACACATTACACATCACCATTGTATAACTCCCCCTCGTGGAAAGGCAACGAAATAGTAAGAACATAGTCAATGGTAAAAGTGCAGATTAGTTAACAGTCGATAAATCGAAAACAAAATATCCACAAAAAATTCCTTAAATCAATCGCCATATATTGAAATCAAGGCCAGAGTTAGACGAAAGGTTGATTTCGAAAGTTGGTAAATTCAATCTCCCACCAAAATAGGCACTCCAGATTGACATAAAAATTGCCTCAATCTAGAAGTATTTTTCCTTCACTGACGTTGGGAAACTTCACGCATATTCTTGGATAATATTTACTTTTTTTTTTTTTGGGGGGGGGGGGGTCAGTGGTTTTTATTTTTTCGAATAAACCGCAAATTACAATCGTAGAGGGGGGGGGCAGTCACCAAAAACATAGAGAAATCTATTTTGTTTGATTCAAAACATCGATAAATCCTACTTTAATCACCTAAATTACAGGGTGGTTTTCAACTGCTTTTTGACGAATTAATACTCTAATACTTCTATTTTTAACATTTAATTTATAGTTATCCCGGGCAACGCCGTGGAACGGGTCCTGCTAGTAATTAACAAATAACTATTTGTCTTGGGTAGAATTGTTTTTGCGTGAATTTTTAAGTAATTAGCAACGACTCGGTTACAGACGGACACGCCCCTAATGAAGAATCCCACATCATGTGGCAGTATTATGACCTGGCCAAGTAAGTCGTTGTTGTCTCCCTCCTCTTCCTCCTCCTTCTCCTCCTCCTCTACTACCAGCGTACTCCTCCTCCTCATCCTCCTACTCTTCCTCCTAATATTGGGTTAACAATTAAGTTCCCGCCTTTTTTTGTTCATTTAAAAAGGTTTAATTAATCAGTAATGTATTCTCTCTGGTTGTCTTTTCTTAACGTTCAACAATATTTTCGTTTGTAGAAATCAAAATGCAAAACAAAATTAAAAACCAAATTCCATTCTAATGATCTGAAAATAAACAGAAATAAACTTAAATTAAATCGAAAAAAAATGATACAAAAATAGAATTATCGAAAAAAAAATAGATTCCAAAATTTCAAAACACAATAGATTACCCCCCCCCCCCAAATGGCGGGAACTTAGTTGCGAACCCAATATATTATGTAACGGAAGAGGCCCCGTTTCTCTTAGTTTACTGACAAGGAGAATAGTACTGGAAGGGTTATAGAAACGTATGAAGCAACCCGATCGGTGTTTGTTGATTCGGTTTTGTTTGTTTTGTTTTGTTTTGTCTTACGGCATATCAACCTCTTATGAGTCATTTAATGCCGAAACACTAGTTTAAAATTTGTATGTATTTTAATATAATTCTTTTAAAATGTTTATGTATTTTAATATTATTTTTTTCGAATAGGCTATATTGCCGGTCCCGGCAAAATAACGATTCCTGCGTTATTTTGCCGTGACCGGCAATATAACGATTCCTGCGTTATTTTGCCGGTTCATGTATATTTAACTAAATTGTTAAACATACAGTGACGCCCGGCACAATAATGAGTCTTACGTTATTTTGGCGGCTCGTGTTTATTTAACTATAAATTACTTTTTTTATTATTATTTAAATTATTTTTTTTTATTATTTAAAACTTTATCAAACGAAATTTTATTTATAATTTAAAACTTTACCTGATTGTTTTTGTTTTTGTTTTTTTTTATTTAAAACTTTGCCTGATTGATTTTTTTTGTTTGTTTTTAATTAATCTTTACCTGATTGATTTTTTGTATAATTTAAAACTTTATTAAGCGACAATATATTTTAAAATAACGATAAAATTAATTTTTACTTCTGGTTGATTCGATTAGGAGTGAACTCTTCAAAATTACGACTTATTTTATGATTTCATTGAAAGAACATTTAAAAATAGAAACTGTTTAAATCCAGTGATTTTCTGTATATTTTAACATTATCGAAGTTTTTCTTCATAAAGAAAATGAGAATTTTACATTAAAATCTTTCCTTTGTAAAGCACACTTTTAACAAGTAAATGTTACCAAAGGCAACATAAATTATTCTTCTACCTGTATAAGTTTATTTGTTTATTTGATTATTTATTTTTATAAAAAAAAATCATTTATCAAAATAAATAATAAAATAAACAAATAAACTTATACAGGTAGATAGAATAATAATTTATGTTGCCTTTGGTAACATTTATTTGTTGCTTATTTTTTTCTTTATATATAACTTATATATAACTTAAGGAAAATTTCAATTACTTAAATCGAGAGCAGACTTAGTAATGTTGGGAAAATTCATCAACATTAATTCTATTATGAAAAGTAAGCAGATATTTCTTTAACCGACACAATAGGGCAGGTCGATTTTTTTTATTTCTTTAACCGACACAACTGATGATGAAAACAAATTGTTTTTAAATATTTGCCCTTATTTATTTAATTACCTTTTCTTTCGCAAGGCCATAACAATTAGGTTTTTAAAAATAATGAACCGGCATAATAACGATCCCTTTACATTAGTAAATAATTATTGTGCCGGGCGTCACTGTATGTTTAACAATTTAGTTAAATATACATGAACCGGCAAAATAACGCAGGAATCGTTATTTTGCCGGGACCGGCAATATAGCCTCTTCCTATTTTTTTAATGTTTATGTATTTTAATATAATTCTTTTAAAATGTTTATGTATTTTAATAGCATTTAAAAAATGTTTATGTTTATGTATTTTGATATCGTTTTTTAAAAATGTTTATGTATTTTGATATTATTTTTTTAATGTTTATGTATTTTAATATTATTCTTAAAAATGTTTATGTATTTTACTACCATTTAAAAAAATGTTTATGTTTATGTATTTTAATATCGTTTTTTAAAAATGTTTATGTATTTTAACATTATTTTTTTAATGTTTATGTATTTTAATATAATTCTTTTAAAATGTTTATGTATTTTAATAGCATTTAAAAAAATCTTTATGTTTATGTATTTTGATATCGTTTTTTAAAAATGTTTATGTATTTTGATATTATTTTTTTAACGTTTATGTATTTTAATATTATTCTTAAAAATGTTTATGTATTTTACTACCATTTAAAAAAATGTTTATGTTTATGTATTTTAATATCGTTTTTTAAAAATGTTTATGTATTTTAATATTATTTTTTTAATGTTTATGCATTTTGATATAATTCTTTTCAAATTTTTATCTATTTTAATAGCATTTTTTAAAAATGTTTATGTTTATGTATTTTAATATCGTTTTAAAAAATGTTTATGTATTTTAATATAATTCTTTTAAAATGTTTATGTATTTTAATATAATTCTTTTAAAATGTTTATGTATTTTAATAGTATTAAAAATGTTTATGTTTATGTATTTTAATATCGTTTTAAAAATGTTTATGTATTTTAATATTATTTTTTAATGTTTATGCATTTTAATATTATTTTTTAAAAAATGTTTTTGTATTTTAATAACATTTTTTAAAATGTTTATGTTTATGTATTTTAATATCGCTTTTTAAAAATGTTTATGTATTTTAATATTATTTTTTCAATATTTATGTATTTTAATATAATTCTTTTAAAATGTTTATGTATTTTAATAGCATTTTTTAAATGTTTATGTTTATGTATTTTAATTACGTTTTTTAATGTTTATGTATTTTAATATAATTATTTTAAAATGTTTATGTATTTTATAGCATTTTTTTAAAATGGGGATGTTTATGTATTTTAATATCGTTTTTTACAAATGTTTATGTATTTTAACATCATTAAAATTTGTTTAATGTATTTTAATATAATTAACTTTTTTTAATGATTTTAATATCATTTAACATTTTTTTAATGTATTTTTATATCATTTAAAACTTTTTAGTGTATTTTAATATCATTGAAATTTTTTTTTAATGTATTTTAATATAATCGAAAAAATTTTTTTAATGTATTTTAATATCATTGAAACATTGTTTAAATGTATTTTAATATCATTGAAATTTTTAAAAATGTATTTTATTATCATTGAAATTTTTTTAATGTATTTTAATATCATTGAAATTTTAAAAAAATGTATTTTAATATCATTGAAAATGTATTTTTAATGTATTTTAATATCATAGAAATTAAAAAAAAATGTATTTTAATATCCTTTAAAAGGGGAAAATAAATAAAAATTATGATTAATGTCTAAGTAGCCCGATCGGCATTCCTCGGTAGGGACGCATCAGGCGATTAGCAATAAACTAGCCCCTTCTCAAAGAGAAGGTAAAGCCTGGGACGGTGGTCTTCCTAGAACTGCAAAAGACAATACCTCAAATCGGCGGAATCAAGGCCCGAAGGCCAAGACGGTACCGGTCTACAGAGTGTAGCATCCATCGGAATAGATACTACACCCTGATCTTAGCCAAAAGGTCAAAGCAGCTATAGACCAATTCCACCACGATTCTCTCCCAACAGAAAAGGAGAGACTCAAGTGCAACTTAACGTGGCTACTACACAACAATAACCTCTCACACACAGTTTATATATATATATATATATATATATATATATATATATATATATATATATATATATATATATATATATATATATAAATTTATTTCATACGTACATAAAAGTAAGCCATGGACATGTGTTTCTGGATCACAGCCGTCATCAGCATGGCTAACTTAGACAGGGATCGAACGTTTGAAAAATAAAAATAAAGTAATTACTTAAAAATACATTATATATATATATATATATATATATATATATATAATTTCATGTATCCACATAAAATGTTATAAAGAGATATACTATTTTATGTATCGATTTTCAGTATTCACTTCAACAGTGCTCAATACGTTAGTAGAACGAGGTAATAAGTGATGAAAATATATTTTTGACAATTAAGCTACACGGCGGCTTCCGCGTTTCATCCCCGTATTGAATCGTCATGCTAAAATGTATGGAATTCGTATTACCGGGTGTTTTTATGTATACACGTGATGTTTAGTCTAGCTAACTAACGAATCAGATTCTTTGTTATTCCCTCCCACGCGTTAATGTTTCCACTAGCCAAAGGTAGGACTTTTCACAAACTTCACTAAACACCGCGTGTATATATAAAAATACCCGGTAACGCAAATTCTATGCATTTTAGCCTGACGATTCCCTACTAAAGCCTATGTTTAGCTTAATTGCCATAAATATATTTTCGTAACTTACCATATATATATATATATATATATATATATATATATATATTGGTAGAAAAAAATTAGTACAACGTTCGTACCGTCGGTTTCAAGCACGGAAGGACTTCGCCATCCGGCTCTCTTCAGCTTCTGTTGTCATCTGTTTCGGAAATGTGAAGTCACGTGTCACTCTCGTTTGGACGCGTTGTTTGCTTAGAGTGTTGTGTATGTTTGTTTAAATTCAATGTAAGGAAGGTTTAATAAGGTTTGAAAAAAAGGGGGAGGGTGAAAAGTAACAGTTGAGATTTAAACTGGAGAAGATTTAAGGAGATATAAAAAAAATGAAAAATAAAAAGTCAATATGATATATATATATATATATATATATATATATATATATATATATATATATATATATGGTTTTTTTTTTCAAAAAAGTTTATTTTTAATAAGAACAAATCACAATATTTATGAACAACTGCACATCAGATATCTTTACGTTTTTTTTTCATTGCGATCTTTTTCCCTTTTCGTTTCATTCGTCTTTCGTGAAATATAATCAACACTTGTGTTACTGTGTTTTTGGTGGATTCTTTTTGTTTTCACTTGTTGGGAGGATTTACGTGAAATTATATGTTCGAATTGCAAAGAAAATTTCTATTTTTATTTATTAATAGTCTTTAACATACAGGTTGTTGGAGCAAAACCCGTCACTTGACAAAAAGAAAACGAAATAGGCAATAAAATTAAAAGTTATATATGCAGAGACCCGACAGTTTATTTAGTAACAGCTAGAGTCAAATACTACATTATTTTTCAATGTAAACGACCATCTCAAAGCAGGTGCGAAATGAATCACACGCTTTCGCGACCATGTCCTTGTCTTGTTGCATAACCCTTCTAAGAGGCGCGGCACCATAACGGGATCTGTTACATTCAATGTTCACTACTCCTGCCCGGACCGCGGCAGTTCTCTTAAACCAATTAAACAATTGGTTGCGGTCTCAAAAAGGCATTTGTTATATAACGCTTGTGAATTAATACTCTCGTAACCGAAAACCATATGAATGTTTATGAGAAGATTATTAAGCGGTTTCAATCTATTTTTTTAACTTATTTCGTAAGGCACTTTTAAGCGACATTTTCTTTGGGCGATTTTAAGCCTTTAAACTATCAACCTATTTTCAACAATTCTCGTTAAAACATCTGCACTTTAAACATTTCAAATTACGGATTTTTAAACATAGTTCATTCAACATAGTATCTTTCGATTTTTAGTTCTGTTAAAACAACTGTTCTTTAAACATTTCAAATTACGGATATTAAACATAGTTCATTCAACATAGTTCGTTAGGCATATCTTTCGATTTTTAGTTCTTTTCGTTTTGCAGATAATGTTATGCACAAAAAAGTTACCTTACATTTTCTTTCGTCGCCTGGTCGTGATCGCCGTTGATACCGTCGATTTCATTGTGTCTCCTTGGCTGTGATCGGTGTCAGTGTGACCTGCACCGAACTCGACAAAGTTCACCCCTTCTCATAATAACAACTAGTGGACCTACACTCTTTTAGGTATACGGGGCCCCTCATAATATAACAGTCTATAGCAGCGAACGCCTCAACGATGTCAGCCTTCAGAAAGTCGACAGTATTGTGGGCGTGTTTGTGGTCTTGGCATCGATCACGCTCCAGATGAAATAGTCAAGGGGGTTGTAGTCGTGTGAGGGTGGCCATAAGTCCTGTGACTATTGGTGAGGAAAATTGAGTAGCCACGCCTTGGTCGTCTTGGCCTTGTGGGTCCTGGTGGAACACGCAGGGGCGTCCGGCGGCGATCTCGTCAATTCAGGGCTTCACCACCCTCCTCAACACCTCCTGGTATTTCGTTTACTTTTTGTCAAGTTTCGGAGTTTTCTGTAACACACTGTACATTATGTACGGGGAGTTTTTTCCGATCTCTCGGTCTGTCTGTCTCGCTTAAGTTTGAAATAGCATTTTCCATCGCTAAACGCGCAGATTGAATGGACGCATCTTAAGAATATATTCGTTCTTGTTATGTTTTTTTTTTTTAGAAATGAATATTATGTTGTTTTTTTTCTTGAAGTTATGAGCTAAATTATATAAGAAAAATACTTTATCTCGGAAATGATGAAGAACCCTTCAAAATAACACATGATCAAAATCCGGATACGGATGTTTTTCACAATTTTGTAAGTACTGACTTCCGTGTCTAAAGATACTTTCATGATGAGACGATCAATAGGGTTCCGACGATGTGAAATTATTGCAATAGAAAGGAAGCTCGGATATAGGTGCCGGGGAAAATGTAACCTTTGTGGCGGAAGCAATAGTAATGGCCGTGCGAAATGTTCAGATAGAAATTGGCGCTACGATTGGGAATGATTCGTAAGAGCTTGTTCTTCACATATCTTTTAGCATCCAGAATTTGGGTAAAGTTACAAATATCACACTCATTCAAAGAATTCACTTCATCGGCTGAGAAAAGAACAAAATAGGACAAAAAGGTAAAAGAAGAATGAGAGAGAGAGAGAGAGAGAGAGAGAGAGGGACATAGTGAAGAAGAAGGAGAGAGAGAAAGGAATAAATATATAGAGAGAAAGAGAGAGGGGGAAGAGAGAGGTAAAGGGAGAGAGAGGTACAGGTATACATATATATATATATATATATATATATATATATATATATATATAGGGATATATATAGTGAGAGGGATATAGATATATATAAAGAGGGATATATATAGAGATAGAAAGAGAGAGATAGAGGAAGAGAGAGATGGAAGGAGAGGGGGATAGATATAGAGAGAGACAAGGAAGGACGATGGAGATAAATGGAGAGATAGGTAGAGGGATATGCATATATATATATATATATATATATAAATATATATATAGCGATGGAGATATATAAAGTAGGAAAAGGGTGATAGATAGATATGGATAGAGAGATAGAGGGAGAGACATGGGAATAGCGGGGGAGATAGAGGAAGGGAGAGATAGAAGGAGAGGTAGATAGCTATATAGAGAGAGAAATAGAGAGTTAGAGAGAAGGGGATTTGGAGGGGAAGATAGACGAAAAGAAAGCGATACAGAGAGAAAGAGGGAGATATGAGGGATGGGGAGAAAGATAGAAGAGGATGGCTATAGATATATAGAGAGAAATAGAGAGTGAGAGGGAGGGGTATCGAGAGGAGAAAATAGATGAAAATAGAGAGAGAGAGAGAGAGAGGAGAGAGAGAGATAGAGGGAGAGAGATGGAGACAGAAGGAGAAACATATGAAGTAGTCATAAACAAGAATCCCCGTCATTTTCTTTTGTTTCAAATGCAAAATGTTAATACGCTTGGCACGAATTCAGCTCCTTATTTTGCCGTAAAACTTTTCAAGTGGCGCCATTTTTAGTCCACTTTGAAGTCGGCCAACGTAATATAAATAAATAAATAAATAAAACAAAACAAGAGGAACAAAATAGAACAAAAGAAAACACAAGAACCCAACCGTTGCATATACCTCCCCTCCAAGAGGAGGTCTAATATCTCGTATGTCACTATCAAATAAAATATATGTTTGTTATCGAAGGCAAATCCACAAACCATAACTGAACAATTAAATCATATCTTGTGGGGGGGGGGGAGAGTCGCATTTATTAAGCTGTTGACGTCGCCTTTGTTTCTGCTAGCGGCTTATGGGAGGGCATTATGTAGCTACGGACATCTAGTTTATAATCGATTCTTAAGTAAATTTTTTTACGCGTGCTGTCAGCTCAAAGCTTCCCAACGAACTTTCTACTTCTCTCACCCACTATCTCCTTTGAGTTATGTAACGTCACGTCCGTTTCTAACCGCAGCAGGTTGAAGTGACATGCGCTGACACTCTGATCCTGATTTCCTGTGTACGTGTTAACCATGCGAATCTAAATCATGAGATATGTACTAACGAACGTACCCTTTACAATTAAACATAAGTACCTGTTATTAGTGTATATGCTGTCCAATTCGTGTACGACCGTGCATATATGCTGTAATTAGGCAGCATTCCTTCTCTTATGCATGTTTGGTTGAACAGTAGCGACAGATTCTGTTTATTTATTTTTTGATTCGCTTTTTCGATTCGTCGCACGACCGATTTTGTATTGTCGTCCATGTTGTATAAAAAATCGCCATATTTTCGCGAACGTTTTCGACCGACGTCGGTCATCTTCAGGCGGATGAATGAGTATTCCCCTCTGAAACACACATATATATATATATGTGTGTATCAAATTATCATCCTGAGGACGTCTTACAATAAAGACGAAACGTTGATGAATATATAAAAACTATCTCTTGCTTTTACCTTTTTCAATTCCCATATATATATATATATATATATATATATATATATATATATATATATATATATATATATATATATATATAGTAAGCTATGAAAATATATGTATGGCTATTAAGCTACAAAGAGGCTTCCGCGTTTCATCCCCGTAGGGAATAGTCAGGCTAAAATGCATGGGATTTGTGTCGCCGATTCCTTACGGGAATGAAACGCGGAAGCCTCTGTGTAGCTTAATTGCCATGTATATTTCTTTAACTTACTACCTAAATCTACGCACGTATTGAGCACTGTTGAAGTAAATACCGAAAATCGACACATAAAAGATTATATCTCATTAGAACATTTTATGTGGATACATGAAATAATAATAATGATATATATATATATATATATATATATATATATATATATATATATATATATATATATATATATATATATATATATATATATATATATATTTATATATATATATTTATATATATATGTGTGTGTGTATATTTCGGCAGCAAGTCATTTATTATATATGCGTCGTTGAAGACCACGGAGTTTTCTTTCTTTGCTATCCTTTTGGTTAAATTCTCGACGCGACGAGCGATTCGTCGGTTTTCCGGTGTTAATTTGGTGGAGTATGGCACCTAATAATAACACACAACATACTGAAGACGGTCGCTAGACGGAAAGCGCTCGAGGAATGCCCCACGATACAACGTTGCATGGACGGCGGCACCGGGGGGGGGGGGGGCTCAAGCCCCCCCCCTTTTTTATTTGCCCCCCTCCCACTTTACGGTCATCGATAATGAAGTTATATATGCATGTGTTTAACCGCCCCCCCACACTTTTTAGGAAAGCCCCCCCCACACACTTTTATAACCGTCCCGCCGGCCCTGCGTTAGGTGCCATACTCCACCAATAAACACGGGAAAACCGACGAATCGTTCGCCGCGTCGAGAAATTAACCAGAAGGATAGCAAAGAAAGAAAACTCCGTGATCTTCAACGACACATGTATAATATATATATATATATATATATATATATATATATATATATATATATATATATATATATATATATATATATATATATATGTATATATCAGAGTCTTTTTGTTTCATATATATATATCATGTACTTTAGTGTTATAAGAAACATAAACAGAGTGCTTAATTACTTGTGAAAGAGCATATATATATATATATATATATATATATATATATATATATATATAATTTCAATTGGCACGGAAACACTGGAAACTCAGCCCGTGGGGATAAAGATACTGAGTGTAACCTATTCATCAGTCGATATTGTGATATCTACAATTTGGGAATACGTATAACATCTTTGCATCCAAGTAACATGAAATGACTATTGCGAAAAATGTAAAGGGATGCTATTAATAAGAAACATAAGTAAAAAAGAAAAAAAATCTTAATAAAAATTCTTAATCAAAAATATTTTTAGAAACATAAAACTGCGTCGTTAAAATCGTAATGTAATCGTCGAATAACGCTCGTTCGGCATCAAGACGAAACGAACTGCATTTTCTTCGTTTTCGCTGCCATCCGTAAAACTTATATATACCCGTACTTGTCTAAATCAAATATCATTTCAAAATACGCATGCGCACGCTGACATCTATATTTTTATTTTTTTTATTTTAGTCCCTTCCTCTCACCAAAACCCTGGACTTCGCGGAAGTTATAATTTGCAGGCTCCGTTGTTGGGGTGTGTCGAAAGACCAAATAGTTATTTATAACCGATAAACGAAGTACTGTATTATTTTGAAATGTTGATATTTGAGGCTAATTATAAATTATATTAAATATAGTTGAATTAATCTAACGTCTATTCTTTGGATTTTGTTTTGGTGGAGAATGGACATTTTTTTCGGACTTTGTTTTTTAGGGGGGGGGTACATACCGAAATACCGTTCTGAAAAGAATTGCTGTTTGCATTGTATGACTTAAAATAAAGAGTGTCTTGAAACAGCTGTAAACAATTTAATAGTTTTATTAAGTAGATAGATAGATAGATAGATAGATAGATAGATAGATAGATAGATAGATAGATAGATAGATAGATAGATAGATAGATAGATAGATAATAACCCCCATATTAAAAACCAACCTAATGTCTAAATCTTTTCTTCATATAGAGGCAAGTGGTTAAGGACAGGTTACTACCCGGCCCTCGGGGTAAGATCAAAGTGTAGTATATATTCTGCCCTCGGTCAGAGATGGGGCGGTTATTCTCGACTGGGGCAATTTTTGTTTTTGTCATCATCCAGAGTGCTCTTTTTTTAGGGAGCTAGATTTTTTCCTCAGATTAAAGACCGACTTTATGCCTTACTTTGTTCCCCTAGGGTAACAAATAAATAGGGTCAGGGTGTTACCTTTCAGGAGAGTGGTTTGCATATTGCCACTAAGGATTAACAGAAAAATGATGTTCGTTGTAACAGCTTTCTAGCAGGAGTAATGCTAGCCGGGCATGCCACCATTTTGGCAAACTAGGGGCTAACTTAAACCACCAGACCCTTCTTTATTTGCGTGAAGTATGGCTTGGTTCGCTCCTAGGAGGAGTACCTTTCCCATATTAGCTCCTCCTTCGAGAGTTGGAGTTGATTTATTGCCGATCATCTAGCTGGGAATGGCGACTGGTCCGTTCTTGGCTATTTTTGTACTCGACCAGGGGAGCTGTTTTCCCCCATCTTCCGGCCTTCTGCTACATCTTGTTCCAGTGGGAGGCAAGTAAATACCAACTGTTAACTGTTTTTAATAACGAAAAACAGGGGATAGTGGAGAGAGAGAGAGAGTAAACACCGCAAAGAAACATCGTTCACTCTTGGCCTTTTGGCTAAGATCAAAGTGTGGTATACGTTCTTATATCACTCTTCGTCTATTCTGCTCTCGGTCAGTGAGACTGAGGCAATTTTAAAAAATTTGTGCCAATCCAGAATTACACTTTTCTAAAAACTGGATTATCTAAAAATTAAAAAACTAACCTTGTGTCTACCCCCCCCCCCCCCCCCCCCGCTGGGGAGGCAGTAAATAAGGAATCACTGAGCGAAAAACCCGGAACGGATCTTCTTAAGATACGTCTATTCAATCTGCGCGATTAGTGACGTTAATGCTATTTCAAACTTAAGCGTGACAGACAAACGAAAATAGTTGTGCATGCATAAGTGTGATACACCAACGAAAATGTTATTTTTAACTTGAGCGTGATAGACAAACGAAAATAGTTTTGCATGCATAAGTGTGATACACCAACGAAAATGCTATTTTAAACTTAAGCGTGACAAACCGACTACCGAACAAATGTTATTATAGACTAGCATATTTAATTTTGCAAGTATATATGACGAATGAACATATACTACACTACCTCTAAAAGGAGAAGGTAGTGCCTGGGTGGATGGTTCCATAACAACAGGGCAGATACTACATTACCCACTCCATAAGCAGGAGGTAATGCCTGGGAGTATGGTATCATGATAAGAAGACAAGTATTTTACTACCCCTTCCCACTCAAAAGAGGTAATGGAGGAGGTAATGCCTGGAAGAATGTTTCATGACAACAGAAAACATACTACTCTCTATCCGCACAAAACGAGTATTGATTTACTCCTCTCCAGAAGTTAGGCACAAGGCCAGTTTTTATCTTACTCCCACAAGTAAGATGTGACCCAAGGTCGGGTCGGGAAAGTGAGGTTTAAAAATTGCCTGTGCAGCCCCGTCGGCATTCCCCGGTAGGGGCGCCTCAGGCAGTATGCAATAGACTTACTCCTCCCCAAAGAGGGGAGGCGAAGCCTGGGAGGGTGGACCTCCTAGAACTGCACAGGACAGACCCATAGACCGAAGTAAATCAAGCACCGAAGGCCAAGACAATACCAGTCTATGGGGTGCAGTATCCATCGGAACAGATACTACACTTTGATCTTAACCAAAAGGCAATGCGTGGAAGGATGGTCGCATGATAACAGAACAGATACTACACTAACCTCTTCCAAAAAAAGAGGAGGTAATATCTGGGAGGATGGTATGGCAACATAACAGATACTACACTACTCTCCTGAATTGAGCATTGAAAGATAGTAATAGTATATTTTTCGTTATATTAGTATGGTTTCATGACGAACGAACATATACTAAGCTGCCCCTAATGGAAGAGGACGTGATGCCTGGGAGGATGGTATCATGACCACAGAACCGATGCTATACTACCCCCTACCCCCAAATAAAATAGATGAAGTAATGCCTTGAAAGATTTTATCATGATAACAGAAGAGATACCCCCCATAGAAAACAGGAGGTAATACTTGGGAGGATGGTATCATGACAACAGAACAACTACTACATTACCCCGGCTCCATGAATTGAGCCTTGAAAGATAGTACATTAGTCTGAAATAGTATAAACAAATGGATTGAGCATTGAAAGCTAGTAATAGTATATTTTCGGCTTCAGACAGACAGATACTAAATCTCCATTAGTAATAGTAATCTGGACAGATCTAAGGTAAGATGCGTTCGTTTATCGATAAAATGTCTAATTAAAACTGAAGCGTGACAGACCGACTGACGGACGCAGTTATAAAAAAGGGAAATCGCAAATGACTGACAGACCATCGTTCAGAATCTTAAAATAATAACATTTTTACTTAAAAAAAAAAAACGGCTGCTATTTTTTTTTTAGAATGGGAGCAGAACTTCTAAGACAGCTGTCCGAATTCTTCACGTGTTGTGCTAATTGTACAGGGATGCGTTTTGCTCTGGAATCGGACCTTTAGTGTCAGACTGTCGTTTTGTTTAGAGAAGAGGATCCACCAAGAAACAAAATTGACGGCCACACCTGTTTATTGTTGAAGGGTTGCTGGCCCCTCTTCAAATTTGGAAGGGCCCTTCGTTTACCTTTTCTGAAAGACTGTTCCGAGATATCGTAAACCAAAGGAAGCCAAGAACACACACACACACACACACACACACACACACACAAACACACACACACACACATATATATATATATATATATATATATATATATATATATATATATATATAATAATCCAGGTAAAACATCCACAGGGTAGTAATCCAAAGAATTTCAACCGGGTTTATAAAAAGTGCTCAATATCAAATAGAGCTTTTATATATGATTATTTTCATTTACACAGACATGTACAAAATCTGCGACACTGGCATGTCGATGTTATCGATCAACAGCTATTATAAACTGAGATCTCATCAGGCGGAGTTAGAATCCGATCTTAACCGTAGATCATATTTGGAAAGAATGAAATGGAGAAAAAAGAAATCTTAAATTTTAAAATTTGGAAAGTCACGTGGTTGGGACCGTTAAGAATCAAAATCTCAAAATAAAAATAAAAATAAAAATAAAAAAGTTAAAAAAATGAATATAAAAGATAATATATAAAATATAAGATATGAAATATAAAATATAAAATAAAATAAAATAAAGTAAAATAAAGTGAAAAGAGAGAGCTATAATAAAAAGGGTAAAATAAAAAGATAGATAGATAGATAGATAGATAGATAGATACAAAAAGATAGATAGAGATAAAATGAGGTCATATATATATATATATATATATATATATATATATATATATATATATATATATACATATATATATATATATATATATACATATACATATTAATAAAATTAAATTATATAAACATTAGAAACAGTCTACGCAAATCAACCAACGCTTCGACGCTTACACGTCTCGTTCAGGAGTCCTGAGCGAGATGTGTAAGCGTCGAAACGTTGATTGATCCGCGTAAACGGTTTCTAATGTTTACTTAATTTTATTTATAAAAAAAACTCTAATTTGTATTGGGCACTTCTGAAAAATAAATATTGGTTTTAAGTTCATGTTATCAATATATTTGAACTTATTTAATTATAGCCTTAATGCTACCTGTTAACTTTTAAATAGGTGTCTATACCCAGTGCTGATGAAGAAAACCGATATTAATAAATATATATTGTCTCAAAAACAATCGTACACAAACCGTTGTTATGTTGAATTGTTGGAGCGCAAATGAATGATTATGTAATAAAGTTTACAGAAGATCTATGTTATATATATATATATATATATATATATATATATATATATATATATATAATTATGCATAAATAATATTTTCAAATTAATCCATATACACATGTGTTTCATGCCAAACCTGCAATCATCAGTATGGGAGGAGATAATCCTTGCCAGTCGAACCCCAATACGAAAGTCATATTTGACCCAGCAGTCGAAGCGCGTACCGATGTTTATTTACTCCTCGCGGAGTTAGGCACAAGGCCAGTTTTATCTTACTCCCACAAGTAAGATGTGACCGCAGATCGGGTCGAGCAAGTGGGGTTAAAAGCCAGCGCTCGAGAGGTGAGCACTCTGGCCATTTAAAAATTGCCTGGGCAGCCCCGTCGGCATTCCCCGGTAGGGGCGCCTCAGACAGTAAGCAATAAACTTACTCCTCCCCAAAGAGGGGAGGCGAAGCCTGGGAGGGTGGACCTCCTAGAACTGCACAGGACAGGCGTGCAGTATCCATCGGAACAGATACTACACTTTGATCTTAGCCAAAAGGCCGAGCCACAGATTGCCTATAAATGTGATAGTAAATTAACGTCTAAATAGCAAATTCAGCGGCCATATCAGCAAGTCGTCAAGAGAACACAATTGGCGGGCCCTAGAGTATCGCATTACGCTATAAATAACGGCTTGTTAACTTACTTAAAGTGCTCAATCAAGCGAGAGCTTTTAATAATTATGTATGAATAATATTTTCAAATTAACCCATATACACAAGCGTTTCATACCAAACCTGCAATCAACAAGCATTGAAATAATGGATAAGCACAAAAAAACGGACTAATTTGAGCAAAAAGAGATTAACACAGAGTCATGGTTTTATTTTAAATTTCGACCCAAGTACCGGCTTCATCAAGTATAAAATCGTGTAGACATTCATGGCCGGTGTTAGTTGCAGTTCGTAATGACCGGAAGTTTTCACACTGCTTATATTTATATTAACGAAAAATACGTCCTATAAAGTTAAGGGCAACTAATAATGCGATTTTCTGCATCTTAATCACTTACGAAGTGAAATAATCCAAATAGTAGTAAGCAAAAAAACAACGAACGCTGGATTACCCGATAAAAAAACAATTAAATAAAATACATTAAATATTTAGGTGATAAAAATCGTACATACAAAGCCCCCCACTTTTTGACTTGCCCCCCTCCCACACTCTACGGTCATCAATAATGCAGTTATATATACATGTGTTTAACCGGGCCCCCCACTTTTTAGGAGAGCCCCCCCCCCACTTTTATAACTGTCCCGCCGG
>OY744542.1:42346000-42361000 GCA_963556195.1 Sepiola atlantica
TGCGTGCTATAGTCTCTATAAATAGGGTCGACATTATAGATGTGTGTTTATTAGCTTACCTTTGTTTTATCCTGTAGTGTGTGTGTGTAAGTGTCTGTCAACTAGTGTGTACAGTTGTTTCGTGCTGTTTCTCTCGTCATGCGTATGCTATTTGCCGCGGGCCTCGCTGGATTTGTGACATACATATGTGTGTCGAGTCTGAACGGACAAGTAAGAAAGTTGTGTTTGGGATTTTATATTATACGCAAAATTTTGAAGTGAGAATTCTCGTTGTTGCTTGTTAAAAGAAACGGATGATGTGAGCTTTTGTCCAATCCAGGGTCGATACTTAAAAAGCACATTCACTGTCTGCTGCTGTTTCCCATTATCTATATCTACATACTCTGAGAATCTTGCTTTCTTGTTATCGTGTTTGTTATTTTGTTTTTTTGTCACCGTGCGCACTTCATGACTTCACTAATGGTGACATCAACTATTAATGACGTCACAAAATTGATGACATCACTAAAGGATTGACGTCATCCATTAAACAAAGATGAGAGATAACCGTGCACAGTTGATGCCATCATCCATATAATAAGAGAGAGAGAGAGAGAGAGAGAGAGAGAGAGAGAGAGAGAGAGAGAGAGACGCCCTATGACCCTAAGGGTCACGGGTTGTCTATTAGACGAAAGTTTAGACCTCTGGGCGTCCAGTATACTACTATAAATCTGTGAATCCTGTCTGTTTGCGTGTTTGTTTGTCCCCGTACACAGTGGATGACGTCATTGTTTTGCGACGCCATCATCATACGTGCACAGTGGATGACGTCACAAAAAGATTGTGCCATCCATTAAAACAGAGAGATGGGGGATAAACATGCACAGTGAATGATGTCACAAAATTATGAAGTTATTCATTAAACTAGAGAGAAAAAAATAGATCCTTTATGACGTTTTATCTAACCGACTCATGACACTTTAGGTCACGGCCCGTCGCCTAGACGAACCGTCTAGATCCTTCGGGTCGAGAGCATATATATATATAAATATATATATATATATATATATATATATATATATATATATATATATATATATATATATATATATATATATATATATATATATATAGGGTGGTGCAAAAGTCGCGCATTGGTTTGTTTAGGTGATAGAAACTACAACATTTCAAGTAATTTACTAGGCTTTTCTGATAAATAATACATTTACTTGGTAATTTGTTTGCAGTAGGTTTTAAAAATAATATCCTTTAAATGGGCACCATTTTCGGCCTCACAAAGACGAGCTCTAGTTAGGGCATTTTCCATTACAGTCCTTAGAATAACTGGCTCTAGTTCTTGGATTTCATGTCTGATATTGTTTTTAAGCTCTTGAATCGTTGTAGGCTTGTTCACATATACCCTTTCCTTAAGATAATCCCAAAGGAAAAAGTCAGGGGCTGTTAAATCGGGTGAACGTGAAGGCCAGTTAAAATCAGAAAATCTGCTAATTAAGCGCTCGCCAAACAATCCCCTTAAGAGCGCCATACTTTGTCGGTCAGTGTGGACAGTAGCTCCATCTTGTTGGAACCACATTTCTGGGTTGTCCTGAAAAGCTGGCCTTAAAAATTTTTCATTGATTTCGCTGTGCAGTTATCGTCACCGCGACACCTTCTTCGTCTTCAAAGAAATATGGACCGATTACTCTTTCCGAGGTAACACCACACCATACGGTACATTTTAGTGGGTGTAATTCACGCTGATGAACGGTTCTTGGATTTTCAATGGCCCATATTTAGCAGTTTTGCTTATTTACGAACCCGTTCAGATGATAATGGGCTTCGTCGCTCATTATCAGCTTATGGATGAACTCATTTTGTTCTCTGGCTAATTGCTGAATGTGAACAGCATAAGCTACGCGTGATTGCAAATCTGTGGGTTGTAATGCCTGTACCAATTGAATTTTGTATGGAAACAGATGCAATTCACGCAAAATTCTTTGAAGTGACCTTCTGGACATCCCAATCTGAGTGGCTCATCTTCGAGTTAAGGTGTCTGGATTTTCAGCAATGCTATCCTCAACGAGTGCTACATTTTCCGCTGTCCGTACTGAACGTGGTCTGCCAGATCGTGGAAGATCACTGACTGAACCCTTCTGCCGAAATCGGGCCACAAGACGATCAATTGTGGTCAAACTGGGAGATTGTCTGACATTATAATGCCGACGATAGGCTCTTTGGGTTAAGGTTATTGAACGATTGTTTTCGAAGTAAAGTTCAATAATTTTGGTTCGTTGTTCAGTGCTATATTTTTCCAGGATAAATTATCAATGTTTATATCTGTAATATTCTGAAAAATAAGGAGAAAATTTGATTAAATGTGAAAGTTGTTACTGATTCAAACTAATGCGTGACTTTTGCGCCACCCTGAATAAATATTTATTATTGTTTATTATCTATGTACGTATATGTTTCGTCCTTTTTAATAATCGGGACTCATCAGCATAGAGTTATGACTATTCACTACCGGTCATGCGATTCGAAACCCCGGATTACGAGTATTTTGCAACTCACATTCGACGCCTGAACCATACGGCCAATTTTAAATAGTGAATAAACTGTGATAATTTTAACACTTTATCGGCAGCTTAACGTCTGATAGCGTTCTACTTTTATATGGAAGGAACGATCCATTTAAAGCTAGTGACGTCATGCCGTGTTAATACTACACTTACAGTGCTCTACTTTTTCGAGGAGCGAAAAATAATAATAAATATTTGTTATTGTTTATTATCTATGTACGTATACGTTTTGTCCTTTTTCATAATCGGGACTCATCAGCATAGAGATATGACTATTCACTACCGGCCACTCTCTCTCTCTCTCCCCCTCTCTCTCTCTTTATATATATATATATATATATATATATATATATATATATATATATATATATATATATATATACACTAAAATTGTGTCCAGCTACGATAATATATTTATGAATATATTAGAAACTAAATTAATTAACAACTATCCCTTTAAACTTATCCACTACTTTAGATATACAGACGACATCTTTATATGATCACATGAGCTAAGCAACCTACTGAATCTTTACTAATACGCAAACAATTACCACCACACAACAAAATTAATCATTGAATATTCACACACCTCAATTATATTCCTAGATATAATAATCCGACTCCAAAATTACATATTATCTACGTCCATCTACACTAAACCGACAGACAACTACAAAGTCCTCAACTACTAAACTACTATAGCCATGAATCTTTTCAGTCTAAAAAAATCCATCATATATAGTGCCATCATCCGTATCAAACGCATTTGTTCGGACCATTATGATTATATCTACCATATTAATAAATTGACACAACAATTCTATCAGAGCCACTCCCATATTAACACTTATTAAATAAGTCATAAAAAGACAACGACTCCTGAGATATAAGAAAAAAGCGTACAAGACCGCATTCTCATGGTCTTTACTCATGGCCAACATAAACATAAACCTACACGTTTCCTAACTAGAGATTTTATAACTCTTAGATTACACCTCACAAATATTTCCATTTTTAAGGAACCACCCATTCATGCTAAAAACACCACCTAAATTATTAAGCAAGCTAACCACATCGAAAAACAATTACATAACACCGCACAACATGGTAACTATACCTGCAATAAACCTAGATGTCTAGTCTGTCAGCATTTAATCACAGATTTCCCCTTTACAGTTCCAAATACACGCATCCTAATATAACAGCCACACCTTACCTGTGATAGTCCTAATACTACATTTTTTTGTACAAAATGTTTAAATAATGATAACATAGACGAGACGAAATTACCCTTTAGATATAGATTTAACAACCACAAACTAGTTATTAGACAATACACATCAATCTTTCAAACAGTCGAACATTTCAACCAAACAGACCATACACTCCAAAACATAAAATGTATTTTAATAGACACCAATTTCCGTTCACATATGCACGCAACCAAGGACCAGTTGTTGATTAATAAGACCATCCTTGAGGCAACATAAGCTGAAGAGAGCCAGATGGTTAAGTCCTTCTGAGCTTGGAACCGACGATACTGATGTTGTACTAATTTTCTGTACCAAAAAATAAATAAATATTCCGGTATTAATTTTGATTCCTAATTAACCGAGCACTCTGTTGGGATTTTCCCCACCATCTCACAAAAGAAGTTATATATATATATATATATATATATATATATATATATATATATATATATATATATATATATATATATATATGATAACACTACATAGTATTTATTTACTCCTCTCCAGGAGTTGGGCACAAGGCCAGTTTTATCTTACTCCCACAAGTAAGATGTGACCCAAGGTCGGGAGAGTGGGATTTGAAAAGCCAGCGCCCGAGAGGTGAGCACTCTGGCCATTAAAAATTGCCTGTGCAGCCCCGTCGGCATTCCCCGGTAGGGGCGCCTCAGGCAGTAAGTAATAAACTTACTCCTCCCCAAAGAGGGGAAGCAAAGCCTGGGAGGGTGGACCTCCTAGAACTGTACAGGACTGTCCCATAGACCGGGGTAAATCAAGCCCCGAAGGGCAAGACAATACCAGTCTATTAGGTGCAGTATCCATCGGAACAGATACTACACTTTGATCTTAGCCAAAAGGCCACGAATTGTTTAATAGTCAAAAGATCATTCGATTAAAACGTAAGACTCAGGGAGAAAAAAATAGACAAAAACAAATAATTCGACTAAAGCCTAAAACTAGCGGTGCCTTTCGGTCGACACATTTTCAAAAGCGTGCGTCGAAGAATAACGATTAAAATAAATGATTTAATAATTAAAGTAAGTTTTTTTTAGGAAAAAGGTGGAGTTTAAGGGAAAGGTAATATATATATATATATATATATATATATATATATATATATATATATATATATATATATATGACTAGAAAATCTTTTCATCTGCGAAAGTATTTATTCCTTCCATCAAGCTTCGGTATGTTACATACGTCCTCCAGATATGCAAAAACCAAATAAAAGATGTTTTATTTACTCCTCCCCAGGAGTTAGGCACAAGGCCAGTTTTATCTTACTCCCACAAGTAAGATGTGACCCAAGAACGGGTCGAGAAAGTGGGATTTAAAAAGTCAGCGCTCGAGAGGTGAGCACTCTGACCATTTAAAAATTGCCTGGGCAGCCCCGTCGGCATTCCCCGGTAGGGGCGCCTCAGACAGTAAGCAATAAACTTACTCCTCCCCAAAGAGGGGAGGCAAAGCCTTGTTCTCACGTCAGGAATGGCATCACAAATGAACAAGGAAAGACAATAGACAGGACAAAGGTAGGGAGAAGAAAGAAAAGGAAAGAGCGTGTAATCAATGTCTACTGTCGTCTTCAATGGGCGCAAATGTACTTTTACTTGACTGTCTTCAATATTTGAATCTGCCAGCGAGAACGTCTTAGTAGAAATCATTTTCATACAATGAAGTACAAATTCGGTATAAGCACGTGTACCCACCGGTTCTTGTTAGAGCGTCGATGTTAAGCGACGTCGAGCCAGGCCAGTATCACATGGGTGACTATTTAGGTATGTACGTGGAAAGATGGTGAGAACTTTTCTGCAAAAGAAAAACTGCAAAAATTAACGTCGTCATCTCCCAAAATAAGACCAGTAGAATGGTCCTGTCTAGTTCTAGGAGGTCAACCATCCCAGGCTTTAGTTTCTCCCCATTTGCTTTAGTTTATTGCTATCGCCTAAGGCAGGGGCGGGGAACCTTTTCAGAGTGAGGGCCAGATGAGACGTTTGGAAGGAGATCGTGGGCCGGAGTGAAAAACGAAATCTCAGAATTACTATATTTTGTTTACATGAATAAATTGTACAAAAATTGCATTGAACACTCTACAAATCTGATATTTTTTCCGACGAAGAGCCATTTTGAAATCATAAAAATAATGACGGGGAAGTAGCAAGTTGATCCAGCATTCGTTTTGACACACCTCACATAGGTTCTATGTTTCATGCCCTTTCCTCGTCTCACGTTTTCTCTTTGCCTCTCTCTTTCTCTTTTTCTATTTTTATCTCTTAATAGTTAAAGAAAAATGAAATATACATGCATCATCGCTCGCTGATATTCATACATTTTTAACCCACTTTTACGTCTATGTCAGAAAATGATATGAGTTTTACTGGGAGGTCCGCGGGCAGATTGCAATAATAAAGCATAGCAGGGTGGCGGGCCGGACGCTAAGCCTTTGTTGGCCTTAGACTCTAAGGCATCCCTACCAGGGAATGCCAACGGGGTATTTCGGGGGGGGGGGAGCGGCCAGAGTGCTCTTCCTCTACGGAGCTGTCTTTTCAAATATCACTTTCCCAAACTTCTGTCACATCTTCCCCCCTGTGGGAGAGAGATAAATACAAATCTCCCTTAACCGGCTCGACAAGACATTTAATATACCCTAGAAATGTAATATTTCCTTCTGATGAAGTCGACCCCCCCGGGGGATGAATGACACACCAGAATGAAATACAAACTAAAATAAGTGAAATACGAACTAATGATATCTCAGCAATTTGAAATGAAAATTAAGAATCTCGATCTGACTGGTGCAGAAGAATAAAACGAATTAAGAGCAAAAATCATGATTTTTTGTTATTCTAATCTATCTGAGCACGTTTTTACCCTTTAGCATAATTTTCTCGCTTGGTTGGTTAAGCTGATTGTGTTATATCCATTCTTACCGATGTGTGTATAAAATCCGCTACGTACGCGGGTTAATCGTCTTGTCGCCGTTATCGTCGCCACCATCATCGTTGTGAACCAAGGTTGCTTTTTCGTCGGCTGGCACAAAACCACGCTGACACTTGTTGGTTGGTTTATAAAAGATGTATGCAAAAGGACAGAACAGAAACTTCGCATACATGTTGAGTATTAGAGAGAGAGAGAGAGAGAGAGAGATCTCACTACATCACGCCACTCTTCTCCTGCCGTTCCCATTCCAATATCTCATGCTAAAACACAATATTTTAAACGATACATTGTATATTATTAATTGAACACAAGTTGTTATTTTTACCATACCATTCTTAGCGACGGCACACAAACACGTCTTTTCCTGTTTAAGTCTCACCGGCTAAGAGCAGGAAGAGGGGCCCGCTCTGAAATCACGTGGTTTGTGTAACTCCCTCTCGGTGTTTTTATGTCTGACAGTATATTATGTGGTATACACACCCTCTTACCGATGGGTGTATAAAGTTGTTTACGTGCGCGGGTTAACCGACTCGTCGTCGCCACAATCATCGCTGTGAACCCAGGTTGCCTTTTTGTTCGCTGACACAAAACCACACCGACATTTGTTGGTTAGTTTATTAAAAGGTTTATTCAAAAGTACAGAAACTTTACATGCATGTGTGAGAGAGGGCATTTAATCATATTGAAAGTATCTCCCTTTCTCATAATATTTCTAAGTACTAGGCCTTATACTTGAATCTTTAGGGCATACGATCAAGGAGTTAGCCTCGGACATCATAAGACCTCTGCATACTACTGCCTGCATATGCGAGCGAGCGCGCGTGTGTGTATGTGTGAGTGTGTGTGTGTGAGAGAGAGAGAGTCAGACAGACAGACAGACAGACAGACAGAGATGAGATAGATAGATCACTTTATATCAAATCACCTTTCGCCTGCCGTCCACAGTTTTAGAGACCTCGCGTAAACGCGTTTTTCCTCGTTCAAGTCTCACCGGCTAAGAGAGATGAAAACGGGCGCCGCCCGGAAATCACATGGTGCGCGTAACTTCCGCTTTGTGTCCCCCTCTGACTCTCGGCCTTCAAACTTTTCGACTAATACGACTACTACTATGTAACTATTGTTCTCCATTTCGTTTGTCGCATTATTTGTTTGCCATCTTACTCCATGTCTCTCAAGCGTGATCAATTTTTCATTTACTAAAAATCTGGCGACACATCCTCACCTACCGCCATAACTTTAGTTTATCTTATAATGGATCTGAATCCTTTTATGTCCTACTTTCTGCCGTTGGATGTTGTTCCTGTATTTTTAATTATTTTTTAAAGTCCTTAAGTGAATTGCGGAAATACTAACCTCTTTGCATTCTTTCCGTATTTAGAAAAGTGCCGTTTTCCGGCAGAACATTTTTCGATTAACACGAACTTCAGGATAATCCTATAAAATTCCGCTCGACACTATTTCAAAACATCTTATTACATTAAAACCGTTATATTTAATGATTTTGTTGAAACAAAAACAGTAAGAATTTATACACTCGGAACCCTATAAAAATGTCTGGTCATGTGGAATTTGAAATATGGTCGATATAAACAAATCGAGTAAGACGCAAAAGGGTATTCTTTTTTCTTGTTTTTATTAATGGATCACCGCTTATCAAGGCGTGGGGCTACTAGAGGATAAGGGTTAAATAGATCGTTGGTTGAACGTTGAACGTTGAACGTTGAATGCCACCGCGCGATGTTTTGGAAATGACCGTGGAATGGCCAGAAGATTTCTTAAGAGAAATCAATTATCCTAGACCACGGCTTAACACTTATTTGTTTAAATTATTTTCCTAGTGTCTCTCCAGCATTAGCACTAATTACATATTTTTTCACTGTTATTAATGTTTGCCTTAAAAAAAAGAACATCTAAAATAAAATTAGTTCGAACTGGGTTTTTTTTTGTTATGGTTTTCAAATTTTACTATAAAATACTCATGCAAATAGATGCTAAAATTGATGTTTAAAAGGTGTGATCAATTTTCTTTTAAACACGCGTCAACCAGTGCCACACATCGTCCTGAGTTGACCTTACTTTAAAGTTTCGTCTTTAACACCTTGACGTATATTTTTTTCTGTTCGACCTCCACCCAGAGGTAAATACCAACAAAATGAAAAAAAAAAAAACCCAAGAAAAGTCTTGCTTAAAAATGATATATTTATCGAAAGTCTGGCTTAAAAACTGAGTTAATTAATTTTATATTGCATTATGTTTTTATTTTCAAATTTTAACGTAAAATTTTCATACAAATGGATGCTTCTGAAGATATGATCAATTTCCTTTATATATATATATATATATATATATATATATATATATATATATAGTAAGCTATGAAAATATATTTATAGCAATTAAGATACACAGAGGCTTCCGCGTTTCATCCCCCGGGGAGGGGGGAATCTTCACTACCTAGCTCTACTTACGTATCGAGCACTGTTGATGTAAATACTGAAAATTGATACATAAAAAATGATATCTCCCTATAAAATTTTATGTGGATACATGAAATACTAATATATATATATATATATATATATATATATATATATATATATATATATATATATATAATGTTAAAATCAATATGATTTGAACATTGCTTCAAGAATTCAAAACCAACAAACATTCGGTGTACGATCGTTTCCAAGACTTTTTGGAAATATTTTATTGTTCATTATTTTTTGTTATTTTTGATGATACCAAAACGTCACTTCGTCAGCGCCTTTTAGTATCAGATTTCAGTATACATCGTTTCCTCTCTCTTTGTATATATACATCTTTATCTCTTTCTTTTTATTCCCTTCTCTCTCTCTCTCTCTTCCTATTTATCTTTCTCTCTCTCTATATATATATATCTTAATCTCTCTCATTATTTATTTATTTCTCTATTTGTCTACCTCTTTATCTTTCTCCCCCCCCTCTCTCTCTCTCTCTCTCTCTCTCTCTATATATATATATATATATATATATATATATATATATATATATATTTGTATAGTAAGTTGATACAAATAGATGTACAACATTATTTATATAAGTTCTTATATATATATATATATATATATATGTCTTATATATATATATATATATATATATATATATATATATCTTATATATATATATATATATATGTCTTATATATATATATATATGTGTCTTATATATATATATGTATATATATATATATATATATATATATATATATATATATATATATATATATATATATATATATATATATGTCTTCCTCTTTTTCTCTCCCTTATCTTTCTCTATCGCATCTACTCATAAATCATATGCCTCACTTCCGTTCATCTCACTTCCGTTCATCTCACTCCCGCTTTGGCATAACGCAAACGGGAAGACATTTAAAAAAATCTGTTTGAAGTGAGCCAAATGTGCCCGTGAAAACACCGGTCTGCATAAGCATTTCAGATTGACAATTATTTCATAGTCAATTATTATACTGCATCAGTATTTATCAGTGATGGGGCGATTCCAGTATTTTTCCCGATTCCGATACAATTACCGATTATGTTCTATATTGTCGATTCCGATACAATTTTCTAATTCCGATTCTAAAATCGCCTAAATAAAGTAGAATTTCATTTTTTCTTGGTTATGGGAATACAGGTGATTTAGCAGAGAGTCCTTATCTACTTTTAAATGTAGATATAATTTTCTTTTTAATTTGACAAACTTCTTAATGTTTTCTCTTCATGTATCGTATCCAAGATTTTGATAACCTCATTGTGAGATTTTCATCTATATTTTTCACTTTTGCCATTTTTACCGGTGCCATTCTTACCGGGCCGTTTTTTTTTTCCGGTGCCATTTTTAATTAAATTCGTTATTATGATCTATAAATTTAAGTTTTACTGGTAGTTTAAAATCAATAAATATTCATCATTTTATCATTAGTAGCAGCAATAGAAAATTAAGTTAAAAAAAAAAATAATAATAAAAAAATATTTTTTTAGAAATCGGAAATTAGGCTAAAAAATTTCCGATTCGAATGCCGATTCCGATACCCTCAAAAGTTGCGATTTTTCCGATTCCCGATTCCGATTAATAGTCCCATTAGTAATGTTTATAGACGAGTCCACGCATCTTTGGGGTGGGGCGGGGGGGGGAGTCTCGTCCGTGGCCGGTCTCTCGATGTTTACTTCCTTCACTCTGCTGGAAGATGTGGCACAAGGCCGGAAGGTTGAGGGAGATGCAATCTGGCCCCGCACAATTAACTCGAGCAACCCCATCGTCATTCCCCGGTAGAAGCGCCTAGCAATAAATCACTCCCTTCTCAAAGAGAGAAGGTAAATCCTGTGTAGGTGGAACTCCTAGGACTGAACAAGACCATACCTCACCCCGTCAGAGAAGTGCTAGCCGATGTCTTAACTGACCATCGTCCGTGGAACTGATTGTCGAGGACGTATTCTCGGCTCGCGTGAGCGAAAGCTATTGTATCGCCTCGGACGGTCTCTCTGTCATATTTCAGTTTGAAATAGCATTTTCATCATTAAACGCGTAGATTGAATGGACACATTTTATTTTAGATACGTCCGAGCATCTTTCTAAAAGGCTCGGTCTGTCGTTCTGTGTGTCACACTTAAAATTTAAAGAAGCATTTTAGAGCAGTATGCTAAAGATCCCCTCCCCCTAACTTATGGAAAAATTAGTTTTGCAGCACCATAAAATAAATAAACATAAATAGCCTGTTCAACCATGCGCAGTGCGCGCACAAGCCCATCGCCTACATTTGTGTATCCTGTCTAGACATGCGTCCGGTTAGGGTTAGGGTCCGGGTCTTCACGTTGAGATTGATGACCAACTCACATATATTAACACACTGACAAAGGCTGCATACGCACATTTTCTCCTGAACACACACACACACACACACACACACGCATATTCACAATGACAGAAAGCAAACATACAGACATACACACTTCTAACATTTGTGTCTTCTTTCCACACTGCGAACATTCCACTAACATGAGAACATTGAACTTTTCTAATGAACACCGCAATGTACCTAAAACTAAACGGAACTACCATGAGCAAAGTTTCTTTCCAAGAACTATCCGTCTGTGTAACACAGTACCACAGGGCTGCTTCCCAGCTGACTACAACATGGTCGTTTTCAAGTCCAATGCTAACAAATTCTTGTTGACCCGTCCTCTTAAATAATTAAATTCTGTCCAGTTTCAACCATCGTTACCAATCATCATAGTGTTGTCTCGCCGTTCATCCGACAATCTCATTAACCTTTATCCTTGAGTGGCATTTAGGCCTTCATAAGCGATGACTCGTTAGTACATAAAAATAATTCACTAACTCAAAATATCTTTCACACCTAAACTGTAAATTTGTATAAATATAAATATGTTTTGTTCGTTAACTATGTTTTTATCTCTTTCATTTACAAAACCATTTTAGTAAATTTAGCACTTGCTAAATGGTGACCCTTTCATTCATAGCATGCATTTGTGTCCATTTTTCTCATTATCCATTTATAACTTTTTTTAATTATCAGCGTGGATCTTGGTACATAGGCGTTGTCTGACGGGCGGTCTCTCACGCTTACATTTTTAATATAATTTTCGTTGACCTTTCCCTTGGTCAGCATTTGAAATGCGCTCTGTCGCACGAGACGCAGGGGCTGCATAAACTGAAGAATATTCTTCTATTCAAATGAGACTTCTGGGATAATTAGCTCTCGCTCAATGGTATTTTTTCATAAAATTGACAGAATTCACCCTTCGTCTAAACGGCGAGCCTTGCGAGACGGAGTGGCTTTCATAGCGTGTTTCACTAGCAATGATGTGTGGAAACACTTTCGCCGTCATTGCGGATGGAAAGAGGGATTTCCATCCGCAATGACGGCGAAAGTATCGTTTTATGCAGAAATTTGGAGAGAGACAAGAAAATATTTATCTAATGCATAAGAACACGTTTAAATCATTTGCTATCATGTTGTAAACATTCACAATGACGCATTATTAGTGGAGTGAATAGACGACAGGCGAGGTTTCATGCCGATAAAGCAAACCATTTGAAATTCTACAGAATTAATGTTTATTCCAAATAATAGACACCCTGATCGATGGGTTTTTATGTCCATAGATTAAACAGCCGATAATTTTCAAGTAGTATTGCTACCTCAACTAACAGAATATATATATATATATATATATATATATATATATATATATATATATATATATATATATATATATATATATAATGCAAACTTTGTTAAAAATAACAGAATTCGTCTTATACCTTTTTTATTTTTTCATTTTTTCTGATGGTCTTGTTTGTATTAAAATCAAAAATATTAACAAATGTTCCATAGGCTTCACGAAAGTGTTCGATTCTTTGTCGAACATCCTCAGGTGTCAAAAGCAAATGAACGAAAAAGCTGGAGAAAAAAGATAATTTTTTTAAAAGACGGCGGAGAAACGCACAGAGAACGTTTTTCTTCCAGAGGACTTGTATTTTATAAACTGAAATCGCCCATATTTGCATTTTGTAAACGTGTCTTTGAACCCTTGTTTTACTTTCATCTTACAACACTTTACAAATTATTTAGCGCATTTCTTTAGTACTTTCACATTTGAAGATGTATTCACGCATGTCTATAAAACATTCTGTCCATCGTTCTGTCACGTTTCGGTTTGAAATACCATTTTTGTTAGTATTGTTTGGATTATTCGGACTATTATTCTCATCTTGGTTGTTATTTTCACAAACGTTTCAGCCGGTGATTCTCAAGTTCGAAAATATGCACTTTAAGAAGGTCGGAACCTTCTTAAAGTGCATATTTTCGAACTTGAGAATCTTTATTTCGAATTTCGGAACCTATACGAAAATTTCGAACTGAACCGTGGCCACCGAGAGTTACTACAGGCCGGTTGGCTAAAAAATGACGTCACTGCATTCCGTGTCAAAACAAGGACGGTCGTAATGACAATAAGAAGGCATTTCGACTTCTCTATTCACTAAATAATTCATCAAAATTCAGGAAATCAACCAATTTTAATGAAATTTTCAGTATTTATTAATTAATGATCACGGAATATAATAAATCCATTACTTTATTATAAAGCTTGGTGCAAATGTATTATTTCTTGTAAACAAAAAACACCTTTACTAAAGTTATCCAAAATATCAAAACATGTTGACCATACGATATTGTAAATATTTAAAACAAAGCATTAGAAAACTTTAAAAATTGCATGTAAAAAAAGAAAAGAACACGATTCGATTCATCTGAAAATTTCATTAAAATTGGTTTATTTCCTGAATTTTGATGGATTATTTAGTGAATGGAGAAGTCGAAATGCCTTCTTATTGTTATTACTACGGTCCTTGTTTTGACGCGGAATGCAGTGACGTCAGAGGGGGGCAGGAAGTTAGTTGCTTGGCCTTGTCAACTCTCGGTGGCCATGACTGAACCCTTTATTTAATCCATGGGGCAGATTCTTTTTTTTTCTGTCAGGGGTTTCTTTAGTCTCTCACGCTTAAGTGTGAAATAGAGTTTTTAGATGCGTCTACGCATCTGCATAAGAAGCTCTGTCTACCGGTATTCGTCGATCCGTTAGTCTGTCACGCGTGTTTGAAATAGCATTTCATTCCCTAGACGCGCAAATTAAATGGACGTATCTTAAGAATTAGCCTTGTCTTGTCTCTGTTTACCCCCCCCCCCATCCCCATCAACAATGGCAGAGTTAGACACATGGTTGTTTTTGAATGTGAGAAAACCCCAGCGCCCTCAAAAGAGGCACACTGGACTGGAAAATGTTTTTTAAAATTGCCTCAGTCTGACTGAGGAATGAAAAGATGAAGTGTAGTATCCGAACAGATACTCCACCTCGCTCCTGTCTTGTCCTTTTTACACGATGCCGAAGAAGCTGTTGCAGACCCCGCTTACCCCTGAGCTCAAAGTTGGAAATGGTTTCCGGGGTTTTAAGCATTTGGCCGTCCCCATAATTGAAGTATATGTTCCTGATTCTAACCAAGAAATCACACGTGGGACTTCTTGATTATAAACTTATTTGTTTGAGTAAAAATATTTTACAATCTGTAAATATTTTATTTGGTGAGATAGAGGAAAAGGATGTTGGTCATCAATTTACAGCCCCCTCCTACCCCGACACGAGTTGGCGCCCGGCCAGTTTCCTGGGGTTGCGTGA
>OY744542.1:42363500-42373500 GCA_963556195.1 Sepiola atlantica
ACCACTGGAAAATCTAAGATACAAAATGGTGGAAATATCTACCGAATGATAAAATCGTTTTTTTATTTATAATTAAATAAATACTGGATGAATTTGCATAATTTTTGGTGTACAGTCTTTTTTTCATCTACCACGTAAGTACATAACAAAGTTTATACATTTCTTTAGCTATTTTATTTTTAAGAGCGGTCTAACATGTCAGGGTTTATATGCACAAGCACCGAAAATTTAAAGTTATAATAGAAAATAAAGACTAGCCAGGTCGAGGAGAGACGCGATAGCATTTACTTTTAAGTTTCGAAATAGATAGCCGTTCGCGCGACGTAGTTTGACCGTCTGCAAAACCATTACAATGTGGTTTGTCGAGTATTGATTTACTCCTCTCTAGGAGTTAGGCACAAGGCCAGTTTTTATCTTACTCCCACAAGTGAGATGTGACCCAAGGTCGGGTCGGGAAAGTGGGGTTTAAAAATTTGTCTGGGCAGCCTCGTCGGCATTCCCCGGTAGGGGCGCCTCAGACAATAAGCAATAAACTTACTCCTCCCCAAAGAGGGGAGGCGAAGCCTGGGAGGGTGGACCTCCTAGAACTGCACAGGACAAACCCATAGACCGGCGTAAATCAAGCCCCGAAGGCCAAGACAATACCAGTCCTAGGGGATGCAGTATCCATCGGAACAGATACTACACTTTGATCTTTGCCAAAAGGCCAAGAAGTATTATTTACTCCTCTCCAGGAGTTAGGAACAAGGCCAGTTTATCCTACTCCCACAAGTAAGATGTGACCCTAGGTCGGGTCGGAAAGTGGGGGTTGAAAAGCCAGCGCCCGAGAGGTGAGCACTCTGACCATCAAAAATTGCCTGGGCAGCCCCGTTGGCATTCCCCGGTAGGGGCGCCTCAGGCAGTAAGCAATAAACTTACTCCTCCCCAAAGAGGGGAGGCGAAACCTGGGAGGGTGGACCTCCTAGAACTGCACAGGACAGACTCATAGACCGGCATAAATCAAGCCCCGAAGGCCAAGACAATACCAGTCTATGGGGTGTAGTATCCATCGGAACAGATACTACACTTTGATCTCGACCAAAAGGCCGGAACTAAGTAAAGGCCAAGAAGTGTTCGTCAGCCAACCAATAATCTGACCAACCATCTTATTACACGGACCATTCAGTAAAGGTTTTCAGACGGTCAAACTACATCGCGGAGAGGCAATCTACTTGGCAACTTAAAGGTAGGTGTTATTGCTTCTGTCATCAAACTGACCAACCTTTTTTCTTTTTTTACGACTCAAGATTTTATCGACATTTAGCGAAATAGAACCTCGCACCTAACTAATATGGGCAGTAGTGGCAGGAACAGGTTAAGGTTAGGGTTAGGGTTAGGGTTAGGGTTAGGGTTAGGGACAGGTTACGGTTAGGGTTAGATTACTGAAAAGGATTTCTCTCCTACGGTTGAAGAATAGGACAAATCTGTATGTTGGCTGTCAGGAAGACGATCTCTCTATACATATATCAGGTTGTCTCGACAAACCCTTGTACAGTTAATTATTTGTTTCCTTTGCATTCGTATATTTGCATCCTGCACGGTCAGTAACAACAGAGCTATGACACAAAATGGTGGAGAGACATAGTCTCCCTGTAAAGTGAATGATATCATGAACACCAAAAAAGAAGCTACACTACTACCCTCCTAAAAAATAGGAGGAGGTAATATCTGGGAGGAAGGTATCATGACGAACTAAGATATACTACACTGCTCCCAAAGGATTAAATAATGACTGGGAGGATTTTATCATGGAAAACAAACATATACTACACTACCCCCTCGCCCCGAAGGAGGAGCTAATGCATGGTGGAATAAACTCATAACAAATTACAGATACTACATTACACTTCAAAGGAGGACATAATGCCTGGGAGGATTCCCCCACTCGAAAACGGAGGATGTAATACTGGGAGGATGGTATCATTACGAACGAACATATACTACACCCCCGAAAATAAGATGGTAACACTTGGGGAGGAGGGATGGTCTCATGAGAACAGAACAGGTACTACACTACCCTTCAAAGAAGGATGTAATGTTTGGCAGGATTCTCCTACTCCCCAAAAGAATGCCTGGGAGGACAGTTTCATGACGACAGAACAGATACTATATTACCCCCATTAAAAGATGATACAATGATAGATTTCCGATTAAATCAGTTGCTTTTTCATTCCTAAAAAATACCCAGCGAGAACAGATACTACACTTTAATCTTATATTAAAAGGCCAAGGAGCAAAAAAAAAGAAAACGTTTTATAAAGCAACTGCAGTGGTTTTGAAAAAAATATACTCCTTCCAAACGAGAATGTAATGCCTGGGAGGTTTATATCATGACGAACAAACCGATACTACACTACCCCCTTCCCCCAAAGAAGGACTTAATCCCTGGAAGGATGGTACAATGACAACAGAACAGACCACTCACTCGCATCCAAAATATATATTAAGATTAATGTTAGTTTCGAGTGTGAAGGAGTAATTCGCCCCATACTATTTCAGATATATTACACTACCTCCCCCATACTATTTCATACTAAGTACAATAGTGGCATCGTTTTAAATAGAATAGTTTCTAGCTTCAGACACACAGATACATAATCACCATTATTAATAGATTATGATCCGAGTCATTCAGGGGAAAATTCCGTGTTAGTACGCCAGACGAAATATACCGGAACCAATCCCGCATACAGGTAATTTTTCTTCCGAGTTAAGCTTAAAGAGAGAATTATTAATGACATAATAGTTTATCCCCTGTTCCCTTTTAAAGGCTATATTTTCTTTTTTTTTTTTTCTTTTTTCGTTTATATCTTTTCGTTATCAGATGCTGTTTGAGAGGAATGGCGCGTTTTTGTAATTAACGGCGAAATAAATAAATAAAAATGGCGGCTCTCCTTACCAAAGTAGACGCGGGCTTAAACAGACTAAATTTATGGCGGGAATCTGTTTCGCATCTTTTGATTATTTACCGTCTGCCGCTTCCATTTTTGGATGGCGAAACAAAAATTAGTAAAACACATTGCAAACCAGTCATCTAAATCAGATGAAATGTTAAGCGCTGACTGCGACTGAAAACGAGGCAATAATAAATAAATAAAATACGAATAAAAAAAAATGGGGATTTTGTATTATTTGGACGAGCAATAATAGGCTCCTTCTAGTTGCATTTTTTTGGCTAGTATATATGACGGACGAATATATACTATACTGGACCCTTCAAAGGTGGAGATAATGTCTGGGTGGGTGGTATCATAATGTAGTAACATATACTACATTCCTTCTCCAGAGGGGGAGTTAATCCATGGGAGGATATTTTCATTACAATAGAACAGATACTACACAATACTAATGTATTGGAGGACGGTCTCATTATGACAGAATTAATACTACACTACCCCTAAAAAAATGAATGAGGTATGAATGCCTGGGAAGATGATATTATGACAACAGAACAGATACAACATTACCCCCTCCCGCAACCTTATCATTGAAAGATGGTACATTAGTCTGAAGTAGTATAGTAAACTGAATTGAACATTAAAAGATAGTACATCAGTCTGAACTAGTATAGTAAACTGAATTGAACATTAAAAGATACTACATTAGTCTGAACTAGTATAGTAAACTGAATTGAACATTAAAAGATAGTACATCAGTCTGAAGTAGTATAGTAAACTGAATTGAACATTAAAAGATAGTACATCAGTCTGAACTAGTATAGTAAACTGAATTGAACATTAAAAGATAGTACATCAGTCTGAACTAGTATAGTAAACTGAATTGAACATTAAAAGATAGTACATCAGTCTGAACTAGTATAGTAAACTGAATTGAACATTAAAAGATAGTACATCAGTCTGAACTAGTATAGTAAACTGAATTGAGTATTTAAAGATAGTACATTAGTCTGAAGTAGTATAGTAAACTGAATTGAACATTAAAAGATAGTACATCAGTCTGAACTAGTATAGTAAACTGAATTGAGTATTTAAAGATAGTACATTAGTCTGAAGTAGTATAGTAAACTGAATTGAACATTAAAAGATAGTACATCAGTCTGAACTAGTATAGTAAACTGAATTGAGTATTTAAAGATAGTACATTAGTCTGAACTAGTATAGTAAACTGAATTGAACATTAAAAGATAGTACATCAGTCTGAACTAGTATAGTAAACTGAATTGAACATTAAAAGATAGTACATCAGTCTGAACTAGTATAGTAAACTGAATTGAACATTAAAAGATAGTACATCAGTCTGAACTAGTATAGTAAACTGAAATGTAACATTAAAAGATAGTACATCAGTCTGAACTAGTATAGTAAACTGAATTGAGTATTTAAAGATAGTACATTAGTCTGAAGTAGTATAGTAAACTGAATTGAACATTAAAAGATAGTACATCAGTCTGAACTAGTATAGTAAACTGAATTGAGTATTTAAAGATAGTACATTAGTCTGAAATAGTATAGTAAACTGAATTGAACATTAAAAGATAGTACATTAGTCTGAACTAGTATAGTAAACTGAATTGAACATTAAAAGATAGTACATCAGTCTGAACTAGTATAGTAAACTGAATTGAACATTAAAAGATACTACATTAGTCTGAACTAGTATAGTAAACTGAATTGAACATTAAAAGATAGTACATCAGTCTGAAGTAGTATAGTAAACTGAATTGAACATTAAAAGATAGTACATCAGTCTGAACTAGTATAGTAAACTGAATTGAACATTAAAAGATAGTACATCAGTCTGAACTAGTATAGTAAACTGAATTGAACATTAAAAGATAGTACATCAGTCTGAACTAGTATAGTAAACTGAATTGAACATTAAAAGATAGTACATCAGTCTGAACTAGTATAGTAAACTGAATTGAGTATTTAAAGATAGTACATTAGTCTGAAGTAGTATAGTAAACTGAATTGAACATTAAAAGATAGTACATCAGTCTGAACTAGTATAGTAAACTGAATTGAGTATTTAAAGATAGTACATTAGTCTGAAGTAGTATAGTAAACTGAATTGAACATTAAAAGATAGTACATCAGTCTGAACTAGTATAGTAAACTGAATTGAGTATTTAAAGATAGTACATTAGTCTGAACTAGTATAGTAAACTGAATTGAACATTAAAAGATAGTACATCAGTCTGAACTAGTATAGTAAACTGAATTGAACATTAAAAGATAGTACATCAGTCTGAACTAGTATAGTAAACTGAATTGAACATTAAAAGATAGTACATCAGTCTGAACTAGTATAGTAAACTGAAATGTAACATTAAAAGATAGTACATCAGTCTGAACTAGTATAGTAAACTGAATTGAGTATTTAAAGATAGTACATTAGTCTGAAGTAGTATAGTAAACTGAATTGAACATTAAAAGATAGTACATCAGTCTGAACTAGTATAGTAAACTGAATTGAGTATTTAAAGATAGTACATTAGTCTGAAATAGTATAGTAAACTGAATTGAACATTAAAAGATAGTACATTAGTCTGAACTAGTATAGTAAACTGAATTGAACATTAAAAGATAGTACATCAGTCTGAACTAGTATAGTAAACTGAATTGAACATTAAAAGATAGTACATCAGTCTGAACTAGTATAGTAAACTGAATTGAGTATTTAAAGATAGTACATTAGTCTGAAGTAGTATAGTAAACTGAATTGAACATTAAAAGATAGTACATCAGTCTGAACTAGTATAGTAAACTGAATTGAGTATTTAAAGATAGTACATTAGTCTGAACTAGTATAGTAAACTGAATTGAACATTAAAAGATAGTACATCAGTCTGAACTAGTATAGTAAACTGAATTGAACATTAAAAGATAGTACATCAGTCTGAACTAGTATAGTAAACTGAATTGAACATTAAAAGATAGTACATCAGTCTGAACTAGTATAGTAAACTGAAATGTAACATTAAAAGATAGTACATCAGTCTGAACTAGTATAGTAAACTGAATTGAGTATTTAAAGATAGTACATTAGTCTGAAGTAGTATAGTAAACTGAATTGAACATTAAAAGATAGTACATCAGTCTGAACTAGTATAGTAAACTGAATTGAGTATTTAAAGATAGTACATTAGTCTGAAATAGTATAGTAAACTGAATTGAACATTAAAAGATAGTACATCAGTCTGAACTAGTATAGTAAACTGAATTGAACATTAAAAGATAGTACATCAGTCTGAACTAGTATAGTAAACTGAATTGAACATTAAAAGATAGTACATCAGTCTGAACTAGTATAGTAAACTGAAATGTAACATTAAAAGATAGTACATCAGTCTGAACTAGTATAGTAAACTGAATTGAACATTAAACGATAGTACATCAGTCTGAACTAGTATAGTAAACTGAAATGTAACATTAAAAGATAGTACATCAGTCTGAACTAGTATAGTAAACTGAATTGAACATTAAAAGATAGTACATTAGTCTGAACTAGTATAGTAAACTGAATTGAACATGAAAAGATACTACATTAGTCTGAACTAGTATAGTAAACTGAATTGAACATTAAAAGATAGTACATCAGTCTGAACTAGTATAGTAAACTGAATTGAACATTAAAAGATAGTACATCAGTCTGAACTGGTATAGTAAACTGAATTGAGCATTAAAAGATAGTAATAGTATAGTTTCGGTTCCAGACTGACAAATGCCAAATCGCCATTAGTAATAGATTATTCGGACTTCTATTCTTATTTTGGATGTTATTCTCACAACGTTTCGGCCGACGTAACCTCCGACTTTTTTCAGGTGCGTCTTGCCGAACCCGAGACTCTTTATGTCGAACTCGTGAATCTATACGGAATTTCAAACTGACCTCTCTATTTATTCCACGGTGTAGATTGTTCTCGTTTCGTCAGCTATGATTGGGTAGAAGTCTTAAGCAACACGTCGGGCAACAGATAAAGGTAATAATAATAATAATAATAATAATAATAATAATAATAATAATAATAATAATAATAATAATAATAATAAAATGGTACCAGCCTAGGCTGACACCACACAAAATATTTGCATAGGGTCAAGGAGGATGAGAAGACCGAGGAGGGACAGCACAAACCAGACTTCCACTGGAAGTGCAGAGACAGCTGGGACTTCGGGGAGGCTTATTGCCACCCAAACCCCAGAGAAGACCAATGGTCATTACCAGCGAGAAATCAATGGTAAACGGCTGTTGTGATACTGCAAACTTATTTGCGGTGGCTATCGAGAAGAGATGGCGAATGTTGGAAATCTGGGGAGACTTGTTGTCACTCAGACTCCAGGGAATACCACCGGTTATCGGTGAGCAATCACTGATGACCTGTGTGAGAACTCCTAGTGAGTAAATAATAATAATAATAATAATAATAATAATAATAATAATAATAATAATAATAATAATAATAATAATAATAATAATAATAATAATAATAATCATCAGTTCTATGTTACAGACGTCTGCAGGTTGAAGATCAAATCGCCAGTACAGGCGATACTAACTAAGAATACAAATTGCTTAAGTCTTCTACTCGATCATGGCTGACGAAACGAGAACAATCTACCCTCGTCGAGTAAATGAACGGTCCAGTTCGAAATCCCGTATAAATTCACGAGTTCGACAATCGGTTGCACCGGCCGAAACGTTGTAAGAATATCACCCAAGATGAGAATAGCAATCTGAATAAGCCAAATAATGCGGATTATCAATCTTCATCTAAAAAATTACGAAACAAAAATTGTAGACTTTTAAGTAACACGATCTGCTTAAATGTCTCACATTAACCAGAAATTTACCAATCCAATGGTTTTAGATCTCTTGGTCATCACACAGTACAAGCAAGCTCCTACGGAATCCTCTTTTACATTCTCGGTCAATATCGGGTGAAATCTATTGTGCATTGTTTGGTCATTAGTTTCCTCGTTCTTTGTCCAGCCTATCGAGGGTCCGGAATATCTGTGCGGGTATCGCTGAAAATATGGTTGCAAACTGAAGCACGGCAGACCAATGGATATGCTACTTTAACCTTGAACGGAGCAGACCAATAAATATCTAATTTCAATACTGAACGTGACAGACCGACAAAAATATAATTTCAAACTTGAGGAACTCCTTGTCCTTTTTGTCTAAAAGCACAGTGTAGTATCCGTTCTGATACTACACTTCATCCTATCTGTCCTCGGGCAGTGAAGGATAGATCCTTCTAGACCAGTGGTTCTTAACCTTTTTTCTTCAATTCCCAACTATTTAGTGAGCCAGCTCTCCATTCCCACCACAGTTATCACATGGAAATAAATACATACGAAAAAATTCGTTATGTTTTTTCTAAATATATTTGGCCTATAAAAAGCATACAAAAAAATGTAACACTAGCCCTAGACGCATACAGGTTAACGAGACTTTTGCATCTGTTTTGCCTTGACAAGTGCCTCAATGTTCGATTCCACCTTTGAAATAGCGCAGCGCAAATCAGATTCACGGTCAATCAGGCGGTTTCGCGATTTGTTTTTGATCTCATGTATTAAATTTCGAAGCAGTGGTTCTTCTGTCCGGCCGGTCATTCCCCACTTGGCAACTCCGCCATTCCCCACCAGTGGGGAATTCCGCACAGTTCTAGACTGAGGCGATTCAAATGTTTGTCTTAATCTAGAGTGTACACTTTTGGAGAGCTTCATTTTCCACACATTAAAAACGGACTTTGTGTGCTACACTGCCCTGGGGGCAAACAAGTAAATAGGAATAGACCAACTAAAATGCTATTTCAAACTTGAGCAGGAGAGATCAAAGAAAATGTAGGTTCAAATTTAATCTTGAAAAAAAAAGGTACTTCTATAGATGAGGGCACATATGGAGAAACGCAGTTACACGGGTGAAAATTGCAGTTCTAAATAAATTAACCGGAAAACTCTTTGATATATTTATGTATCAGGCAAAAATAGATATCTACACCAAAAATTAACAAAAAATAATCGAGTAGAATTTTAATTAAAAATAAAATTTAGGTTCACCCTATTTTGATCAACCGCCATTGATACGAGCGGAATCAGAGGTGGGGGGCATAACTCAGTCTGCCACGTAATAAATCAATTTAGTGGGCAAAATACGATAACACTGATTTTTATTTTTAATTAAAATTCTACTCGATATTTTTTGCTAATTTTTGGTGAGTGTACTTATTTTTGCCTGCTGCGTAAGTATAAACACTAGTTTTTATTTGGAAATACGTTTTTCAATTGTGCCTTGATCTATATAAGCACCAAAACGCCCACATGAAAAAAAAACGGTCTTTCAAATTTAAGCGTTACTGCCCGACCGTCGGACCGAGCCTAGTATAACGATGCTTGGACGCAACTAAAATAAGATGCGTCTATTCAATCTACGCGTTTTACTATGAGCATTCTATTTCAGACTGAAGCGGACACAATTTCTCATAAGAATGTAAGCCGGCATCTAAAATAGGAAATACAATTACACATCAGGTACTAGACAGTCTACTAAACGTGTACATACTGAATTGTCTAACTGTTTTAATATCCGGTTATAAATTGTACGTCTACCATAAACTCTGACGAGAAATGTTTACCATGTAATCAATTACCTGATATTTCAAGCCATCTTTTACTTTGTTTTATTTTCGTATTTTTCTATTTTTCCTTTTGATATTTGATTTAGCACTTACCCTGAAACGATAATCCATTAGAATTCCTCTTACTGGTTGTAATATAAAATAAAAACTATTACACACGAAGAGTGCATACTTCCTCCAATGCCCAACAATAACGCGCATGACAAACTGACATGTGGATAACAATTATTTTCCAAAATTTTGTACTATGTAATGTAGCGGGTAAATTAATCCAGACAGGATAACCATTTTTTTTCCTCTCTAGTTTTTCATAATATTCTTTAACACGTGACTAAACTAGTGAAGTTTATGTTTTTA
>OY744542.1:42378500-42433500 GCA_963556195.1 Sepiola atlantica
CCTTCAGGACCGAAATGTATAATTTACATCTAATTTACATACAAACTATTAAATTCTTTTTTTTTTTGTACTATTTTATTTATTTTCTTCTTACACAGTCAAAATTTTTACATTTTGAAAATTGTTTAGTAAACTGCCGCACATTCTGGTTGTTATTATAGCATTAATAATTGTTGTTATTACTATTTTATTTACCTCCTCTCCAGGAAGTTAGACACAAGTCCAGGTGTGGGTTTTGATAAAAGTGTTTCTCTGGATTCGAACCCGGCACACCCAGGTCCTCAGTCCGCGTCGTTAACCATTTAGTCACAGTTCCATCTTTGTTATTTGTATTCTTATTGCTTTTCACTCTCTTTCCTACCAATTTATTTCTTTGACGTATTTACTGTCTATACCTTTCTCCTCCCTCTGTTCGATTTTCTCCCACTGAATAACTCCTCCTACTTACGATATAATCATCCGAATTCTTTGTAGCTCCACTTCCTCCCGCTCCCTTTCAAACTTACACTGCATGTCCCGACTCCTTCCCTGTTTGTCCGCACTCCTCCTACTCTGTTAATCCCCTTTCCTGTCCCTTTCGAAAATTGGAACGCTCTCTTTCCTTCCTTCATTTATTCTAGATTCTAGAATGATCTCTTAAAAAACTTGCAAACTCGATGATGGTATAAACCTAGTATTCACTTTGATAGGATTTATTTCATTGTATTCAATTGACTGTAGCTAATCGGCTTTCCCTGGGATTCTTTACTTGCGTTTGTATTAGTTTTGTAAATGCGATAAAACAAAATTCGTTTTATTTACGGGTTACATTTTAAGAGTGGACGATGTTTAAGGCGACACCGGTGGATATACTACGATGCTTCAAATAACTGATTCAAAGAAGTTTGTTTTTCTCGCATGAATTTACTTAGGGGCTTAAAAATAGTTCAAAATACACAAAAATGATAAGAAAGTTGACAACAAATGCTATAATTTCATAAAGTTACGCGATTCAAGTGACATAATACACCTTGTAATAAGGCATTATTATTATTATTATTAGTAGTAGTAGTAGTAGTAGTAGTAGTGGTAGTAGTAGTAGTAGTAATAAGAAAACAGCTTAAATATTAAGGAAAATCCTTGAATGCGGAAACCAACCCACATAAGTTACGAATGCTAACCAGTCACATGGAAGTTGCAATAGGAAGAAAACAAAAACACAGAAAGAACACCACCACATGAATCCAAAGAACAGAAAATGCAAGAAATTTCATATCCCCCCCCCCACAGTGATGGAACCAGCCTCGGCTGATACCACACAAAATAGTCATGAAGGGGCAAGGAGGATGGAAAGACCGAGGAGGGAGAGCACTAACCAGGCCTCCACTGAAAGAGTGCAGAGAGGACTGGGACACTGGGGAGGCTTATTGCCATCCAAATCCCAGAGAAGATCAATGGTCGTTGCCAGCGATACAAGTCATTTAAAATAGTTATCGAAAGAAGTGGAAAGTTCTGGAAATCTGGGGAGACTTGTTGTCACTCAGACTCTAGGGAACACCACCTGTTATTATCAGTGAGCAATCACTGATGATGATCTGTGTTACCTTTAAGGAGAGTAGAAAGTGACTAACTTGGGTTTACCTTCGGCAGCCTCGTAACTCTCGCTTCTCTTATTTTGTCCCTTAGTCATCACATTCCATGAGCGATGTTTCTGACAAAGGGGAAGAATTGCTGTTTTCTGGGTCGATATCTATCTAACATTTATCGTTAGCTAGTTTTTGACTTTAAAGTAGTATTTTTTAGCTCCTTATATCAAGTGGCTTCTTGCCTTATTTTGAGCGATTTCCATAAAAAAGAACCTCTAGTGAGTACAAATAATAATAATAATAATAATAATAATAATAATAATAATAATAACTCATACAAGCAAGGAGACCTGATGTTATTATAATAGACAAAAAGGAAAAATCTTGTAAAATCGTAGACTTCGCCGTTCCAGCAGACAACAGAGTGAAGATCAAAGACACGGAAAAACGAAGTAAATACACAGAACTAGTCAGAGAACTGAAAGGAATATGGAGCATGAAGAAAGTTAGTATAATACCAATAATCGTAGGAGCACTAGGAACAATCCCAACAAACCTGGAGAAAAGACTGGGAGAAATAGGAATCAAAGGGACCATCGAAACCATACAAAGGACGGCAATGATCAAAACAGCTGCAATCTTAAGGAAAATCCTCGAATGCGGAAACCAACATGCATAAGCTACAAAGGCTAACCAGTCACAAGGAATTTACCACAGGGAGAAAACAAAACCACACGAAGAACACCACAACAAGAACCAAGGAACAGAAACTGCAAGAAACAGCACTTCATAACCCCCCCCCCCCCAATAAATTACACCGGCCTCAGCTATCACTACACAAAAATGAACCAAAGAAACAGAAATTACAAGAAACACTATAAGCTCCTCCCTCCCCCCCCCAAAAAATAAAAAGAATTAAAAATTATTTTTTTTAAATAAGGAAAGAGAAAAGGAAAAAATTAAGGAATTTTTTTTTTTAAATTAAAAAAAAAATGTATTTTATATATATATATATATATATATATATATATATATATATATATATATATATATTAAATGTTGCCGGCCTAGGCTGACATCAGACAAAATATTTGTATAGGGTCGAGGAGGATGAGAAGACCGTGGAGGGACAGCACAAACCAGACCATCACTGGAAAAAGTGCAGAGAATGCTGGGACCTTGGGGAGGCTTATTGCCATCCAAATCCCAGAGACGACTAATTGTCCTTACCAGCGAGAAATCAATGGTAAGAGGCTGTTGCGATACCGCATCGTTATCGAAAAGAGGTGAAGAATACTGGAAATCTGGGGAGGCTTGTTGTCACTCAGACTCCAGGAAATACCACTGGTTGTTGTCGGTGAGCAATCACTGACGATGATCTGTGTGAGAACTCCTAGTGAGTACAAATAATAATAATAATAATAATAATAATAATAATAATAATAATAATAATAATAATAATAATAATAATAAAACTGCATAATAACCGATTGTGTAATGAGAGGAAATAAACCTTAGCGCATATTGTATCAGAATTTCCTATGCTAGCACAACATCAATATAAAAAATGGAGACACGACAAAGTCGCTCAGGTACTACACTAAAATATATGCAAACTCTACAGGTTTGACTACAATGAGAATTGGTATGAGCATAAGCCAGAAGTGCTGGAGGAGGACGACAATCTCAAACTTCTTTGGGACATGCGCATACAAACTGATAAGATTCTTGAACATTTCGAAACCCGACTTAATCTTTCTAAACAAAAACTAGAGAATTTGCTTAATCATTGACATAACCTGCCATTTGATACCAGAGTGCAGGAGAAAGAACATGAAAAATAAATAAATATCAAGATCTAAAGTCAAGGTGATTTCCGTTGTAATTGAAACGCATAGTTCATAACGAAAAGCCACAATGAACGGCTTAAACAGATTGACGAAGCAATGTCTTTTCCAATTCTGCAAAAAGCTTGCATGTTAGGAACGGCAGAATTGTTATGGTACAGCTTGAATGCCTAAAGTCAAGGAAATTGACTTGATGTTAAAAAATAAATGAATGTAACTAAAAATATCGAAAAGTTGAGACTACTGTGAAATAATAATACTAATAATACTAATAATACTAATACTACTACTACTACTACTACTACTACTACTATTACTACTACTACTAATAATAATTCCTTGCTGTTATGGGTTTGTCTCTTTGTACATTCATGGGATATGAATGTACAAACAGACAAACCTATAACAGCAAGGAGACCGGATATGATAATAATCAACAAGAAAGAAAAATCCTGCAAAATCGTAGACTTTGCCGTTCCAGCGGACCACAGAGTGAAGATCAAAGAGACGGAAAAGAGAAGCAAATATACTGAACTTGCCAGAGAATTGAAAGGAATATGGAACATGAAGAAAGTCAGTATAACACCAATAATCATAGGAGCACTAGGAACAGTCCCCCAAAACATGGAGAAAAGACTAGGAGAAATAGGAATCAAAGGGATAACTGAGACCATACAAAGGACAGTAATGATCAAAACAGCTACAATACTGAGAAATGTCCTCGAATGCGGAAACCAACCCACATAAGCAACGAATGGAGAACAAACACATGGAAGCACAAGACAACAGAACCGGGGAAAATACAACCGCACGATAGAGGCGCAAGCATAGGCTGACACAACGAAAATTATGGACAGAGGGTCGAGGAGGGAAAGCGCAAACCAGACCTCCACTGGAAGAGCGCGGACATCTCTGGGACCTTGGGAAGGCTTGTTGCCACTCGGGCCCCAGAGGGGACCAACGGCCCTTATCAGCGGGAAATCGGTGGTAGGTGGCTGTTGCGATACCGCAAGGTCATCAGCTGTGATGAACAGAGAGAAGTGGAGCAACTGGAAGTCTGAGGAGACTTGTTGTCACTCAGACTCCAGGGAATACCACAGGTTGTTGGCAGTGGGCGATCACTAACGATGACCTGTGTGATAACTCCTAGTGAGTAAATAATAATAATAATAATAATAATAATAATAATAATAATAATAATAATAATAATAATAATAATAATAATAATAAAATTGAAATTAAAAAAAAATTTAAAAAATTAAAAAAATCGTATATGAAGAAATAATACAAACGAAAATAAATGCATCCGGGCAACGCAGAGATGGTACTTCGATACATTATATATTATTTTTTTTTCATATATTTTTATGATTTGTTTATGCAAAAGTTGTTTCCCTCATCGAAAAAATAGCCCGGATCGAACATTCAAATTAATATTGTATGTTTTGTTTGTAAGAAAACGTTTCTTTTGGGTATTTGTTTTTAAAGAAAAACACATTAAAAGTAGGTAAAGAATGAATGAGTTAAATAGATAAGAATCAACGTACGATAGAATAATCCATTGTTCAAGGGTAATAAGCAGCCGCTTGCAGCATATCAAATTCATTTTACAGGATTAATAATTCAACGCTTCGATCAATTCAATGAAACAACAGTTCAATTACTTGTTCAAAATAAAAATAGTTTGCCTACTATTATGATATACAATTAATTTTACGAAATAAATAGTTGAATATTTCTTTTTAACATATATAATTGTTTATGTTAAAGTTGAAATAGATATAGTAATATATAAATTCTTTATTAATGTCATAAGCCGATGCCGTTCAGATCATTATTGAAAAATGTTACCATTTTAATAATTTTTCTAAGCTAGAATAATTATTTTTGAAAGAAAAGTAATCGAAATATATTTTTCTTGTAAAAAAGATGGTATAAGTATATAAAAAAGTAAAAAAATTAGCTAGTCAGAATCAAATATCGATTAGTCAGATTCAAAGCTATCGATGAAAAACTTTGAGAAATGGACCGGGTTTTCTTTATTATATAGATGTCTAGATAAAGGAGTAAAAATCAGAAATACAACAATATCTGCATAAAGTCAGGTATGTGTATATTTTTATATATTTGCATGTGAAGGATTCACTATTAAATTGATTAATCGATAATTATGAACTTTTGAACACCGCTTCTATGCGGAAAGGACGGTAATGTGGGCTATATTTAGTTTAATTTAGTTACATGGAAAGAGAGAAAAAAGAGGATAGAAGCCCTTCGTGAGAATTTAGATACCTCCGATTTTTGTGAAATTTTAACAATAGGTTATTATACATCAATTAATAAATATTCCCAAAATTTCAATTTTCCTTGGAGTAATTTAAAGGGGCTTTAGACGGAGAGCATAATTTAGGGAGAGAGCACAATCGCCCATTTGAAAATTGAAATATTTCAATTTTGTATTGAATTTGATCCATATTCCCTAAACACCAATTTCAATTTCTTCTAAGACCCCTTAAGACATTTGAAACATTTTTTAAATCATAATCATGTAATGGATTTTGATCAAAAATTGAATAAAGATTCTAGAGATAACGTTTAGTTACATTATATGTTGATTTTAATCTTCGACATAAATAGTCGTGCAAAACTGTCCTCTTTGGGTACTTTATTTTACTCCTCCTGGGACTGGTATTCTTATAGTTATACAGTTGTGTCGAGATAAATGAGTAACAATCAGAAATACAATTCAATATGCAATACAATTCCATTACAATAAATACAATTAAATATACAATGCAATTCAATACAACTTGTTATATTGTAAATACAAATAACAATAATAACATAAAAAAACGGAATACAATATCACTAATAAAACGGCCATTATAAATCCGTGCGCCGTGATGTTCAAGATAACCTTCAAATCTCTGAATTGAGACGCAACGCGTGCGCTTACAATTATGTCGGTATTTCATTTTTCTTAATTGTTTTGGCACCAGTCTCAGTTATTTTATAAACATCGCTATTGCCGTTGTTCTCCGACACCGAGGTCACATTCTTCTTGCGACTCCGATGTTTTTTTAATTTTGCCGTTGAAACTTCTTTCACACGTTTATGTAGTCGTTTTAGTAACTCAATATACAATACAATTCAATATACAATACAATTCAATATACAATACAATTAAATTATCATACAATTCAATATACAATAACATTCAATTACAATACAACTCAATATACAATACAATTCTATTACAATAGAACTCAATATACAATACAATTAAATTAGAATACAATTCAATATACAATAACATTCAATTACAATACAACTCAATATACAATAAAATTCAATTACAATACAACTCAATATACAATACAATTCAATATACAATAACATTCAATTACAATACAACTCAATATACAATACAATTAAATTATCATACAATTCAATATACAATAACATTCAATTACAATACAACTCAATATACAATAAAATTCAATTACAATACAACTCAATATACAATACAATTCAATATACAATAACATTCAATTACAATACAACTCAATATACAATACAATTAAATTATCATACAATTCAATATACAATAACATTCAATTACAATACAACTCAATATACAATAAAATTCAATTACAATACAACTCAATATACAATACAATTCAATATACAATAACATTCAATTACAATACAACTCAATATACAATACAATTAAATTATCATACAATTCAATATACAATAACATTCAATTACAATACAACTCAATATACAATAAAATTCAATTACAATACAACTCAATATACAATACAATTCAATATACAATAACATTCAATTACAATACAACTCAATATACAATACAATTAAATTATCATACAATTCAATATACAATAACATTCAATTACAATACAACTCAATATACAATAAAATTCAATTACAATACAACTCAATATACAATACAATTCAATATACAATAACATTCAATTACAATACAACTCAATATACAATACAATTAAATTATCATACAATTCAATATACAATAACATTCAATTACAATACAACTCAATATACAATAAAATTCAATTACAATACAACTCAATATACAATACAATTCTATTACAATACAACTCAATATACAATAAAATTCTATTACAATACAACTCAATATACAATACAATTCAATTACAATACAACTCAATATACAATACAATTCAATTAGCATACAATTCAATATACAATAACATTCAATTACAATACAACTCAATATACCACAAAATTCAATTACAATACAACTCAATATACAATACAATTCTATTAAAATACAACTCAATATACAATACAATTCAATTACCATACAATTCAATATACAACAAAATTCAATTACAATACATTACATACGTCGTGATGTTCAAGATAACCTTCAAATCTCTGAATTGAGACGCAACGCGTGCGCTTACAATTATGTCGGTATTTCATTTTTCTTAATTGTTTTGGCACCAGTCTCAGTGATTTTATAAACATCGCTATTGCCGTTGTTCTCCGACACCGAGGTCACATTCTTCTTGCGACTCCGATGTTTTTTTTTTAATTTTGCCGTTGAAACTTCTTTCACACGTTTGTGTAGTCGTTTTAGTAACTCAATATACAATACAATTCAATATACAATACAATTCAATATACAATACAATTAAATTATCATACAATTCAATATACAATAACATTCAATTACAATACAACTCAATATACAATACAATTCTATTACAATAGAACTCAATATACAATACAATTAAATTAGAATACAATTCAATATACAACAAAATTCAATTACAATACAACTCAATATACAATACAATTCTATTACAATACAACTCAATATACAATACAATTCAATTACCATGCAGTTCATTATACAATAACATTAAATTACCATACAATTCAATATACAATAAAATTCAATATACAATAGCATTAAATTACAATACAACTCAATATACAATACAATTCAATTATCATACAATTCAATATACAATAAAATTCAATTACAATACAACTCAATATACAATAAAATTCAATTACAATACAACTCAATATACAATAAAAATCAATTACCATACAACTCAATATACAATACAATTCAATTACAATAAAACTCAATATACAATAAAATTCAATTACAATAACATTCAATTACAATACAACTCAATATACAATACAATTTAATTATCATACAATTCAATATACAATAAAATTCAATTACAATACAACTCAATATACAATAAAATTCAATTACAATACAACTCAATATACAATACAATTCAACATACAATACAATTAAACATACAATACAATTCAATATACAATACAATTCTATTACAATACAACTCAATATACAATACAATTCAATTACCATACAATTCAATATACAGCAAAATTCAATTACAATACATTACATACGTCGTGATGTTCAAGATAACCTTCAAATATCTGAATTGAGACGCAACGCGTGCGCTTACAATTATGTCGGTATTTCATTTTTCTTAATTGTTTTGGCACCAGTCTCAGTGATTTTATAAAGATCGCTATTGCCGTTGTTCTCCGACACCGAGGTCACATTCTTCTTGCGACTCCGATGTTTTTTTTAAATTTTGCCGTTAAAACTTCTTTCACACGTTTATGTAGTCGTTTTAGTAACCTCTGCCAATAGTGATATTGACCTTCACGTGTTTACGCGCCGAATCTTGGCAACGTTTTTCGAACAACGTTTATTAATTAAATGCCAAAAGATTGAAGAATTCAAAAGCCGGATTAAATCTAAAGTACGTGTAATGAATAATTACGAATAACTTTCCTTACTCTGACTTATCTCCCCTTTGGAGAACTCTCCTGCTTCTACTAACCACTATAAATACAGGGTGGGCCAAAATAAGGGTCCTATCTTTAAATTTGAATAACTTGAATTTGAATAACTTCCACAAAATAAAAGTTAAACTCACCAAACTTTATGTGTGTGTAGACTGACCCTTCCGAGATTTTTTGAAATAAACAAAACAAATTTTAGCCGAAAAACACTTCTTAAAACTTACAAAAACTAAAGTATTGTTTTTTACACTGTTTTGAGTTTTTTAAGCAAAAATAATGTTTTCTAAATGAGGGTACGTTCTAAGGGCTAATACGGCTCATGCTTGCTTCGGAAGGGGTCCTTTACTTATTCTAAAAAAAAATTTTTTTTTAAATCAATAAATAAAAAAGTTATGAATTTTTTAAAATAGGACCCTTATTTTTGCCCACCCTGTAGTAGCACTAATATTTGTACCGACATTGTGTCCCGAATAAAGCTTTCCCAAGTTACGTCTGTTCTCGTTAGTCATTACAGTACGTACCTGCTTGAAAAGTAACAAAAAAAAAAGAAGAAATAATTAATATTTATAAAGATATTGTTATCGCTCCCGTAAATACAAAGATGGGCCTCTAGGTGAATATAGAAACAAGAATTCATACTGAGGCGCTAAGCGACGTCAAATTGAACACTGTCTGACTGCTTGCTGTGCATGCCCGCCATTTGACATTTATATACTTTAAATTCCCTTCTTTTTCCGTATTGATAAATGATCGCATGGGAGTAAGAGCTCAGACTGCAAAGTCGAACGTGACTTTGTGACTGGGTTCGGATCCCTAGACAAGTAGCAATTAACATTTCCTACACTGATGATTGCATATAGCATGAAACACTAATGCTTGTAGGTAAAAATAATTAATATGAGAGTAGAAAGTGGACCTTGGGTTTACTTTCGGTAGCCTTGTAACTCTCGCTTCCCTTATTTTGTCTTTTAGTCCTCACATTCCATGAGTGATCTTTCTGACAAAGGGGGAAGAATTGCTGTTTTCTGGGTCGGAATCTATCCACCTAACACTCATCGTTGGCTAGTTTTTGACTTTGATGTAGTATTCTTTGTATCTTCTTACATCAAGTGGCTTCATGCATTGTCTGGAGCGATTTCCATAATAAATAAATATATATGAAGGTGAGAATTCCGAGGCAGAAACAATGCAATGTTGAAAAACCGGAAGGTGGAATAAACAAAAATAAAAATAAATGACAAGAGACGGTAAATCTCAGATCAATTCATCTATATTTCAAAATTTAAATATAAAGACAGTAAATTGTAAAATGGGCTTACTGTTAAATATTTAAAGGTCCGGAATGGTAGAGACTTTGATCATTTCGAGAGTAACAACCTCTCTTTTTCAAAAAGAAAACAAAAGTTGGACTGGCCGTGTCAGTTGAAGAGAGCCAAGTGGACGCTGCTATTTAAAAATTAGGAACATGAGATTCGCAGAAAAAAGACAAGTCCTGCAGAAAATGCAATAGTTGAGATATGTAATAGATTACTAAGACTGATTAATTTAGTTAATCTTAAATAATAATATTTAGATTTAATTTATTTTGTTGTTGTTCTTTTTATTATTATTATTATTATTATTATTATTATTATTATTATTATTATTATTATTATTATTATTATTATTATTATTATATTTGTTTTTTAATTTATTATTTACTTTTTCTTTATTATTATATTATTATTATTTTTATTTAATTAAAAAAAAAATTATATTAAATATTTAAAATGTAATATTTATGTTAAATAAATAAATATTTATAAATATATATATGCGAGGAATTGTGCCATTTATTGGTCGCTGCCCTTCCACAACTGCTAACGGATTTCTTATCCCCATAGTATTTGTGTCATCTTCACATATGAAAACCAGATTTAGCTGCCAATATTCATTCGTAAAATAGGACAGAATTTTACCTTACTTAAAATCGGTTTCTACGAACTCTTCTGATACCCTCAACAGTAAATTTTTTTCCTATATCTTCTACATTTTATTATTTTACTTTATATTCTTTTTATTTTTATACCTTTTCAAATATTGGCATTATGCTCATTTTTCGTTGACAAACTTATCTGTCTACTCTTCTTTGACAATAAGATTTCATCTTTGAAAAGTCATGGGTTAAGGAAGGAATATTAAAATAATTCCCTTATATAAACCCCTTGGTTTGAGCAATTGATAACAATAGATAAGAACATTGCCGCTGAGACGTAGAGTGCTACTGTGAATTAGGGGCCAAATTAATAGGGGCGTTGTACAGTGAGATATTCGTTCGCATTACATTTAATTTTCTACATGTTGGTACAGTCGAAGAAACAGAGAGCAAGAAGGAAATTTCAAAGGCAAACAGTTTGAGGATTTAAGATCAACCCATCCATTGTACCCGTTTAGAGATACAAATGATATTTTAAAATTAATTGTGACAGACAAACGGACAGGGTATATTTTACGACGCTCAGCAGAGTAAAAACGCTAAAAAAACAAATATACAACAAATAAAAGTAACTGTAGGCTGTAAAAGTTAGTTTAAAACTTGCCTGTGGCATTTGTTTGTATTTTTAGACCGTTACAACCGCTATTTATTAGAAATCAATAGTTTTGCCACCGGAACTTGGGAAAAATGGCCGATTTGGGGGGGGGGGCATTTGGTAAAGAAGCACGTAATTCCGCCATATTGAATTTGTGAAAACCAGTTGAAAAAAAAACAAGAAACTTTTTTTTTTACATCTAATAAAAACCCATTTATAATACGTAAAAATAAAAACAAATTACATAGGTAAGTAGAAAAATATCTATTTTCGTCGCAGGTCAACTTCACTTGTTGCAAATTTATGTTTTTAACCCCTTTCTCGTTCTTTTTTTGGACCCCGTTCGCGCCTCTGCTGAGCGTCGTAAAAGATCCCCAACGGACATTCTATTTCGAACTTAATCGAGACAGACCGATCAAAATGCCATCTTCGACTTTAGGGTGACAGACCGACCAACCATCTTCTTAAAGGGGGGATAAGCGTAATTCATTTACGGTTATCCCCCTTTGAATAATGCCAAAAATGGCTATCATATTTGCACTACGTCTTCGTAAATCGCTAAAATTTAATTTTCTTTTTATATATAACAACAACAAAAAAGAAACTACTTGATTAATTTACGTGATTTTTAGTATAGGATATATTCAGCTCGTGACAGGTACGTACATCAAACAGATATTCTTCAGTTTGTTTTTTTGTTTTTTCTCGAAAGTATTCGCTAAACTAGATAAGCACAAAAAAAAAAAAAAATTAAGGAAGATAACTTTACCTTCTCGGATTGTATCGAGATAACATAATTCTTCAAATTGAGCTAAAAAAATTCTTAAACTCAAAGTCTCCAACCTCCTCACCACTAAATTTCGTACATTGAATTTTAGGCACGTGTGTATAGAGATGCTGTTCTGTAACGACATTTTGTATAAGTCACGAAGAGTTAAGGGAAGAAGGAATTAAAATAATGGTCTCTATATGGGTAAGTTTTTCAGATACGTGAGAAATAAATTACGACTCGACATTTTCATGAGCCTCCTTCTTTTTTTTAAGGGGGGGGGGGGGTAGTGTAGTATCAGTTCTATTGTCATGAAAATACACTCCACTACCCTCCCAAAAAGGAGAAGATAATCCCTGGGAAGATTACCATCTCCTTTTATAAAGGAGAAGATAATCCCTGGGAAGATTACCATCTTCCCAGAGATTACCTTCTCCTTTTTGGGAGGGCAGTGGAGTGTGTTTTCTTTTCTTTTTTTAAGGGGGGGGGGGGGGCTAGTGTAGTATCAGTTCTATTGTCATGAAAATACACTCTACTACCCTCCCAAAAAAGGAGAAGATAATCCCTCGGAAGATTACCATCTTCCCAGGGATTACCATCTCCTTTTTGGGAGGGTAGTGGAGTGTATTTTCTTTTCTTTTTTTTACTTTGAATCACCACCCCAAATAAAGCATATTGCCACTGAAACGCAAGGGGCTACTGTGATTAGGGGCCATATTTATAGGGAGAATTCTAAGTGGGGAGATGTGCAGCATCCAGTCACTACCTCCTCCTTTGAGGGGGTAGTGTAATACATGTTCTCTTGTCATGAAACCATCCCCCAGGCATTGCCCCCTCCTTTGTAGGGGTAGTGTAGTATATGTTCGTTTGTCATGATACTATCTTCCCAGGTTAGCAAAAATATGCGACCGGAAGGAGAATATTTTTGCTAGTGAGTTAGGTAGTAGTAGTACTAGTAGTAGTATTAGAAGAAGAAGAAGAAGAAGAAGAAGAAGAAGAAAGAGAAGGAGGAGAAAGAGGGTGAAGAATAAGGAGGTGAAGAAGAAGGAGAAGAAGAATGAAGAAGGAGAAAGAAGGGAAATGAGAAGAAGAAGAAGAAGAAGAAGAAGAAGAAGAAGAAGAAGAAGAAAGAGGGGGAAGAAGAAAGAGAAGGAGGAGAAGGAGGAGAAGAAGGAGAAGAAGGAGAAAGAGGGGAAAGGAGAAGAAGAAGAAGAAGGAGGAGAAGAAGAAGAAGAAGAAGAAGGTTGTTAAAAAATGGGTTCCAAGTAATTAAATTCGGAAGATGAATTGTAAGTAAGTTATGAAGTCTAGTTCGGCACTTCATCACTCATGCACGCTAACGGGGTAGGTCGAAAATTCCCCTTCAACCCGGTTGTTCATGCCTATTTTAATTTGGGAATTGTCCAAAGAAAGAGAGGAAACTTTCCTGAAAGTTAGGTATTGGGGAGGGGGAGTAAGGCACAGAGATCGCCCACATTTTGAATGGACTGAAAAAAAGAACGGAACTTTTTCTCTCTCTTATTTAAAAAAAAGAAGATCTTTGTGTTTCCTCAAAAATGTCTAAGAAATTTTAAAAACTTGGAATCACAAGAAGAATGTGACCTTGGTTTCGGAGAACAACAGGTAAAGAGGTTATCATTAATAATAATAATAATAATAATAATAATAATAATAATAATAATAATAATAATAATAATAATAATAATAATAATGATAACAAGAAGAAGAAGAAGAAGAGGAAGAGGAAGAAGAAGAAAAAGAAGACTGGGAGAAATTGGGATCAAAGGGATCACTGAGATTATACAAAGGACGGCAATGATCAAAACATCTGCAATCTTAAGGAAAATCCTCGAATGCGGAAACCACCCTGCATAAGCTACGAATGGTAACCAGTCATATGGAAGTTGCAATAGGAAAAAAACAAAATCACAGATAAAACGCCACAACACGAACAAAATAACAGAAACTGCAAGAAATATCCCCCCTCCAAAAAAAATGGCACCGGTTTCAGCTGACTCCACACAAAATAGCCGTAGAGGGTCGGGGAGGATGAGAAGACGAGGAGGGACAACACTAAGCAGGCTTCCACTGTAAAAGTGCGTAAAGTGCTGGGACCTTGGGGAGACTTGTTGCCACCGAGATCCTAGAGGAGACCAATGGACACTGCCATCGAGAAACCAATGGTATGCGGCTAGTCACATGAAAGTTACAATAGAAAGAAAACAAAATCACAGGTAGAACATGACCGCACGGACCAAGGAACAGAAACTGCAAGAAATATCAGCTCCCCCTAAAAAAAATGATCGCACCAGCCTCGGCTGACACCACACAAAATAATCATAGAGGATCAAGGAGGATTGGAACACCGAGGAGGGAGAGCACTAACCAGACCTCCACTGGAAGAATTCAGAGAATACTGGGAACTTGGGGAAGCTTATTGTCACTCAAATCCCAGAAAAAAACCAATGGTTGTTACCAGCGATAAATCAATGGTAAGCGGCTTTTGCGATAATGCAAAGTCATTTGCAATAGTTATCGAAAAAGGTGGAGAGTATTGGAAATCTGGGGAAGCTTGTTGTCACTCAGACACCAGGGAACATCACGTGTTATTATCAGTGAGTAATCACTGATGATGACCTGTGTGAGAACTCCTAGTGAGTAATAGCGAACGGCAATAGAGACCATACAATTAACGGCAATGATGAAAACGCGGGAAATTTTAAGGAAACTCCTTGAGTACGGAAACCAACCCACATAACCAATAAACGCTGACCATCCACAGATAAATGGAAAGAGGGGGGGGGAAATACACACACATTCGGTGGCACCAGCCTCAGCCGATACCACATACAATTATCGTGAAAGGTCACGGAGGATGGAAACACTGAGGATGGACAGCACCAACCAGACATCCACTAGAAGGGTGCAAAAGTACTGGATCCTTCGCAAGGCTTTAGTCGTTCAAATTCCAGAGAACACCAATGGGCATGGTTAGCGAAAAATCGATGGTAAATGGCTGTTGCTATAATGCAAAATAATTTGTAATGGTTATCGAAAGAGAAGACTTGTCACTCAGGTTCCAGAGGAACTCTACTGGTTATTGTCAGTGAGCAATCTCTGATAATGACTTGTGTGAAAACTCCTAGTGAGTAAAATAGTAATAATTGTAGGAGCACTAGGAACAGTCCCGAAAAACCTGGAAAAAAGGCGAGGAAAACTCGAAATCAAAGGGATAATTGACATAGTGCAACGCACGAAGATTATGAAAACCGACGAAATTTTAAGGAAAATCCTTAAATGCTGAAAACCAACACACATAATGGAACAAAAAATATGGAAAAAACATCACCACAAACCCAATGGGACTGAAACTGACAGGAATTTAATAAACTTACTCTTCTCCCAAGCACGCATACAACAGACATGCCTAATATGTGGCCCACGGGCTGCATTTGGCCCTTTTCAAGTACACTTGTGGCCCGCATAAAAGATACTATATACTGAAAAATGGCGGTATTTTCTTTATTCAGAACGTTTCTTTACACTTAAAAACCATATATCTACTTTTATAGATTTAAAAAAATATTTGTTGCAGTTGTATGCAAATCTTTTCCGTTTAAAATTTTGTTAGTTTTTATTTTGTTAAACTAAATCATTGTTTTGTATTCGTGGATGTAGCAAAATCATTTGTGTGCGTATTGTGTTTCTAAGTTTAAGTAATATTAAACAACATAACTCAAAAAGGGTTGATATGCCGTAAAACAAAAAAAAAACTAACCACGCCCGTTGGCGCTAATCATTCGTTATACATGCCATATTTTAGGTTTTTTACTATGGCACCCAGAGCAGCAAAGCCCAGCTGGTGCATACAAAGCCGGGAAAGGTTTGAACCAGAACACACAAAGGAATGGTAATTTCACATATGCACCCTCACTCTGCGGATTTGCGGTTCCAAACTTGATACGCCTTCCTTGCTTGTCAGACGCAGCAGAGGCTGAGACGACCAGAGGATGACAGATTCTGATGTTGACCCCTCCTGGATTGTTAGTCTAACAGTACTAAGTTGTCACTTCTTCTTTATTCAGAACGTTTCTTTACACTTAAAAACAATATTTCACATTTTGATTTCAAAATTTATTTATTGTAGTTGTACGCAAATCTTTTCCGTTTAAAATTTTGTTAGTTTTCATTTTGTTAAACTAAATCATTGCTTTGTATTCGTAGATGTAGCAAAACCATTTGTGTGCGTATTGTGTTTCTAAGTTTAAGCAACAGAAATATTCTGCATTAATTTTTATCAAACAACATCAATTAATCGTGTGTGACCCTCAAAACATAGTTATGGTCATCTCCATATTTATGTGTGTGTGTGTGTGTGTGTGTGTGTGTGTGTGTGTGTGTGAGAGTCATAGACCCTAACTGCGAACCTGGAGAGAAGAATAAAGGCCACAGAAATGAGATGCTTCTGAAAGAGCCTCAAATTCTCATACATAAATTATTATTATCATTTCTGATGACCTAAAGACATATAGGATCCAACCCTGAAGTCCTTGCAAGAATTGTGCAGACAATAGCGGCACTAAAGCGCATATGGAATAACAGAAACATCACAGTCACCTTGAAAACCAAATTGATGCACTTCGTGGTCATCTCAATATTTCTGCATGCGTTTGAGTTGTGAACCCTAACTGCGGACCTAGAGAGAAGAATACGGGCTACCGAGATGACATGCTTCCGAAAGATCCTCAAAATCTCATACAGGGACCACATTACTAATGAGGAGGTGAAGAACAGACTCATACACTGTTAAAAGGAGGAAAATGAAGTGGTATTCCTGGATGTAGAAAAACCATTTGTGTGCATATTGTGTTTCTAAGTTTAAGCAACAGAAATATTCTGCATCAACTTTTATTAAACAACATCAATTAGTCGTGTGTGATCCTCGCACTTACACAAATGGAGCCACATAGCTCTCGGGTGACCCTGAGTTTGACATGCCTGGTGTATGCTCTATTATGTTCACAGGGGTTTCTTTATAGCACTATATTATTGATGGATTTGCAGGATTTAGGGGCTTGACCCCTTGCATGTTGTATGTTCTAAAAGAAACCTTTTGATTTCTTTGCTTCCCATTTCTTTGCTTCCCATTGCAGCAAGAAGAATTTGTACAACAATAGCAGAAAATTAACTTGTCGACATTCCCCGGTATGGGCGCATCAGACGACAGGTAATAATCCTTGATAATAGGAGAGGATGCAGTTACTATACCTCATCCTGACACGGAAGTGTCTGATGATTCAAGTTAGCCCCTAGGTTGCCAAAATGACAGTAAAAGGCTAACTTCTACCGATGTGGCAATGGAACGAGAGGGATCATGAAATCCCTCATTGAACTTTTCCACTTATAATGATAACATCATCGTAAGTAACAAAAATTAAGCAGATTTCCTGAAAGTCTCCTGAAATTCTTAGCCTTTTGTCTGGGATCAGAGTGTAGTATCTGTTCTGATACCACACTTCATCTGTTCTGTCCCCTGTCAATGAAAGAGAAACCCTTCTAGACTGAGACAAGTTTTATTTTTGTTCCAATCCAGGTCTTCAGGAGTTGGATTTTTCCACATTAAAAACAAACCTAGTGTCTAACTCTGCGCTTGTGGGGAGGCAAATAAATAGGGGCAGCAGATTGGAATCAATGCGTAGTATCTGTTCGACATCAAAATGACATACGCCCAGGCATTACAACCTCATTTCTGAGGAGGCGATACATTTATTGTCTGTCGCAAGTTTTCCCCCAAGCTAGAGTGCCCCTTTTTTTTGGGGGGGGGGGGGCGGCTGAATTTTTACTACATTAACAACCGACCTTGTGTCTAACTATCTTCGTGGGGAGGCACTGCGCTCCCAAATGGCGTTCATAACTTCAGTTAACGTTTTATAAGGGATAATATATTCTCTGTCTGTTGAGGCGCTCACACTAATGTGGGAACCCCCTATACCTGTGAGGGAATGTCAGGAGGACTGAGTAGATTTGTTTTTATTAATGAGACACAACTTATCAAGGCCAAAAAACACTCGAGGATACTGGTTACTGACATGGATAGATTGACAGTTGAATGATGAAGAATATTATGAGAGGATTCAAAATTAATGGAATGAACGACATTTGAATTCTTATAGGGAAGGTTTATAGCAACTATTTTTTGATATTGGATTCGAAGGTGACCAAGTCGTAGTCTGCAGGGAAGCAATGTTCTTGGAAAGAAACTCTGTTCATGGAAGTTTTGTTTGATGCTAGGCACAAGGGGGACGAAAGGAGAGTTCTATGCAGTTATGGTAGGAAGACGTGTTCTTTTTATTTATCTTCCTCCCACAATGTAAGATGTGACACAAGGTCGGGAAAGTGGGATTTGAAAAACCAGCGCCCGAGAATTTGAGCACTCTGGCCTACAAAAAATGCCTGGGCAGCCCCTTCGGCATTCCCTGGAAGGGGCGCCTCAGACAGTAAGCAATGAACTTACCCCTCCCCAAAGAGGGGAGGCAAAGCCTGGGAGGGTGGACCTCCTAGAACTGCACAGGACAAACCCACAGACCGGCGGAATAAAGACCGAAGGCCAAGACAATACCGTTCTATAGAGTATAGTATCCATCGGAACAGATACTACACTTTGATGGACGCCATTAATATCCACAATAGAGCTTCCATGACCATAATTTCTTTCCTAGAGCTACTCGTCTGTGGAACATAATATCGCGGGGCTGCTTCCCCGCTGACTAAAATATAGTCGTTTTCAAGTCCAATATAAACAAATTCTTGTTGAACCGTCCTCTTAAATAATCAAATTCTGTCCAATTTCAACCATCGTTACCACGGTGTCGTCTCATCTTCCACCTGACAAACTAATTAAACCTTATCCTTGCGTGGCCTTTGTGCCTTGATACGTAGTGACTCTGTAGTAAAAAGAATGTATCTGTCAAAAATTAATCGTAATATTCAATAATGATAAAAAAAAACGCTAAAGAGGTCTCAGGTGACATTTGTCTACACGTAGCATAGTGGGGTGTTCTTCAATCCCAGACTGCAACAAATATATCTCATCGGTGTTCTGGTCAGACTCCTGTTCAGTTGATACGTCGCAAATTGCTCTATGGATATTTCGTCTTTCAGCGTGTTATCCTTCGTTCCTTCTGGTAGATGTGATAATGGGGTGAATTTAAAAACAACAAATGGGGTTTAGTTTAGTTGTTCAGAGCAATTTACACTTAGATGGGCTGTAATTTCCCACCCCACACCCGTAGGGGTAGTGGACCTCGAAAAAGAAATCTGCTCATTTTGACGTCGTCAACCTATTAAAAAGCATAATTGATCTCGCTTCTCTGCCACGCACTTTTTCTCATGTCGTAATATCTTGTGACGTAATCATAACTCTAGTCTGTTAACTTTTACTGGAATTTTCCACTACTCTAGCCTCTTGTGGAAAACTACCGTTTTTAACATTATTTTTGCACGCCCGTATTTAATCTTATTACACACAAAGCTCGACGTCTTCAGTTTACCAAGCATGGAATGAGTACTCGAACAGAGTACGATCTTTTTCTTTCTTTCTATTTTTAAAAACTTTTATTCACCCCAATCAAGACACATTGCCATTGAAACTTAAGGGACTACTGTGATTAGGGGACAGATTTATAGATTATATCTCAAGTGGGAAGTTGTGCAAGAAGATGTTTGTTCACATTACATTTAAATTTCTGCATGTTGGTGCAGTCGGGGAAACAGGGAGCGTAGAGGAAATTCCAAAGGCGAGCGGCCCGAAGAAAGAAGCTATTAGAGGATTTCCCGATGCGTTGTTATTGCTAGTTGAAACTATATTCTGATGAAAAGAAATTCAAATTGATGATGAGTGGTAGTCGCTACTCTTCAGCTTTTGGCTAAGATCAAAGTGTAGTATCTGTTCCAATGGATACTGCACCCTATAGACTGGTATTGTCTTGGCCTATGGGTCTGTCCTGTGCAGTTCTAGGAGGTCCACCCTCCCAGGCTTCGCCTCCCCTCTTTGGGGGGGGGGGGAGTAAGTTTATTGCTTACTGCCTGAGGCGCCCCTACCGGGCTGCCCAGGCAATTTTTAAACCCCACTTTCCCGACTCGACCTTAGGTCACATCTTACTTGTGGGAGTAAGATAAAAACTGGCCTTGTGCCTAACTCCTGGAGAGGAGTAAATCAATACTCTTCAGATTTTTAAAGACATTGGTTACCGACCATGATCGCCCGCCTATCACATGTTAGGTAATGACCACATTCCTAATTAAACTCGGTCGTGTACGATATCCTACCCTCGTATGGAGACAGGTAGTAAATCCATAACTTCTATTATGTAATTTTTATTTTCACACAAATTTTAAAAAAACATAGCTAGATGTCTTCGAGTGCTTTTTAAGTATTTGGGGTTCTTGTCTCTGGCATTATTAAAGCTTCCAAGTGTGTCTTATTATTATAACAGCTGTCATTACTGGTAATAGATAATTCAGAAAATGAACATGTTTGCACAAACGAACGTTCATTTGTATGGGTCGACACGAGCACACACGTGACCGGAAATACATTAATCACTTACCGAAACAGCCGTCTACTTCCGGTAATAGATCATATGATCTCTTCCCGTCCCTAAAGCTTTTTTTCACGCAGAAGAGATGGTGCTATACTCTCTCTACTGCATCGTTTTTTTTTTCATGGTAGGTTCTCGACTGAGATTCAATCTATAGTCCCCCTCCCCCCCCTGTAAAACATTCACAACAAGAACTCGTTTTGCTACAAACACAGCAAATAACTTTCCTTTTTTCTCTCTCTCTGTGCCAAAAGAAAACTGCTGAACATACACAGTGCACAAAGCATGATACTGATCGAGTCTTTTGGCTAAGATCAAAGTGTAGTATCTGTTCCGATGGATACTACACCCCATGGACTGGTATTGTCTTGGCCTTCGGGGCTTGATTTACGCCGGTCTATGGGTCTGTCCTGTGCAGTTCTAGGAGGTCCACCCTCCCAGGCTTCGCCTCCCCTCTTTGGGGAGGAGTAAGTTTATTGCTTACTGCCTGAGGCGCCCCTACCGGGGAATGCCGACGGGGCTGCCCAGGCAATTTTTGATGGTCAGAGTGCTCACCTCTCGGGCGCTGGCTTTTCAACCCCCACTTTCCGACCCGACCTTGGGTCACATCTTACTTGTGGGAGTAGGATAAAACTGGCCTTGTGCCTAACTCCTGGAGAGGAGTAAATAATACTGATCGAGTCTGCCTAAAATAAAAAGAATGAGGAAGATTAAGGGAGCTGAAAAACGAAGCAAATACATGGAACTTGCCAGAGAACTGAAAGAAATATGGAACATGAAGAAAATCATTATAATACCAATAATTATAGGAGCACTAAGAATAGTCTAAAAAAAAAACTGAGAAAAAAAAAACGACGAAGGGAAATTGGAATAAAAGGGACGATTGAAACCATACAACTAACGGCAATGATGAAAATAGCAGAAATATTAAGGAAAATCCTCGTATGTCGAATCCAACTAGCATAACCAACGAAAGCTAGCCGGCCACAGATAATTTAAAATAGAAAAAGAACAAAACATATAAAAAGAACACCACACTAGCCCAAGGGAAATCAAACTGCCAGTAATGTTAATCCTCCCTAAAAAATAAAATGCTTGAGAGCTTTCTACTCAAATAGCTTATTTCCTCGTGCTGCTGGCCTCTGGAACTCCCTCCCTGCCTCCTGTTTCTGACATGCAAAAATCTAAAATTAATGTAAACAGACATCTCGTTGCGCAGATCCCAATTTAGGTTGACCCCCACAACCTTCTCCCCTTTTTTTCTCAGTAGCTCCTTACGTCTACAGTGGCGGCCTGCATTGTTTGGGGTGAACTATGTTAGAAAAAACATATTTGGTGGCAATAGCCTCGACTGATACCACATAACATGGTCGTGAAGGGTCAAAGAGGATAAAAAGATCGAGGAAGAAATGGATCACCCAGACCTCTACTGGAAGAGTGAGGAGAAGACTAGAAACTGGGGGGGGGGGGGCTTATTTCACTTAAATTCAAGAGATGACCAATGATCGTTGTTAGCGAGAAATCAATTGTAAACGGCTGTTTCGATAACGCAAAATAATTTCCAACTAACAGTTATCAAATGAGGTTGATCGAGCTGGAAATCTGGGGGGGGGGGCTTGTCACTCAAACTCCAGGAAACACCACTGGATATTTCCAGTGAACAGTCACTGATAATGATTTGTGTGAAAACTCGTAGTAGTAGTAGTAGTAGTAGTAGTAGATGATGATGATGATGATGATGATGATGATGAAGAAGAAGAAGAAGAAGAAGAAGAAGAATCCAGAAAGAAATACTCTACTCTTCCTAAAAAGTATATGGTGTTTTTTTTAGGTCATCAGAAATGATAATAATAATTTATATATCAAAAATTAAATTTCTGACGTAATTCTATAATCTGTTATGAATATTTTAGTAATATATTTAGATAATTAGCGAGTGTTATCATTGACGTAGCATATTTTCCCCATCATTTTTGACGGAAAGTATACACTAGTAGTAGTAGTAGTAGTAGTAGTAGTAATACTACTACTACTAATAATAATAATTAGCGGAACCCGTGTAAATTACACGAAATGATGTTTTCAATACTAATGATCTTGTTCCTAACCTATACATGTTTTAATAAAATAGATTACATTAAATTTGGCTCCAATTCATGAGTAGCATACAAAGATTTGGAAAGTCGTTGCTTTTGATGTAAGCGTGACACACAGAATAACACACACGCTATCGTATTAATACGTGTCTTCCCGGTCATTCCCTCCTTACCCCCCCCCCTCCTTCAATGTAGAAAAACATCTTAGAAATTGGCTGGGATCGAACTATAAACGAGTCGGGTCGACGTTTAAATCCTACGTCGCTAACCGTTGCGCCAAAGGGAAATACTTGAAAATATTACTAAAATTAGGTTACTTGAACGATTTTCCAAATCTAGGTGCGGCACGCATGCGCAGAACTTTTGATGTAAGCGTGACACACGGACACACACGAACACACACGAACAGATACGCTATCGTATCAATATATAGATAATACAGAAAGACAGGGGGATAGAAGTAAATAAGTGATGAAGGAATGAAAAAGAAAGGAAAATGGAAGGAGAAATGGGCGAAGCGACAAAAATAAAAAAAGTGAAGAAAAGAATGAAGTGAAAGAGGTGAAAGGAAAAGTGAAGGAAGAACGGGATGAAAGAAAAAGAAGGAAAGAAAAAAGGGGAAGATAAAGGAAGGCAGAAAGGAAGGAACCAAAAAGATTACACAGACGAAGTGGCGGGAAGAGGGGCGAGAGATGAAAACAAAAAAGAAAGAAGAAAAAAAAACAGAAATGAAACAAAATGGAAATTGGGGCAGAAAGCGTGAAAAGAGGGAGAAGAAAGAAGGAAAGAAAGAAAACGAAATTGAAAGAAAAAATAGACACATTTTGAAAAATAAAAGAAAGAAAAATAGGTGAGAAAACAAAAACGAATCATAAAGTATTTGTAAGGAAGACCTGTTTTATTGTTGTTGTTGTTGTGGGAGGGGGGAGATGATTGAGAAAACTTAAGCCCGACCGCCCCACTATTTTTGGTAAGTATTTTTGGGTCGAAATTAGGGGGGCCATACGACGGATGTTGCTATTCGTTTTGGGACGAAACCGAAAAAGCGAATTCCGAAAAGAGTTGGGGAAATGGAAACTATTATTTATAGATGGAACCGAAAAAAAAGTAAAAGAAAACATTTTTAAAAAAGAGGAAAAAGTAAAGAAAACATTTTTTAAAATAAAGAAGAAAAAATGTAAAGAAGAAAATTCAAAAAGAAAGAACAAAAAAGGTAAAAAAAAAACATTTTTAAAAAGAAAGAAAGAAAAAAGTAAAGAAAACATTTGAAAAAAGAAAGAAAAAAGTGAAGTGAACATTTTAAAAAAGCAAGAAAAAAGTAAATAAAAAGATTTTAAAAAGAAAGAAAGGAAAAAGTAAAAAAACATTTTTAAAAAGAAAGAAAGAAAAAAGTAAAAAAAAAATTTCTAAGAGAAAGAAAGAAAAAAATAATTGAAACCATATTCAAAAAGAAGGAAAAGAAAAAAGTAAAGAAAACATTTTTTAAAAAGAATGAAAGAAAAATGTAAGGTAAACATCAAAAACAAGAAAAGAAAGTAAAGAAAACATTTAAAAAAAAGAAAAAAAAAGTAAAGCAAAAATTTAAAAAAAAGAAAAAGTATAGAAAACATTTTAAATAAGAAAAAAAGAAAAAAGTAAAAAAAAAAATTTAAAAGAAAGAAAAAAGTAAAGAAAACATTTAAACAAAAAGAAACAAAACAATTAAAGAAATATTTTTAAAAAGAAATAAGTACAGAAAAAATTGAACAAAGAAAGAATGAAAAAAGTAAAGAAAATACTTTTTAAAAGAAAGAATAAAAAAAGTAAAGGAAACATTTTTAAAAAGAATGAAAAAAGTAAAAAGATTTTTTAAAGAAAGCAAACATTTAAAAAAACAATGAAAGAAAAACGTAAAGAAAACATTTTTAAAAAGAACGAAGAAAAATGTAAAGAAAACATTTTTAAAATGAAAGAAAAAGTAAAGAAAACATTTTAAAAAAGAAAAAAAATTATAGACAATTTTTAAAAAGAAAGAATCAGTATAGAAAACATTTAAAAAAGAAAGCAAACAGTAAAGAAAACATTTTTAAAAAGAATGAAAAGTAAAGAAACAGTTTCAAAAAAGCAAAACGTAATAAAGATTTTAAAAAAGAAAAGTAAAGAAAACATTTTTCAAAAGAAAGAAAAGTAAAGAAAAAATTAAAAACAAAATAGAAAGCAAAAGAAAACATTTCAAACTGGAAAGAATAGTAAAAAAAAATAAAGAAAAAAAATAAAATAAAGATAAGAAAATAAGAAAGAAAAAAGTATAGAAAACATTTTTAAAAGAAAGAAAAAAGTGAATAAAAAGTTTAAACAAGAAATAAAAGTAAAGAAAACATTTAAAAATGAAAGTAAAGAAACCCTTTAAAATAAGAAAGAAAAATAAAGAAAGCATTCTACAAAAAGAAGGAACGTAAAAAAAAGAAAAAAGTAAAACAAACATTTTAAACAAGAAACAAAAAACAAACATTTTACACTTTTATTAAAAGAAAAATATAAATAAAACATTTTAAAAAAGAAAGAAAAGTAAAGAAAACATTTTTAAAAAGAAGAAAAGTAAAGAAAACATTTTAAACGAGAAAGAAAAAACATTTTAAAATACGAAAGAGAAAAGTAAAATAAATAATTTAAAAAGAAAAAAGTAAAGAAAATATTTTTAAAAACAACGAAAATTTAAGGAAAACATTTTAGAATGAAAAAACGTAAAGAAAACATTACAAAAAGAAAGAAAAAAAGTAAAGAAAACATTTAAAACAAGAAAAAAAAGTAAATAAAACATTGTAAAAAAGAAAAAAGGAAAATGATATCAAATTTAATTATACGGAACATATTTCAGTAATCCATTTAATTAATGTTGATTCCAATTAAAATAAATTAACTAATTCATCCTGTAAAACATTCACAGTAAAAACTCGTCTACCTACAACCACAGCAAGGAACTTTAATTTTTTCTCTCTCTCTCTCTTTTCCTCTCTCTCTTTCTCTCTCTCTCTTTCTCTCTCTCTCTTTTTTCTCTCTCTCTCTCCCTCTCCCTTTCTGACTCTCTCTTTTCCAAAAATCAAACGAAACTTCCTTGAAAAATGTTTATTTCCTAGAACATCATATCTGTAGAACAGAATACAACGAGGCTGCTTTCCAACCAACTACAACATGGTCGTCTTCAAGTCTAATGTGAACAAATACTTGTTCAGCCGTCCTCTTCGATAATCAATTCTTTTTAAGTAATCTTCTTCCCATCCCACCCATTATTTTCCGGCCCTCTCGGGGAGGCGATCATCGTTCAACTGACGAGTCTTGATAAGCGGTGACCCTTTTGTACCCCCCCCCAAAAAAAACTATTTTACGCAATGTACTCGGGTAAAGTAGATTGGTATGTGAGTAGGTAGTTTGGTAGTTACTGCACTTTTGGTATGTAGACTATTTGTATGCTTAGAAATTCAACATAGTTAAGTTATCAAAGATATATTGTGGAAGTGATATTTTTTTATGGAAGTCGCTCCTAACTAGGCATGAATCCACTTGATGTAAGGAGCTAAAAAAACAACTTCAAGGTAAACAACTAGCCAACAACAAGTGTTAGATGGATAGATTCAGAAAACAGCAATTCTCCCCCCTTTGTCAGAAACATCGCTCATGAAATGTGAGGACTAAAGGACAAACTAAGGTAAGCGAGTTATGAGGCTGCCGAAAGTAAACCCAAAGTCCACCTGAGCTCTCTCATTGGAAATAAAACTGTTAAGATTTAATGTTGTCTAAATGAAGATATGGCCAAATACAATTGGTACCATGCTTCGACTCCACTCTCGTCTGATGACGAGTGTGATGATCATGCAAGGGTTGTAGAATAGGCTGACTGCACCTCAGCAAAGGGTTAAAAGTCCCCTAACGGAACCATCTGTTTGGCCGTGAGTGGCGCCCCGTGATGGCCGTGGTGGCTGAGCAATCTGTGTCTTGGTTGTCTAAATGGTCACATTTTTTGCAACGCTCCACTTTTGGACCTTACTTGGGCTAGACGGGAGGTTGGAGAGGCCTGATCTGACCAAGCGGCTAGTCATGAAATGCCATAGCAAAAGATAAAAGCTAATGCCGCGTCTACTATTAAGCCTGATCTCTCTTTGATCACCCCACCCGCATTTGTAACTTGTAGATGCTAGAAGGCGGTGTCTGAGGGTCAATGATACCAAAGAAACAAAAAGCCGCGATCACTGCATCATGTCACTAAATATTAGTTTTCGGGTACTAATTCGGAAACTAACAGCGACTCAAAACTGTACTTGATGCGAGTATACTGATTATGCATCGCTGTCTCAACCAAGGCGATTAGAATTCCTTAGTATATTCCCAAAAGAAGTTGGGCCCTGCAGTGGGTGGCAGAGTACAGAACTAGTAACTAATTCTACTTTTTTTTAATGGAAAAACAAATTAAAACAAAACAAAAGGAGAGGTGAAGCGCCTTTTAGCCTTGGTAGGCAATCGCGTAGAGAAAAGCACTGGTTCCCATCACCTCACTAGGTAGGCGTCAGGAAGGGTATCTGGCTGATAAAAATCTTGCCTCAAATCCGGAAATTACTTCGAAAGGAAATCGGTTTTATTTCCGTTTATGTTTAAAGTATGCCTGGAAGGTCTGGTGAGATTGTTGAGTTTCTTGAGTGATAAAAATGGGCCTCAGGGTAAGAGGGATAAATAAAAACCTGGCCAGAGATAGATTAATTTGGAAGTCTGTTTCTTAAAGCTGTCCAACGCATGCCAACACGTAAAACCGACGATAAACCGATGGTGATGGTGATGATGATGATGATGATGATGATGTAGCTGCTGCTGATGATGATGCTGTTGTTGTTGATGATGATGATGATGATGATGCTACTGCTGCTGCTGATGCTGCTACTACTGCTGCTGTCGATGATGATGATGTTGATGATGATGATGTTGATGATGATGCTACTGCTGCTGCTGATGATGATGGTTATGATGATGATAATACTGCTGTTGCTGCCGATGATGATGATGATGATGATGATGATGATGCTACTACTGCTGCTGATGATGATGGTGATGGTTATGATGATGATAATACTGCTGTTGCTGCCGATGATGATGATGATGATGATGATGATGATGATGATGATGCTACTACTGCTGCTGCTGATGATGGTGATGGTTATGATGATGATAATACTGCTGTTGCTGCCGATGATGATGATGATGATGATGATGATGATGATGATGATGATGATGATGATGATGATGATGATTATGATGATGATGATGATGATGATGATGATTAAGCCTTGGATTAGAACCGCACGCGTTTGTCGATATAAAAATAAATGACTTCAAAGAAGCAAAAAAAAAAAAAATGGTAAAAATAATTAATATATGAAAAATTAAATTGCTGACGTAATTCTATGATTTTATATGGCTATTTTAATAGTATATGTAGATAAATAGCGATTGCGAACACTGGAGAAGCATAATGTTTTCCTCGTCATTTTTTTTGACGGAGGGTGTACACTCGCCCATTATAATAATATGCTATCTGCCAGATAGCTTTTAACCTTAAAAGCGTTAACTTCCTGGTGGCTCTTACAGCCGCAATCATATAACCTGGCCTTTGTTACGTTCTAATGATTACTATAATCGCGTCTTAGTCTGTTTTGGTGGAAGGTGTGGGCGGCCATATTTGTTTGTGTCTCTCTTGTGGGTGGGTGTGTCTGAGAAACCCTTAACCTTGAAGATGCAATCGTTATCTCGGCATTTCTTGTACTACACAACGGTGTAAAAGTAGAACAACAGGTAAGACGTGAGAGATGTTTAGCTTACTGCCTTCCGATAAATCTCAAGGGACGCTTATCTTTCGAACCACACCCTTAACATTTTGTCCTTATTTCGTACACCGTTTGGATCAGTATTATATCATGCTCCTGTTGTCTTGGGATTGTTTGTTGGTACCCTTCTGACGAAGGGGTCGGAACCACGATACCGGTTCGTTGGTTGGTGGATTTTACGGCGTGCCACTCCTTGTATTATTTGGATTATTCGAACTACTGTTTTCATCTTGGATGTTATTCCTACGACGTTTCGGCCGATGTAACCTCCGACATTCTTTAAGTGTATCTGGTCGAACTTGGAAATATTTCTGTGTAGTTTGTTCTCGTTCCGTCAGCCATGACTGGGTAAAAGTGTTAAGTCATTCGTAATTGTATGCTTAGTCTAGCCCGCACGGAGAACAGTTGATTAAATAAAGGGTTCCGTTCGAAATTCCGTACAGATTCCCGAGTTCAACAGAAAGATTCACAAGTTCGACAAGATACACCTGAAGAAGTTCGGAGGTTACATCGGCCGAAACGTTGTGAGAATGACATCAAAGATGAGAACGGTAGTTCGAATAATACAAATACTACACATTATCAATCCTTATCTAAAAAAAAATCCGAAACATGTTAATCCTTGTTAAGGTATTTTATGCTGACACCATACTATTGTTTTTTTACGTACGATTTATAGATTAGCCTCTCCCTTAATTATCCCGAGTATTTACGGGATAGGCATTCTGAACATTTGTCTATATATAAATGCCGATGTATGTGGGTGTGTGTTCCCTATAGAAAAGAAGGTTAGAGAATCTACATGAAAACTAAAAATGTAAAATTTTCCGTGGAAGACAATAGATGTGTCCCGAATCTTTAAGTTCACCCTTAAGAGGGATATGAGGGCAAATACCCCTTAAAATTTCAATTATATTCTATTTTGATAAAATTTAAATCATATCTATAAAATCTTCCGAGTAGACAATGGAGTGGTTCCATATCTCTACGTGCCCTCTTTATGGAGCTATGGGGCAGAACCCTCTTACAATTTTAAATACATGAAATTTAAAGCAAATGTATAAGAGGCTAATTAAGAGAGTTTTCCAAGATGAAGAGGGAAGATACGGACTGGAAGGGAAGCTGAATGTTGGATGGTGGAAGAAGGGAGATAGAGGAGATAGTGCTGACGTCATATGCAGGGTAATTCATGGCGTCACAATGCAATTAAAATCAGTTGTTAATTCATGACGTCACAATGCAATTAAAATCAGTTGTTAATTCATGACGTCACGATGCAATTAAAATCAGTTGTTAATGTTTATGATGGCTGCAAGGTGTGTGTGGCTTGATATTTATTTACTCCTCGCTAGGAGTTAGGCACAAGGCCAGTTTTATCTTACTCCCACAAGTAAGATGTGACCCAAGATCGGGTCGAGAAAGTGGGGTTTTAAAAGCCAGCGCCCGAGAGGTGAGCACTCTGGCCATCAAAAATTGCCTGGACAGCCCCGTCGGCATTCCCCGGTAGGGGCGCCTCAGACAGTAAGCAATAAACTTACTCCTCCCCAAAGAGGGGAGGCGAAGCCTGGGAGGGTGGACCTCCTAGAACTGCACAGGACAGGCGTGCAGTATCCATCGGAACAGATACTACACTTTGATCTTAGCCAAAATGGACAGATGACACCCGTGCTACATAACCACCTCCCGACAGAGAAGCTCCGCCAACTTCAGAAAAGCAGTCGAAGAATAGGGCTGAAACTTGCGAAGTGGTTCCTCATGATCTCAATCCGATAGCGGAGCTATCAGCTGCGAAGCGCAAACAGATCGTGTCATTTAAATCCTTAAGGGAGTTTTCCAAAATGCCACTTTCTTCCGACGATATTATGGGGCGAAACGGGGAGAGGCAGTAAGAAGAAAAAAATTGTATGGTGTTATGAACATAGTAAAAAAATACATACTAGTGTTTCACATTCAATCCCGAGCAACGTCAGGTGTTCTTGCTAGTTTTTTTTATAAGCTCGAGCATTTGCGTTTTATTATTATACTAAATTCACTGGCCCAAGACGCTTTGTTCGCCGATAATTTCCCGTTTTTTACGAGTCTCGATAACTTTTTAGTCCTTCCTACGACGTGATAATTCTGGCTCTGTTTTTTATTCTTACGTTTATTTCAAAGTGCCAGCCACTATTTTTATTTTAGCAATTATAATATGTTTTAATTACTATTTTTATTTTAGCAATTATAATATGTTTTAATTACTATTTTTTAAAAAATAAAAGAATACGTTTTCGCAAGTTTATTTCTGTATTGTGTTAAAAATTTCCAAACTTAAACGAATACAGTAAAAGAAAAAAAAAAAGATAATTTTTTTTTCTAACGAATGTAAATGATTTCACTTTAAAGTGAAATTTCACTTTACAAAATTAATGGTTGGAGAAATTTCAATGAACAACTTTTTGGCATAATTAGATTTTAAAAAAAAAACCAAATATGTACTTACATTTTTATTGTATGAAAACTTGTTCATTGAAATTTCTCCCACCATTAAATTTGTCAAGTAAAATTTTACTTCAAAATTTACTTACATTTTTATTGTATAATTTTCTTCAATTCTGTATATATATATATATATATATATATATATATATATATATATATATATATATATATATATATATATATACACATATATTTATCTATATATATACATACATATGCATATATATATATATTTATCTATACATACATATATATATATATATTTATCTATACATACATACATACATACATATATATATATATATATATATATATATATATATATATATATATACATATATAATTAACTTGTTACAAATATCCAGGGGGTTGAAACCGGGTTTATGAGAGTGCTCAATGAAAATCCAGAGCAAAATATATACATATATATATAGGTATATATATATTTATCTATATATACATACACACATATATACATATATATTTATCTATATATATATATATATATATATATATATATATATATATATATATATATATATATATATATATATATATATATATATATATATATATATATATATATATGAGAAAGGAAGGATGAGAGTAATGAGAAATGAAAACGGAAAAACCAAAAGATGTTTTTCTTATGTATTCATCAACGTTTCGTATTTATTTGTCAGACTTCCTCAGGATGATAATTTTAAGAAAAATGTCATGTCAACTCAATATTTCTATGTACTTGCATGACATTTTTCTTAAAATTATCATCTTGAAGAAGTCTTACAAATAAAGACGAAACGTTGATGAATACATAAAAAAAATTCGTTTGGTTTTTCCTTTTTCATTTCCCATATATATATATATATATATATATATATATATATATATATATATATATATATATATATATATATATATATATATATATATATAAATTGTTTACTAATATTGTGTTTCATGCTTAATACAATCATCAGTGTAGTAATTACTGGCGGTCAAATATTCGAACCTAGTCACAAATCATCATTCGACTTCGTAGTCTTATATTCCATCCCTCTGCCACCATTAATCAACACAGAAAGAAAGAGAATTTAAAGTCTATAAATGTCAAATCAGCAAGCTTAATCGGAGTGTGTTCAACTTAATCGGAGTGTGTTCAACTTAATCGGAGAGTGTTCAGCTTAATCGGAGAGTGTTCAACTTAATCGGAGAGTGGTCAACTTAATCGGAGAGTGTTCAACTTGCTGAGGCAGGAACGTCGCTTTACGCCTTAGTATGACTGCTTGTTTATAAGTTATCCTAGGGGGCAATCTTTTTTTATTAAAAAAGTGATAACAATATTTTTTTTATAAATATTTATGATTATTACCTATAGACACTAGTGTTTCATAAACACCCCCCCCACACACACACACATATATATATATATATATATATATATATATATATATATATATATATATATATATATATATAAATGAATAAATGCGAAAGTTTTTTCCACCTATACAAACTACGAGGGGCGTTCAATAAGTAATGCCCCTGACCCATTTCCCATATCAGTAGATTAATGAAACATGACACAGTTATTAGTCTTTCTCTACATAGGAACCACCCAGAGTTATGCATTTCTTCCATCGTTAGATGCAGCTCTGGACACCGTTTTTGTAGAACATCCCAGGTTGGTCCCCCAACCACGTTGTAACTTCAGAAATCAAGGCTGCATCATCTGGGAAACGCTTTCCTTTCAAAAACAACTTCATGGCTGGGAAGAGATGAAAGTCAGAGGGGGCACGGTTAGGAGAGTAAGGGGGATGAGGGAGGATTTCATAGCCACACGCCCGTGCTTCTGATCTGGCGACATGCGAGTTCTGGATCGAAGCGTTGTCCTGCAGAAGGAGGATACATTTGCTGATCTTGCCCCGCCTCTTGATTTTAATAGCTTCTCTTAATTTCATCAAAAGTGAAGCGTAATAGGCTCCTGTAATTGTGGTACCCTTTGCCAGGAAATCTGTCATCACTACTCCGTCCTGGTCTCAGAAGACTGTGAGCATGACCTTGCCAGCGGAGGGCTGCCCCCTTGCCTTCTTTGGAGATGGTGAGTCCAAGTGCTTCCACTACATTGACCGGGCTTTGCTCTCTGAATCATAGTGATGGACCCAAGTTTCATCCTATGTAATCAGTCTTTTGAAAAACTTTAACTCATCTTCTTTGAACATCTTCAAATTCATCCTCGAGCACTCTACGCGTTCTTGCTCCTGAAAAGGTGTGAGCAACCTGGGAATCCATCTGGCAGACACCTTATGCATATGTAAATGGTCATGAATGATAGTTTCAACAGACCCTGTACTAACTTTGACCTCTTGGGCTATTTGGCGAATATTAATGCGTCGATCTTCCAAAATGGCAGCCTCAACTTGACAGACAGATGCTTCATCAATGGCAGAAGAGAGACGACCAGGTCTGGGGGCTGTTTCGACAGACTTCCGGCCATGTTTGAATTCACGATGCCAGCGTTTTACAAGGTCATATGATGGGGACTCGTCGCCATAAGTTTCTCTCATTTCATCAAAAGTCTCCTTTGGTGTGCGTCTTTTCAAATACAAAAACCGGATCACTGCGCGACACTCAACTGGCTCCATTTCACACCTGACACAGTTCAAACACCTGTAAATCAGAAACCACAATTAATTCAGAGCTATTTTTTTGCAACATAACCGATACAGATATAAATCATTACACATGCAAAATGTTATCTACATCAAACAACTGGAAGTGGATCAGGGGCATTACTTATTGAACGCCCCTCTTATATTAACATCAAAACTGCTTTTTAACTCTATAATGCGACATAAGATTTTGAAATGCCGTAAATATAGTAATCTGCAAACCTCCATGAACAGCTTTAGGTATTCTTACTTTGCATATTTATTTTATAAACAGCTTCTCATTAAGTAATATTGAAAATCAATTATATGATCCTTATTCTAGAAAATGTCTAAAAATTTAAGGCTTAAAATTAATGGGTCATAAAACGAAATAGAGATTCAGTGAATCTTGCTTAATTCGTGCCTAATGACTATGGATTAAATTTAATATAAATCTGAAATATTTGAAATTTTTAAATATGAGGAATATCATGTAACGTAAACCTTAAAAAGACTACAAAGAAAACTGAAATTTTGGGAATATTTATTAATTGATTTATAATACCTATTTTTAAAATAGCACAAAAATCAGAGGTATCTGAACTTTTACGAATGGCTTCCACCCTCGTTTTACCATTTTTTGCATGAAACAAAATTAAACTGAATATATCCCACATTACGATTCTTTACGTCTAGCAGCTATGTTCCAGAATTCATAATGATCGGTTAATTAATTTAGGAGTGAATCCTCTACATGTAAATATATAAATATATACACATACCTTACTTTATATAAATAGGGATATGTGTTTTATTTTTTTCTTAAATTCTGTATATGTATACATATACAGAATATATATATATATATATATATATATATATATATATATATATATATATATATATATATATATATATATAATTAATTAATTAACTTGTTACAAATATCCAGGGGGTATAAATCCGAATGAAGTTGAAACCGGGTTTATGAAGGTGCTCAATGAAAATTCAGAGCAAAATATATTTTGGTTGGTGATTTTATTATTCCATAATTGCTACAAAATATATATTGTTTCATTAGCGTTCATTAGCGTAGATAGAAATGTTTGATAATTTTAATTTAGGGTATTAATTGCTATTTTTGCATTCTATTTCAATAGAATGCAAAAATAGCAATTAATACCCTAAATTAAAAATATCAAACATTTTTATCTACACGATAACCACCTATTACAACAGAAAGGACAGTTATAACTTTATCATTTTATTCTTATTATTAAATTAAATCCACCCGGCTCTCTGCCCCGGTTGGAATTGAGGTCACGATGGCCCAGATACTAAATATCACCCCACGCAACTTTCTGAAATATCACGTGTTGGGGCCTCCTCCCCCTTCCTGTCCTCGCTAAAGGCTGAGCCCCGTCTTCGTCCGCCCTCCCTCTTATGCATCTACAATTTTCGGTTGGGGTTGAATTTAAAATTTTAGGCATTTAAATTCCGTTGACGCCTGGAGAATTGGCGTTCATTATGGACGCTAATGAAACAATATATATTTTGTAGCAATAATGGAATAATAAAATCACCAACAAATATATATATATATATATATATATATATATATATATATATATATATATATATATATATATATATATATATATATATATGTGTGTGTGTGTGTGTGTGTGTGTGGTACACGATAATTAATGAAAAAGAAATGTCGTGGTGGACAAAATGTGTGAAAAAATGACAAACGGAAAAACAAGTTAAAGTGCAGTGTTTTTGTTTTTCTCCTACATTTTAACTTGTTTTTCCGTTTGTCATTTTTTCACACACACACACACACACACATATATATATATATATATATATATATATATATATATATATATATATATATATATATATACAATTTATATTTTTGTTTTCATTTTACTTCAGTCGAAGTTCTCACAAATCAAGTGTCCGATTGCTGGGGCTAACACTTGATCTCTATATTCCATTAAACTTCTCTTTGATCTCTCAAACGTTAATTTTTTTTAAAGTTAAGAACATTTTCCTCTCCCCAATTGACCAGTTAACTATGTTATAAGACATCTTCCTGTGTCTCTTGGTCTTACCAGATTCCAGAACAAGAATTCATCTAGTCTGGTGGATCCAACTTAGTGTTGTTACTATAGGCAACATCACTCCTCGTACAAGCCAGTGTTTGTTAGCCATACCGAGGGGGTCTTATTTGTGATGCGAATACTATGTTATTTTGAATATTTAGTCAGGGTTTACTCGTAGGATAAGTATCATCATGCCAGGTTGTCCTGAAAACCCCCTGTACAGACAGACATTAGACACTTGATTACAGTGACTAGTAGGCATTAAAGCTCTCTCCCATAAATGCAAATATATGTGTGTGTGTGTGCTTCTAAATACAAATTACTATTTTTTAGCAATTGTCCTGTGTTTTAGTTACTATTTTCAAAATATAAAAATAATTTTTCACTGGTTTATTTCTGTATTGGTTCAAAATTCCTAATTGAAACGGATACTGAGAAAAATATTTTTTGCGATGCATGTAAATCATTTAATTTGATAGTGAAATTTCACTTAAAAAAAACGAATGTCGTAAGAAATGTAAATTACATAGATTTTGGCATAATTACAAATAAAAAAAACTTAGATTTTTATTTGTGTATGTATATAGCCGTAGTCCTTTATTTTAAAATAGATCAGCATGTGAAGAGCTTTCAAATGGTATGAAACATAACTAAGTTTTGAGAAAAATATTACTTTTACATATGATGTCCATTGGTCTGGTTTGTAAAATACAAAAATTGGAACGAGTTTTTTGTTTTTTTCAATCATCAACTTGTATTTATCTCCTTTCTATTGAGGGAAGATGTGACACAATACTGGGAGGTGGGGATAAAAAGCCAGCGCACAAGAAGATCTGGACTCTGGTCTACAAAAATGCCTGAGCAGCCCTGTCGGTATTTAACATTAGAGGCGCCTCGGGCGATTAACAATAAACTAACCTATTCTCAAAGTAATAAGGTGAAGCCTAGGAGGATGGACCACCTAGGACTACACAGAACAGGGCAAATCTTAATGTAACGGCCAACCTTGGTGGTCAGATTGTCGAGGACGTATACCCGACTTGTATGAAGTGCAAGTTTTTTGTTTGTAACACGCCCTTACAATTACCACTACATTCTTTTGCAAAAAAAAAAAAATAATACTATTAAAACGATATATTCTATTCACTCCATAGATGAGACCCTGGCAGGTATTACAACTCTAGATCAGAATTGATGCATCACTAATGACAACGAGGGCGTTACTCTATAAAAACCTCAATGCTCCCAAAATTGGGGCATCATCAGCGAGTGTAGTTTAGGGACATGCATAGATCCTCATGATAACGTTTATGTCATTTAATTCTATCAAATCTGTTACATCCTCCTCCTCCTCCTCCTCCTCCTCTTTTTCCCCCTCTTCCCCCTCCACTTCCTCTTCCTCCCCTTCCTCTTCCCCTTCCTCTTCCTACTCCAGTCATGCTAGTGTCGCGGATCTTTTTCACTCTCTTGCACCATCTGGTTGTATCCTCTATCTCGCCAGGTAGGTCTTTGTATGTGCGTTTTTTTTTTTTGGTGTTATCTGTCAGTTGCTTGACGTAAGTTCTGTGCGGTCTTTCCATTTGTTAACGTCTCTGTTTTGATATACACAAAAAACATCTCTAACGATTTTATACTTCGTTTCTCCCTCCCCCCTCTCTCTCTCTCTGATGAAGGCTGAGATTTGAAGAAGGTGTTCATGAAGTTGCTTCCTTGTAGGATGTTGCCCCCCACGAGATGTTCAGGGTCGCTCTTAGCATTCCTGTGGGAGGTGACGGTTGTTAAGTGGATATCGACATGGACTGAAGACCTGGGTGTTCCAAGTTCGAATCCAGTCGGTTCCACAATATCACTTTCACTTAGGGATGTTGGCAACCTTCTCGTGGTCCTACCCGTAAGTACCCGATGTCTTTCCAGAAAGATTTCTAACTAGAAATACATCGAGGAAACTAATGCCAACACCAGAATCATCTGATTCACACGAAAGAAGAAGAAGAAGCATTCATGTGTACGCCCCATCAAGCTTCTTTTCCAGTCATTTAGTAAAAGTTCAAGTATTACTTCCATATACTAGAACTAATGTAACGATTGCTTCAAATGTCACGTGTTATCTTGATAGGAAAATTTAATTTCCAAATTGCTTTCACCTTGTCAAGTCGAGTCCAGGCTTTGGTGATTTATACACTCAGTTTTCTCTCTGTGCAATCCCCCCTTTGCAACTTTACTGCCAAGATAGGCAATTTTTTTTTACTGATGGGTCACCACTTATCAAGTCCTGGAAGCCACTCAAAGATAAGAGTTAAAGAGATCGTCTCTTGGACGATGGTCACCGCCACGAGATGACCGGTAACAATGAATGGAATTGGCAGATTATGTAAGGTGAATTGATTGTCCAAGAAGAACGGCTCAACAAGTATTTGTTCACATTAGACTTGAAGACGACCATGCTGTAGTCGGTTGGAAGGAAGACTCATAGTATCTTGTTCCACAGATGAGATGTTCTAGAAAAGAAAACTTTGATCATCGAAGTTTTGTTTTGTTTTTGGTAAAGAGAGATGGGGAGAGGGAGGGGGAAGTTTTTTTGCTGTGGTTGTAGCTAGTTGAGTTCTTGCTGTGAATGTTTTGCAGGAGGGGGATTGGAGCTCAGCCGAGCACCTACTTTGAACATAACGATAGAGTAGAGAGAGACTAGCAAGATCTCTTCTGTGTGAAAGAGACTGCAGGGACTAGATTGCGAAGTCGATCTTTTACTCTGTTAAAACAGGATAGAGTGCTCCGAGCGGCACTTCCTCGGATATTACAGCCTTAGTACGTATCTGACTTATACAGATAGAGGATAGCGTCAGGGGTGAGGTACTTTCTGGAGCGATAGAATGATCCAACGATTTTTCCAGTAACCTCAGCAACAGATTTGATGCAAGTCTTTCATTTCAGGTCTGACGTGAAAGTCAGTTCTAGAAGCTTATCAAAGAAGGGGTCGTTCTCGAGGAGAGCGCCATTCATTTCGACTGATAAAAAGTGAAAGATGCTTAGATCCGAAATTCCGATTGATACTACACCCCATAGACCGATATTGTCTCGGCCTTCGGGGCTTGATTTCCGCCGGTCTATGGGTTTGCCCTGTGCAGTTCAAGGAGGTCCACCCTCCCAGGCTTTGCCCCCCCCTCTTTGCGAAAGAGTTAGTTTATTGCTTACTGCCTGAGGCGCCCCTACCGGGGAATTCCGACGGGGCTGACCAGGCATTTTTTGTAGGCTAGAGAGCTCACCTTCTCGGGCGCTGGCTTTTCAAATCCCACTTTCCCGACCTTGTGTCACATCTTACCTTGTGGGAGGAAGATAAATAAAATTAGATCCGAAATGCAAGTATCTTGGTAATGAAAAAACAAACACAACAGTTTATAAAAATAAGAGTATTTCTTTAGTCGTTGTATCAGTTATCCTGTGCATTTTTCAAAGTTAGGCCTAAATAGCAATCCGTCTGGCATATCGATATTTGATTCGAACTAGCCCGCATTTTTCATTTCTCCCTTCTACTATGTTATTGGCAGGTATATACTTAATTTCGCGCCAGTTTCTTTCTGAAAATACTTATTCCGGCTATAAAATCTTTTAGAGTGAATACTGCATTTATCTTCGTTCATTATAATGAAAGGGAGATTACATATCTTTTTTCTCGAAGAGTAGTTTCCCTTTGAAGTATTTAAAATTTCAGTAAATCCTCATGTATTGAAATAATGAATAAAGTAAAATGAATTTGCTTTTCTATCTTTTCTGTCCCCCCCCCCACAGGAGAATAAGTACATTTTACTATGATAATCTTTAATCTATACGCAGTATAATAACTGATCTGGACTTTGCAAATTCCACCTGTTGTGTCACTGATTAAGAAACAAACAAAATTTTATAAAAATAAAAGTATTTCTTTATTCGTTGTATTTGAAACCATTTATGATATAAACTTATCTAGTGATTTTTTCAAAGTCAGACCCAAATAGCAATCTTTCTGATCTATCGATACTTGATTCGAACTAGCCTAATTTTTCGTTTCTCCTTTCCACTATGTTATTGGCAGGATTATATTTTATTTCGCACCAATTTCTTTCTGGAAATACTTATTCCGGGTACGAAAATCTTTAGAGTGAGCACGACTTGAAAACGGTCCTTATGATTTAGTTAACATTTTCATTTGTAACTTTCTTTAAGGTTAGTAATATTAAGGCTAGCTTTGTTTTTATTTGTTAATGCTTCTTTGGTCATCTCATTTATTTTTAAAACAAAACAAATCAAACCGAACCATTTCTCACTTTAAGCCATCTTCTCAATCAAACTCGTTTAAAGATTTGTTAATTTTGCACAAGTAGTTATGCTATTTATATATTATGAATATACAGACGAAATTGTGTTAAATATTTCATCGAATAGTTCCCCCAAAAATGACTGTCAATTTTAGCAACATTTTTGAATGTATCTGATTTCATATTATAATTTTCTACTGCTGTTCTTAATCTGATTTTTAAATTATTTTCATAAAATATATTACTCTATTACCAAATAATAATTTGTTAATAGATCTAGTTTTTGAAACCTGTTCAGACAACAACTTTCCAGATTAAGGAGTAGTGTTTATTAAAAAAAATTGTCGACCATATTTAGAAATGCTATTAATTATGTTGAAAATTTTAATTGAATCACCTCGTATTTTTTTCTCTAGTAAAGTAGTTAATCCTATTATTTTCTGCTCAATCTCTCCCCGTAATTTAAATCTTTTACTTTGTTGTATTAGTTTTGTCGCTCTTCTTTGTATAAGGACAACATACGCGATACATCATAAAATGAAAAGTCATGGAGATAGAATGCATGAAAGACAGAATTGAAAAACAATTAAACACAGAAAGAATAAAGAACAAACAAACGAGATATTTGACCGGTTTCGCCCGAATCAAGGAAAGTCTTCAGAAAAAGTGTGCTTTTCAATGTCGATATTACATTCAAATGTCTATGTCGAGACACTGGGGCCCATATCTAAGTTCAGTATTGTATATGAGGTTTTATTAGGTATTTATATATCTTTAAAGCAATGCTAGGTTTCCTTTAAATCAGGGGTGGGCAACCTCCGTCCCGTTGAAGGCTTAGCGTCCGGCTCGCTACCCTGCTATGCTTTATTATTGCAATCCGGCCCGCGGACCTCCCAGTAAAACTCATATTATTTTGTGACATAGACGTAAAAGTAGGTTTCAATTAAGATTTACAGTGGGATAAAAATGTATAAATATCAGCGAGCGATGATGCATGTATATTTCATTTTTCTTTAACTATTAATTTCAAATCCTTGAAAAAAGAAAGAGAGGGGCAAAGAGGAAACGAGAGACGAGGAAAGGGCATAAAACAGAACTTATGTGAGGTGTGTCAAAAAGAATGCTGGATCAACTTGCTACTTCCTTCGTCATTATTTTTTTATGATTCCAAAATGGCTCTTCGTCAGCGCCTTTTATAACATTACATACAGAAGTTTATTGAGAAAAAATATCAGATTTGTAGAGTGTTCAATGCAATTTTCGTACAATTTATTCATGTAAACAAAATATAGTAATTCTGAGATTTCGTTTTTCACTCCGGCCCGCGATCTCCTTCCAAAAGTCTCATCTGGCCCTCACTCTGAAAAGGTTGCCCGCCCCTGCTTTAAATAATATTTCTAACTATTCATCAAACCATTCCATTAGTCTTCGCTATAATAGATAATATATGATTGTTTGCTTTTAATCTATAATAAAACGCAAATCCAAAATCTCAGTCGTCCATTATTTATTTTTTATCTCCCAGTTGTTTGATATTCAACTTTGATATTCCTGAATCTGATGAAATATTTTACATTTTTCATGTTAAATTTTAATTTCAAATTACCAGGTAACGCCCCACCCATAATTCCAACGATGGGATCGTAAATAAAATTCAATAAAATTCAAAATCCTTCTGCAATCTAACAATATTCTATACAAATAAACTTCAGTCTATGCCTCACTTGGCCACTAACTTTCAGTGAAGAATATCCAGCAGTTTTTGTTTTATCGCTGTTCAATAATATGTAGGGGACACTTTGGTGATCGTCTCATCAGAAGGAGACAGGATCTTGAATAGGCTCCTCACTCATCGGACAATAACACTCTAGATGTTTATTTGTTGGGCTATCTCAAAGATAATGCCTATCAAGACAATCCTCAGACTATTTCTGACCTTAAGGGGGCCATTACAGCCCAAATCAGAGCAGTACAGAGAGAGAGAGAGAGAGAGAGAGAGAGAAAACGGCAGAGAGAGAGAGAACGAGAAAGAGAGAGAACGAGAGAGAGAGAGAAAACGACAGAGAAAGAGAACGAGAGAGAGAGCGAGCGAGAGAGAAAAGGAGAACGAGAGAGAAAGAACGAGAGAGAAAGAACGAGAGAGAGAGAACGAGAGAGAGAGAGAGAGAGAACGAGAGAGAGAGAACGAGAGAGAGAACGAGAGAACGAGAGAACGAGAGCGAGAGAGAGAGAGAGGGAGAGAGAAAGAGAACGAGAGAGAAAGAACGAGAGAGAGAAAGAGAGATAGAGAGATAGAGAGAAAGATATATATATATATATATATATATATATATATATATATATATATATATATATATATATATAGATAGATAGATAGATAGATAGAGAGAGAGAGAGAGAAACGTGTGTCAGAATTATTGACAAGTTTGTACGTCGTATTCAGATGTGTTTATCATTGAACAACGATAAAACAAAAGACTGTTGGGCATTCATGATTAAAACTTGGTGAATAAAATAAGTATAGATTGAAATGTATTTGTACCACATATTGTTGGAATGCTGAAAGGATTTTGAATTTTATTAAAGATTGCATGGGGTGGTCATCCTGTATTAAACTTTATTGAAACTATCTCTCTTACTATCGGGTCACTCGTGATGAAGGTCAAGAGTCACTCGAGGATAAGAGTTAATAAGACGGAAAGATAGTCAGCCGAAAGATGAGGAACACTATCGGAGTACTGAAATAGATTAATGACATGAACTAAATTTAATAACTTATAAGACGGTTTATTCCAAGTATTTGTTGACATTAGATCTGAAGAGGACTGTGTTGTAATCTGCTGAGAAGCAGTCCCACGGTAATAGGTTTCACGGGTAGGAGGCTTTGCAAAGACGATCTGTCCATGGAAATTCTGCCTGACGCAAAGGATATAGAGGAAGAAGGGAAAACGATAGAGTAGAGAGAGACTAGCATAACTTCTTCTACGACAAAGAATTCTAGATAAAAGAGATGAGTCCCCACTAGATTTCGAAGTCAATTTTGTACTCTGTCAAGGCAGAAAAGTGCCCTGAGCGGCACCTCCCCAAATATGACAGCAGTATTATTTACCTCCTCTTCAGGAGGTTAGGCACAAGGCCAGTTTTATATTACTCCCACAAGGTAAGATGTGACCCAAGGTCGGGTCGGGACAGTGGGGTTTGAAAAGCCAGCGCCCGAGAAGGTGAGCACTCTGGTCATTAAAAATTGCCTGGGCAGCCCCGTCGGCATTCCCCGATAGGAGCGCCTCAGGCAGTAATCAATAAACGTACTCCTCCCCAAAGAGGGGAGGCAAAGCCTGGGAGGGTGGACCTCCTAGAATTGCACAGGACAGACCCATAGACCGGCGTAAATCAAGCCCCGAAGGCCAAGTCAATACCAGTCTATGGGGTGCAGTATCCATCGGAACAGATACTACACTTTGATCTTAGCCAAAAGGCCGAGTAGACTTTTATATATGTAGAGGATTGGGTCTGGAGCCCCCACGTAGCCAGGGGGGGGGGGCTGCAATTATATTTGCACCCCCTGAAATTTGTGATGCAAAAAATATTATAAATATAAATACTCTTATATTTCCTAGTCAACTATACTTCTTCATTATGAACCAGTATTTACTTTTGTGTAATATATTTTACAGCAGGGCCGGATTAAGGGGCCAAGGGGCTGGGGCCCTGGGCCACCCACCAAGAGGGGACCTCCCACCAATTTTTAACATAATTTCCGATTTCAAAAACGCTTTTTTGGATTTTATTTTGTTTAAAACTTAATTTTCCATTCCTGGTACTAATGATACCATAATAAATATTTACGGATTTTAAACTACCAGTTAAAATAAATCTATTGACCATAATAACATCTAAATATGATTTAAATTTATGTTACCTTGTATAAAGAAAAAAAATTAAAATGTACGTGTTCTCAAACTCAAACATAACTTCGCTAGTTTCAGATCAAGTGGTGAGGGAAACAAAGCCTCGATGCTTTTCACCTGTTTCCTGCTTGGTGAAAGAGATTGTCAGTGTATCTGTCTTTTTTGTCAACTTACCAAATAAATATTTTTAAATATTGTTAATTCACACTATTTAATATCATAAATTATCAATTTCATAATTATAATTCAAATGATATAATATAAACACAAAATGAATTCACGTTGTTGTTCTGCCAGCGTCTTTTAAAGATATTTTTTTAATTCATAAAAGAAAGTGTTGTCTTTATTCAAAAGATAGAAATGAATACTAGCAACCTAAATTATTTTCAAATGAAAGTGGGAATTAGTTTAAAAAATTATTTTTGTATTTTATCACGAATCTCAAATACGTTTTTTTTCTTTTTGTTGTCAGTTGCAACTATTAATTTAAAAAAATTGTGAATGTTACATTCAACATTTGAAATTAACATAGAAAAAACCCCAGATTTCACCCGAGATGAAGTTGAAAGAAAAAACAGCATTGGTAGGGTATAAACCCCACGTACAAATAGAATATTATAATAGAATTCCATAGAGATAGCAAGTAGCTACCTTATTTTACGAACTTTATGTTATTATTACTGTGTTTACTATGCTTTATGTGCTTTACTATGCTGATGTTGTTATTTACATGTACCTACCGAAATACACAACAATATATTTAGATTATATAAAAGAAATTGAAATTTTGTATCTACTTATTTATATTTATATATCAGTACACACACACACTGAACCAAAACGTCACTCATATCAGAATATCAATATTAGTTTTGCCCCTCCTAAAAATGCCTTGCTCCCCCCTAAAAATGCCTTCCCCCCCCAAAAAAAAATGCCTTCCCCCCCCCCCCCCCCCTAAGTTAGAAGTCTGGCTACGTGCCTGGTTTGGAGTCAGGTAGAATGATCCAACCATTTTCCAGCGACCTTCGCAACAAACTGGATATACGTCAAGCGTGAGAATCTAAAGAAAATGGCATTAAAAAGAAACTACTTTAATCCAACCAATATTTTAGACACGTACCCAGGGATATTGTCACAATTTACAGACCAATTAAAAAAGCTTAGCGGTGTAGTTTTTTTTATTATGTTTATCTTTTAATATCAATATTTCTTGAAAAAAAAAAACTAAAGTGTGACCGGCTAATAACAAAAATAAAACAAAACAAAACACAAAAACAGATTCGCATCGAGATACGAATCCGCGTCTAAAAGCAGAATCTTGTCCCCAGTGAGAAATACTAAAATTTTACCGCGTTTTTGTCTGTGGAGATTCCGGAATTATGCAGACGATTCTTCATTGCATCCATTCCTTTTATTTTTAGGAATCTCTTGGTGAGATTCTATTTTTAAATAAGACATAAATACTAAGGGCAAAGGAAATAATGAAAGAAAAAAGGAGGTAGAAGAGGAAGAATGGATAAAGAAAGAAAGAGAAAAGAAAGAAAGAAAGAAAGAAAGCAAGCAAGAAAGAAAGAATAAAGAAAGAAAGAATAAAGAAAGAATAAAGAAAGAAAGAATAAAGAAAGAGAGGGTGGAATGAAGAAAGGAATGAAGAGAAAAGAAAGACAATAAAGAATAAAAAGAGAAGCGGAAAATAAAAAAATGGATGGAAAAAAAGAAAGATGAAAGAGAGAAAAAGAAAGAAGAAATACAGGAGGTTAAATTAAAAAGGTAAAAGAGAGAGAAATGAAAGAGAAAGAGAGTAAAAAGAAAGAAGTAAGGCAGATTAAGAAAGGAAAGAGAAAATGAAAAAGAAATGAGAAATGGGGAAGAATAAAGGAATGGAGAAAAATAAGAAAAGAAAGAAGGAAACAATGAACGAAAGGAAAGAAAGACAGAAGATGAAAAAGGGGGAGAGAAAAAAGCAAGAACAAAAAAGGAAGGCAGACGGAGTAACAATGAGAAGAAAGAAAAAAAGCGCAAATAAGCAGGGAGGAATGGAGAAATGGATGAAGAATGAGAAAAGGAGACAACGAAAGAAAGAAAGGCGAAAGGATAAGAATGAGAGGAAAAGAAGAAAAACCGAAAGAAAGAAATAGAAAAATGACATACAGAAAGAAAGGAATTAGACTGAAAGGAAGCGAGGACGAAGGAATGAAGGAATGAATGATGAAGGAATAAAGAGAAAATGGAAAGAAAGAGAGAAACAAAGAAAAGAAGGGAAGAATAAAGAGAAAATAAAAATGAAATATCAAAGAATGAAAGGAAAAGGGAAAGAAGAATTACAAACGAAAAATAGAAATGATGAACGAAAGAAGAACACGCGTGAAAAGGAAGAGAAAGGGGAAAGAAAGAAAGAAAGAAAGGAAAAAGAAAGAAAGAAAGGAAGGAAGAAAGGAAAAAGATGAAGAAACAAAAAGATGAAGAAACAAAAAGATTAAGAAACAAAAAGAAGAAAGGAAAAAAAAGAAAAAAGAAAGCAGAGAGATAAAATGAAGAAAGAAGTTGAAAAGAAAGGAAAATGCCACAAATACAGGAAGTAAAACAAATGAATAAAGAAGTTTGGAAGAAGAGAACAAATATAAAACAAAAAAGAAATAAAGAAAAAGAAAGAAAGAAAAAGAAAAAGAAGAGAAAAATAGAAATGAATAATAAATTCTCCATTGCATATTTCATTTTTGGGTTATTATGAATTTCTCTGCGTGCTTCTATTTTAAGCAAGTGCGCATTTCTTGCAGGAAGAGACAAAAACTGAAGAAGTCCAAAATGTCTGGCATGTCTTCAAAGATCCCCGGGCAACATTCCATGGACATCGGAGTAGGAATAAAATGAAATAGTGTCTTCAGAAGTGCAAGTATCCTTAAGGGGGAAAGGGGAGTAAACTAAGATAATGAAAGAAGGAAAGAGAGAAAGAAAAGAAGAGGGGAGTGGAAAAGAGAGAAGGGAGAAGATGAAAGAAAAAAGAGAGAAAGAAAAGAAGAGGGGTGTGGAAAAGACGGAGAGAGGGAGAGTAAATGAAAAGAAGAACAAATAATAATGGAATATGGAGAGAGAGAGAGAGAGAGAGAGAGAGAGAGTGAAGGAAGAAGAGGAAAATAAAGAGAGAAAGAAAGGGAAAAAGGAATAGGAAATGGGGAGAAAAAAAGGGGAGTAAATGAAAGAAATGAAAATAATAATGAAGGAATAGGAAGGGAGGGGGTAAAGGAAGAGGATGAAAGAAGGAAAGAGAGAAAGAAAGGAAGAGGGAAGTGGAAAAACGGGAAGGAAGGGAGAGTAAATGAGAACAAGAAAAGTTAATAAGGAAGGAATAGGGAGAGAGAGAAAAGGAAAAAAGACGGAAATATAAAAAAAATAGTGAGCAATAGAGAGAGGATGCTAAAAGATGATGAAAATAAATGATGGGGGAAAGAAAGAAGAAAAGAAAAAAACAAAATGAAAAATAAAGAAAGAGAAAAGATAGAAACAAAAGAAAAGTGAGAAAAGAGAAATATAAATACTCAAATAAAAAAGACGGGAAAAGTGATAAAAAAAAAAGGAAAAAAGAAAGCGAAAACGAGAAAAAAAAGTAAACAAAAAGTAATAATTTCGTTATGCTTTTTTTCTTTCTTTCCTTGTAATTTCTTTCATTGGGAAGGCGGAAGAGTGAGAAAATAAGATAGAAAGAAAGAAGAAAGAAAGAGAGAAGGGAAGAAAGAAATGTAGGAAGGGGAAGAGTGAGAAAAGAAACAAATAATGAAAAAAAGAGAGAAAAAGAAAAAATAGGGAAGGAAAGGAAAAAGAAGTAGAGCGAGAAGAGAAGAGTTAGAAAAAAAGGTAAGAAAGACAATTAAAAAAGAGGGAAAATCAACGAAAGAAAGAACAACGAAAGAGAGAGAGCGAGAGAGAGAGAGAGAGAGAAAGGGGAGAGAATAAGGAAAGAAAGAAAATAAAAAATAAAGAACAGATGAAGAAAGAAACAAAGAATAAATATTTTTATGAAAAGAAAGACGAAAAAGAAGAAAAGTATAAAGAAGGAAAAAAAGGAAAACAGAAAGGAGAATAAATTGTGTAAGAGTAAGATAAAAGAGAAAAAGAAAAAAGAAAGAAATAGAAATAATGACTGAAAAAAAGAAAGAAATAGAGAAAGAAGAAAAAGAAAGTCGACGAAACACACACACACACACATATATATATATATATATATATATATATATATATATATATATATATATATATATATATAGAGAGAGAGAGAGAGAGAGAGAGAGAGAGAGGGGGGGGGAGGGGAGGGAGGGGAAGAAAATAGAGAGACAACGAAAGAAAGAAACTAAAATGAAAGAGTTGTATTATTCGGAAAACTGATATTCTCACAACGTTTCGGCTGATGTAACCTCCGACTTTCAGGTACATCTTGTCGAATTGGTGAATCTGTACGGATTTTGAACCGTACACTTTATTTAATTCACGGGAGTAGATTGTTCTCGTCCTGTCAGTCATTACCAGGTAACAATCTTAAGTAATTCGTAATTATACTCTTCTGATGTACTGAGGATTGAACGTTCAACATCCAGAAAACTGTCACTTAGAAGGTATTATAACTTAGCACTTTATCTGTTGCGCCATTTCTACCTAGTCATGGCTGACAGGACGAGAGTTATATACCCCCGCGGAGTAAAGAAAAGTTTCGGTTCAAAATCCGTACACATTCACGAATTCACAAAATGTATTTGAAGAAAGTTAAAATGTAAAATTACTTATTTAACATTTCTACCCAGTCATGGCTGACAGAACGAGAACAATCAACCCTTTTAAATAAAGGGTTCAGTTCGAAATTCTGTATAGATTCCCGAGTTTGATATAAAGATTCCCGAGTTTGACAAGATGCACCTGAAGAAGGTCGAGAGTTACATCGGCCGGAACGTTGTGCGAATAACGTACAAAAGAGAACAGTAGACCCAATAATCCAAATAATCTAACTAATCAATCCTCATCTAAAAAATGTAAAATTATGAAAAGAAAGAAAAAACAATCTATTATAATAATCGCAAGCATATGTCTGCTTGTCTAAGAAGGAAAACAAAACAATACACAGCTGTCTTGTGTTTTCTTTACTAGCCAAAAAGTCGCCCAAGAGACAACTTTTCATCTAGCTCCAGTGGGGGTCGTTGAAGGTTGATTTAAGCAACATCATTAATATTCTTAGTTTTATTACAGTCGTTAATTATCCCAAGGGTCCTTCGTGCCAACGTTGATGCGATTTTATCTGATAGTTTTGGGACTTATAAGTGTTTATAATATACATTATCAGTAGTAATATATAAGCGTCAAATACGTCTTAATATGGAATACTGCAGCCATTTCTGTGTAGTAGCCGCATAGAGCACTTTTTCCTGCCTTGACAGAGTACAAAATCGACTTCGAAATCTAGTGGAGATGGCCTCTTCTCTTCTTTACAACCTTATTCTCGCAGAAAAGATATTACTAGTCTCGCTCTGCTCTATCATTATTTCCATAGAAGGTTCTCGACTGAGCTCAAATCTTGTAAAACATTCACAGCAAGAACTCGTCTTTTTACCACAACGGATAAAGACTTTCTTTTCTCCCTCCTGTCGAGCGTCGGGCGGAATTTCCTTGGACAGATATTCTTTGCAATGGCTTCCCGCTTATGGGACACGTTACCACAGTACTGCTTCCCTACTGATTACAACTTGGTTGTCTTCAAACCCAATGTCAATAATCTTTTGTCATAAACCGCCCATAAGTAATCAAAAACAGTTCATACCATTAATCTATGTTAGTACTCCCATAGTGTTCCTATTTATTTTGGTTTCTTGGCCTTTTGGCTAAGATCAAAGTGTAGTATCTGTTCCGATGGATACTGCACCCCATACTGGTGTTGTCTTTGCCTTCGGGTCTTGATTTACGCCGGTCAATGGGTCTGTCCTGTGCAGTTCTGAGAGGTCCACCCTCCCAGGCTTTGCCTCCCCTCTTTGGGGAGGAGTAAGTTTATTGCTTACTGCCTGAGGCGCCCTTACCGGGGAATGCCGACGGGGCTGCCCAGGCAATTTTTTAATCCCCTTTTCCCGACCCGACCTTGGTTCACATCTTACTTGTGGGAGTAAGATAAAAACTGGCCTTGTGCCTAACTCCTGGAGAGGAGTAAATCAATACTCCCATAGTGTTCCTCATCTTTCGGCTGACAATCATTCAGTCTTATAAACCCTTAACCTCTAGTGGCTCTTGGCCTTGATAAGTGGTGATCGGATAGTATAAGATAAATTTAAAAAGTGCATTAGAGGAAAAAGGAAATTTTTATTTAGACCAACATTGGATATTCACATTAACCCAAAAGGGTTGATATGCCGTAAAACAAAGCAAAACAAAACTAAAATATGTACACACACAGTTTACCGTGTATGAACTTTTCCCGACATGAACCAATTAATGAAAGAAGATTAATGGGCATGTAAACAACATGGTGCAAAGGCCCATGCACCTAAGGACCCCATTCTCTGGCTCAGTTACTTCATTGGACCAAACGAATTCCGCTCAAAAATGTCCAGATCTCGACGATACCAACTTTCAAAAGTCCAACTCTCGAATTGTAATTTACAATTCTCTAAAACACAACAACGAAAATTCGCCCATGCAAACAAATGCTCGTTTGCATAAGTGAGTTCTCGTCGTCGCACAGAAATAACAAGATTCTATCTTGTAATCTGAACGCTCTGGGTTCAATCCCCGATGAACGACACACGGTGCGATCATTACTCTTTTACCACGTGGACCCGCATGATGGCTGCTACGATTCAGTTGAGGCTCAAAATAATATTACACTCGAGAGGCTGGCAGTTGACTAGACTGTCTATGTCGTTATAAAACGGCACAAGGAAAGCACACTAAACAGCTAATCTAACATTTGCGTATTTATTCCATGCTTCTGTTATAAACAAATGTTTTCTATTTCGAACAAATTACATGTGTACGTGTGAATTCACAGAGGTAAATTTCCTGTTTACGGGAGGGGGGGGGGGTCATGTATGTGTTAATTTTGACATCCTATTACACAGCCGGCATCTCAAGGGTCCTCATGCTGAAAGTATTCCACATCTGACCAATGTCTTTGGAAGCGTTCAGTAGTTCTTTCTTCTTCTTCTTCTTCTTCTTCTTCTTCTTCTTCTTCTTCTTCTTCTTCTTCTTATTATTATTATTATTATTATTATTATTATTATTATTATTAGTAGTAGTAGTAGTAGTAGTAGTAGTAGTATTAGTATTATTAGTATTATTATTAGTATTATTATTATTATTATTATTAGTGGTAGTAGTAGTAGTAGTAGCAGCAGAATTTTGATTCCTAATGACACATTCGGCATCGTAAAACTAGTAGTAGTAGTAGTAGTAGTAAATAGAAATAGTAAATAGTATCAAAATAGTGATAAATTTAATGCCCATCTGACCAATATTTGTGTTAGCGTTAAATGTTCATTATTATTATTATTATTATTATTATTATTATTATTATTATTATTATTATTATTAGTTTCATCATTATTATTAGTAGTAGTTGTATTATTATTATAATTATTATTATTTTGATTAGTAGTAGTAGTAGTAGTAGTAGTAGTATTGTTTGCAGTAGTTGTATTATTATTATTATTATTGTTATTAAATTCATTATTATCATGATTATTATTAGTAGTAGTTGTTGTATTATTATTATTTCAATTAATATTATTATTAGTAGTAGTAGTAGTTGTATTATTATTTTAATTATTATTATTATTAGTAGTAGTAGTAGTTGTATTATTATTGTTAGTAGTAATAGTAGTTGTATTATTATTATTATTATTAATATTATTATTATTATTATTATTAGTAGTAGTAGTAGTAGTAGTAGTAGTAGTAGTAGTAGTAGTAGTAGTAGTAGTAAAATATAAGACACACTCGGCATGGAAACCTTATGTAAACTGTGGTACAATTCTGCCCAACAGGTTTGAAGCCTTTAATTACCAGGCAGACAAAAAAAAGTTGTAATATAATAATAACCTTAACCCTAACCCTGACCCAAAAATGTCAATTGTAATATAGATTCAGACTCCATTTTGACCCCCCGTTTCAATTTTGAGAGAACGTACGTTGTGGCACGGAAACGATATCGGTAAGGATTTTGAATTCTGACAATTTTTGTGAGACACGTGGATTTGTGAGAAACGCCGGCTCTCCGGTTAGAGGAGACAGACTTGGAACTCATTCGGTTGCACGTTATGTTTGGATGGGATGTGAAATTTTGAGCTCCGTGTGAAATTTGGCCAGATAGTTGCAAATAAATTCCTTTCAATGCTAATGATGAAATCACGTATTTTTATTATGCATTCTCATATTTAGTAGTTAAGCCATTGATGACTAATGGTTCGATGCGTGCGATAATAGGATTAACCGTTGTTCATTACGTCGGATATGATGGAGATTAATCAGTATTAGAAGGATAACGGCAAAGGCTGCACAGCCTAGAATGCTGATCATAAGGTGTATATATATATATATATATATATATATATATATATATATATATATATATATATAGGGCGTTACGGAGCCCTCAAAAAAGGAGCGCGCTCCAGGAGCACGCTCCTTTTTGCTGGAGCGAAGGAGAGGAGTGCTCATTTTATATTCAGCGGGAGTGGAGCGGGAGCAACTCCATTTGGGACTAAGGAGCGGTGATTTTAGCGCTCCGCGCTCATCGCTCCAAAATTATTTGATATTTTTTTCTTTTAAACATTAGTTTTTTATTCAGCAATATAAAGGAAAAGAAAAAAATGTCTCAGAGTTTACTCTGAGTTATTTTTAAAAATTATATCTGGTAAATGTATATGAGATAGGGAGAGGGAGAGGGAGGGAGAGACAGGGGGAAAGGAGAATATTTGAAGTACTCAGATTTTTACATCTATGTGTTACATTTTTGATGGTACATTTTCTTAAGGCAGAAGACAGACAATTTGTCACCAAATGTCTTTAAAGGCGCCAGTAAGTCTATAGACGCCTTTGAAGTTATTTTCTTATAGATTTGAATTTTTTTATTTATGACAACGTGTTTTATTGTGATTGAATAAATGAGCCAATTTTTCTTTTAATTCGTGTTTTTAAATAAAGAATTTTAGGTTCAATTATACTATGGGGGCCGTTGGATTTTCTCGCCCATTTCGCTCGGTATTCACCCAAATATTCGATAAAATCGATTTTTGGGGTGAAATGGTACATTTTGTCCTGACAAAAAAATTCTAATTTATTTTTTAGCATATATCAAATTGAATTGTTATGCCGCATTTTTACCCGCTGTTGATGTTCTTTTTATGTTTTCTTTTAAATTCGTTAAATTCCGTTAAAACTTGCTTTTGTAAATAGAATGTTCAAAGTTTTTTTTGTGTGTAATAAAATGTGAAAGCAGTAAACATATCTTTAGTCCAAGGAAAAAATATATTTAGTCCAAGAAAAAAAAAACAATAAAAACCAACATGGCCGCCAGCGATTAAAACCTGGAATTAAAGTTAGATTCTCAACATTTTAAAAAGTAAATGAGAATTTTATTTCAGGACCAAAAATACAATTAACACGAGCAATTAGTTTCATCCTAAATTTGGGCGAAAACCAAACGAAATGAGCGAAAGAAAACAGCGGTCCCTATTCTACAATCAAACCGATGTTTAAACTTAATTAAATTAAAAGAAAATATCTTAAATTTTAATTTTAAAAAGCAAATAATTAGATTTTCTGACAAATTTTGTGTTTTTTTAGAACCGAAAGTAGATTAGATATCTTTCTTTATCTTAAAAAATCTATTATCGAATATTAAAATTGTAAACAGTTTGCTTTTGTTAGAGATTTCAAATATAGATGTTTTCACCTTTTTTTTCAAATTTTTCATTTTAATAAATGTTTTGCCCGACCTAGGAAAACTTGCTCCAGTTAACTTCTTTTTTTTGAGGGGGGGGGGGGATTTGACCCGATATTTTTTCAACTCCCAAGGTTTAGGCCAGATATTTTGTATGAAATTTTAAGACATTAAATGGATCTCTGAATTGTTTATTGACAATTTATTGATATTTTGGGGGCAACTTATGAAAAATATTTTTTTTATTCAATCCTTAAAAAATAAACTTCATTGGGTTTTTTTCGCCCCAAATTGTACTATAGAAAAAAATGGATGAATCGATTTGTTTGAAAGAACTTGCGCGTTTCTCTGTTATAAATAATAATATACATTATACGATATAGTTACGTTCGTAAAACAGACAAATATTAAACAACAACATGACGAGTAATGTTGCCCTGGCTGTCTCTCCTTTTCCAGAGAAATGTTTTCTTTAAAAAG
>OY744542.1:42436000-42503500 GCA_963556195.1 Sepiola atlantica
CTATATATATATATATATATATATATATATATATATATATATATAACTATTAATACCTACAGACGCTAGCGTTTCAAGCCTATTGGTCTCATTAGTGTAGGAAATTAACAATTTCAGACGATCTAGGGTCGCGAACCCAGTTCACAGAGTCAGCCTAGAATCTGTAAGCAACCGCCATACCCATTCGGCCACCGGAAACTGTCACGTAATTAAGGGAAATTAAGATCTATATCTACCTATAAGCGGGCACAGATAGAAGACTAGTCGAGAGTGTTCGACGAACGTATTCGGAACTTTCCATTAGAGCTTTTTGACAGTCTATTTTTAACACACACACACACATATATGTGTGTGTGTGTGTGTAAGTTTAGAAGCTAAAACAACGCATATATATATATATATATATATATATATATATATATATATATATATATATATATTTATATGTCAATATCTCGTTCTCTTTTCCGCCTTGTCTATCTCTCTAAACATCTGCCGTTCTGCATAGCTAAAACAAAGAACAATAATATTATTGTCTGTTTCTGTTAAAAACAGGAGTGCCATCAACCGGGGCAAGTATGGCAGGTTTTGGGGAGCATTTGTTCCTACTGTGTCGCTCTTGCTGTGCAAAAAGCTTATTCCCTGAATGAGTAACACTTAGATTTTGATCTTCTCAGAAGAGTGAAAAAAAATATTTCAGCGTTTTATACATTTTTGAATGTAAAATAGTTATCATAGTAGCCCCGCCCGACAACATCATCATACCCCTGCCTTGTGACAAGGTACATAAATATTACTTTGAACAAAAAAGGATAATAAGGCACAGTTGCAATAATCATTTTCACTAAGGCAAATTTTATAATATCATAGATCGCATCACAATCAATTCATCATTTTTCCAACAGTTGGGGGATCCAAGCGATCGCAAATCATAAAAGCATCCCTTTCCTCTTCACTGAAACTTTCATGTTCTAGACAGCAGCAATATAGGGAAGAGAAACATCCAAATTTACTCCTGATAACGATTGCGACGGTCGAAAGCGCTTCAGAAAAAAAATACAACTCTTGGATACATACTCCACCAATTGAGGCCAGAGAGTCTAGAAACAATGTAGACAATAAACAAAAAAGAAAATTCCGTCGTCTTCCACCAGACTTGATAATCATTTGCTACCAATATATATATATATATATATATATATTCTAGCAGGGCTACTCGGCGTGGCCCGGGACGATAAAAAAAAAAAGTAGAAATTAAATAGTGTGCGTAACATCTTTGTATAAAAACTTCAATCTCGCTTCCTTTTTATAGTCGTCTCTCTTTCCCTCGTCCCCATTATTTCCTTTCCTTCCCAAAACCTCTCTTTGCCCTTTCCCATCTGATCCTTCTCCAAAAGTTTAGAGAGGCGACTCTGTTGTACCAAAGAACTAAAAGTTTAGAGACGCGCCCCTGTCGGACCAAAGAACTAAAAGTTTAGAGACGCGACCTCCGGTCGCATATTTTTGTGGTGAGTTTGCTAATGAACAGCCGATGGTGACAATTTCTCTCTCTCTCTCTCTCTTTCTCTTTCTCTTTCTCTTGCTCTTTCTTTCTCTCTGTCTCTCCCCCCTCTCTCTCTCTCTCTCTCTCTCTCTCTCTCTCTCTCTCTATATATATATATATATATATATATATATATATATATATATATATATATATGTGTGTGTGTGTGTGTGTGTGTGTGTGTGTGTAATTAAATACACATTGGTGACAGTCGACACTAATTAATTCGTGTTTCAACACATCCGCGTCTTTTCAGTCTTGAGAAGACACTGAAGCGTTGAAACACGAATTGATTAGTGTCGACTGTCACCAATATTTATTTAATCACACACACACACACACACGCACACACACACACACGCACACACACACACACACACACACACATATATATATATACAGGGTGTCCTAAAAAAATATTCCTAATGACATGTTTCGCGACGTTTGCGAATCCCTTGGTGCGCGTTATCAGCTTTGTTTGAACAATAATGGTCACCAGTTTGAACATTTGCGAACATGATTCTTCAATTACATCTGTCTCATGTATTCGATGCTATTTCATTTCACTCTATGTTCATAAATAAAAGTTTTCTCGTCATTCTACGAGTGAGTACATTTTTTTGAGACACCCTGTATATATATATATATATATATATATATATATATATATATATATATATATACATATATATATATATATACATATATATATATATATATATACATATATATATATATATATATATATATATATATATATATATATACATATATATATATATATATATATATATATATATATATACATATATATATATATATATATATATATATACACACACACATATATATATATATATATATATATATATATATATATATATATATATATATATATATATATATATGTTCTTTCCAAATATGTTCTAGGGTTAAGATCGGATTCTAACTCTGCCTGATGAGATCTCAGTTTGTAATAGCTGTTAATCGATAACATCGACATGCCAGTGTCGCAGATTTTGTACATGTCTGTGTAAATAAAAATAATCAGTGTGCACTCGCCACAATCATATTGAAGAAAGAATCAAAATCCAACTGTATTTATCTAATTTATATATATACGTTTTTTTTCCTGTTCTGTTTTTAGTCGGACCAAAGGTAAATTCTTACTTTAACCCTATTCACTTCTAGTTTAAAGATCAAAATATATTATTAAAATCGAATCTTTTTCAATTTTTTCTTTCAAAATTTTCATACTCAATCAATAAAATTAATACACTAAAATGAACATATAAATTGATTACGAATTACAAATTGACACCTATCACAACTGTCAATATTTATCTATTTTCCCATCTTTTTTCTAAAAAAAATAATTATGTTCTTTTTTAACCTTTCATCATAGGGTACACACTTGTATGTTAATCTCGAATAAACCACATCCGGTTATGGTATAAATAACGTATGCATCAATCGGATTAATTTATTATTTTTTGATTCATTTTTTAACTATCATTCTTACCAATTACTTAAACAATTATAATCTAAAACAAAATACAAATAAAAAAACACATAATCTAAAATTATCTCATTATTTACTTCCGGTGAAATTAGATTACACTGCTTTTATTCGTGATTTCCAATTCATTATTTCAATTATTATTATTATTATTATTATTATTATTATTATTATTATTATTATTATTATTATTATTATTATTATTATTGTTATTGTTATTGTTATTGTTATTGTCGTTGTCGTTGTCGTTGTCGTTGTCGTTGTCGTTGTCGTCGTCGTCGTCGTCATCATCATCATCATCATCATCATCATCTAGCGACTTTTCGGACTAATAAACCCTTTTCAAGCAATTTCTTTAAATCATTTTTTTCCGTCGGAGATATAAGAATCTCTCATGAATAGTAATCAGTTATTGATACGGATGGTGTAAATGTTTGTTCTTCTGCACTACGGGGCTTTGTGATAAGATTAATGAAATAATATATTGGAACTTTTTTAAATATCGTTTCGTATTTGAATTCTTCTTGCATGACTAAAATTAATAAGACTCTGTACTTCAATATTATCCTTGCAGACTCAATGTCTGTGTGTCTCTTTTTTTATTTTTCTTATTTCTGTTTTCGTCAGTATAGGAACGGGACCTTCTTTCAAATGCCAGACAATCACCTGCTATTTAGAGGCTCCAACCGAGTGCTATTTTAAGGATTTTGGCAGTTCCCTTAAGTGCAATTATTTGGATTTCTTTTGCACTTGGTTTTCCGGGAATACTTTCCAGATACATTTTGAATTTTTTCTTCATGAGGTTTTTAGCTCCTACTATAACTGGGATAATGTTGATGTATTTGAGGTTCCAGTTTCTCTTCATATCATACATTAGGCCTTGGTATTTTGTCACCTTCTCCCTGTCTGCTCTTTTTAAGCCACTGTCATTTAGAACACTCACCTCACAGAAGAGACGTTGATAGTCTCTCGATCTACTCTACTGTTATTTCCATAAAATCTGCTCGACTGAGCTCCAATCTGTTGGTTCATCCTTGTAAGGCATTCATAGTAGAAACTCGTATTGCTACTACAACGGAAAAAGGCTTCCCTCCCCTCCCCCATTTGCCTAGCGTCAGCCGGAATTTTCATGGACAGGACTTCTTTGTAAAGACTTTCCGTCTGTGAAACAGGAACACATTACCGCAAGAATGCTTCCCTGCTGAGTACAACTGTGTCATCTTCAAATCCAATGCCAATATATTCTTGTCCTATACCGCCCCATAAGTAATCAAACTCACTTCATACCATTAATCAATGTTAGCATTCCCATAGTGTCCCTCATCTGATTCGTCTCATTAAACCTTATTCTCGAATGGCTCTTGGCCTTAATAAATAGTGACTTGATAGTAAAAAAAAAACACAATAGTTTTTCGTTTACTAATTTTTTTTTGGTATTTTTCAACCAATCAGATGAATCTTTTTTCTGTATTAGTTTTCCAGAATCATTTTATGGATCCCTTTTTTTTTAATAAGATAATCCGAACTCAACCAATCTCCGACATATGGATCGCTGGATAGAAAACAACATGAACACTGCCTGGGGAGGGGGGGGGATCTGCAGGCAAAGAAAACTTCCCATAACAGATGCAAAAATAATTTCACCCCCAGAAACAGAAAACTTCCAACATTCTATCTCCTCATAAAAACGCACAAAACCAACGCTCCGCTACATATTAGATCCATCATCTCTAGCCTAGAAGGACCCCTCTATAAAAATCCCCTGACTTATCTCCAAAATACTCAAACCTATACTCGCCACCTTCCCCGGACATATCAGCAGTTCCGATGAAGCCATATGAAGACTCCATCAACTTCAACCAAACCAACTTAATAGATATACCTTAAGCCTCCCTGTACACACACACACACACACACACACCCACACACACACACACACACATACATACACACACACACACAGTTGACAATCCAATACTTCATTCCTTATAGTCTATACTGTTTCGGCTTCACTGCATCTGACTTTTATCCATCATCGTAGATAATACTTACATCACCATATATCAACACATCCACAAATAAATAACAGGTCCATCCATGCGATCAAGCCCCACGTGGCTACAATCCATCACTTATACGGACGAACTTGAACGTCGAGCACTCAAAATCTTCTGCTCATGTGCATTCTTCGCTAGATACGCCAGATAATATACTCATCCAAACACCTTTTCATTAGGCCATAACGTTTAAGAGCACGAATGGAAATATACAGTTCAGCAAGGAACACCTTGATAACACTGGACCCCTTTCGCTTCTAGACTTCAAAATAATAACAGAAGACGCGACATCTACACCAAGTTCTATATGGAAGACGCCAGCAGATACATTTTTTTGAATGTATTATCTTTTTTATGGACGTCCGGCGCGAACGCAGTCCCCACGATAATGTTCTACTCCCTACTCTAGTATTTAAATAAATCTGTTTTAATTAAAACAGATTTATTCAAATACTAGAGTTTATTTAGTTTCAGAATGTACGTTATGAGGGTTTTCTCCCAAAAAACATAGGAACTTGTGACGTATATCCTTTTTTTATAGACGTCCGCTACGAATGCAGATACCACTGTATGATTGTACTTCCGTTTGATCAAAATGAAAGTACTTATAGATAATGTAGTTTCAGAATATATAGGGTGGGCCAAAATAAGGGTCCTATCTTTAAATTTGAATAACTTGAATTTGAATAACTTCCACAAAATAAAAGTTAAACTCACCAAACTTTATGTGTGTGTAGACTGACCCGTCCGAGATTTTTTGAAATAAACAAAACAAATTTTAGCCGAAAAACACTTCTTAAAACTTACAAAAACTAAAGTATTGTTTTTTACACTGTTTTGAGTTTTTTAAGCAAAAATAATGTTTTATAAATGAGGGTACGTTCCTTAGGGCTAATACGGCTCATGCTTGCTTCGGAAGGGGTCCTTTACTTATTCTAAAAAAATTTTTTTTTGAAATCAATAAATAAAAAAGTTATGAATTTTTAAAAATAGGACCCTTATTTTTGCCCACCCTGTATATCTTCATGAGGGTCTATCTCCAAAACCCTATGGTGATATATTTCCATTTTATATGCGTCCGGCGCGAACGAAGACTTCACCACAATGTTGTACCCCCTTTTGACCCCCCAAAAAACATATTTACGCAAGTACTAGTGTTGGTGTATGCTGTGAAGTAGTCCAACAGTAAAAAGAAGAAGTCAAGTCGAGGTTGGGTTAAGATAACAAGTGTATTAACATAAAAAGGTACAAAGGTAAGGAAACTGACTGGCACTCGGCTAGACAGTTACAATACTGTCCTTTTTTTCTCCCTGGTAATTGTCTACTCGCACTATTTATAGTGAGAACCGGTGTAGTTTCTCTTCTGTTAGAACAGCCGGTGTAACAGTGTAGTTACAGATATATATATATATATATATATATATATATATATATATATATATATAGTTATGGGGTATGTGATGTATTTACTTTTTATATGTGTATGTTGTACCGACTTTGATCAAAATGAAATATACTTACCCAAATACAATGGCTAAACTAGTTTAAGCATATATGGTTATCTGAGTCTATCTCCAAAACTTTCTCCGTTTATGGTGCTCGGTCAGCACAACATCTCTCTCCTTCCGATCTCATATCTGTATATTTCAAATTTACAAAGAAAATGAAGGCAAAAGTTTTAGGGTTTTTTCTGAGCAGACGACCCCCCCCTCTCTCTCTCTCTCTCTCTCTCTCTCTCTCTCTCTCTCGCGCGCGCGTGCCATATCTCGTTCTGTTTCTTTTTCTCTGTCCGTTTCTCTCTCTGTCTCCATGTCTCTGTCTCTGTCTCTGTCTGTCTGTCTGTCTGTCTGTCTGTCTGTCTGTCTCTCTCTTTCTCTCTCTCTCTCTCACTCTCTGACGGCCGCCGGGTACACTTTATCGCCCAGGGTAAATACACCCGAATAGCAGCAAAATTAAATCTATTAACTGTAGAGGTCCCGAGATGCTGGAAGATATTCTACTCTGAGAGCTTCTTTCCGCGGACTGCGTGCCTTTGAAATTCCATTCCTGTTCTCTGTTTCCCCGACCGTACCAACATGCAGAAATATAAATATAACGTGAACAAACATATTGCTGTCTAACTACCCACCCAAGATAATCCATATAAATCCGACTTCTATCACAGTAGTCCCTTACACTTCAGTGGCAATATGCTTGTTTGGGGTGAATATAAATTTAAAAAAAACTAACTGTTCTTTTAAAATGTTTTAACAATAATGAAAATAAGTAGTTTTTTTTTAAATAAAAATGTCATAATCCCATGTATTATTTTGGCTACAAGTGTCCCCTGGCCAAGATCAAAGTGTAGTATCTGTTCCGATGGATAATGCACCCTATAGACTGGTATCGTCTTGGTCTTCGGGGCTTGATTTACGCCGGTCTGTGGGTTTGTCCTGTGCAGTTCTAGGAGGTCCACCCTCCCAGGCTTTTCCTCCCCTCTTTAGGGAGGAATAAGTTTATTGCTTACTGCCTGAGGCGCCCCTACCAGGGAATGCTGACCGGGCTGCCCAGACAATTTTTAAATGGCCAGAGTGCTCACCTTCTCGGGCGCTGGCTTTTCAAGTCCCACTTTCCCGACCCGACCTTGGGTCGCATCTTACCTTGTGGGAGTAAGATAAAACTGCCCTTGTGCCTAACCTCCTGTAGAGGAGGTAAATAAATACAAGTGTCCCCACGCATGTGGATATGGCAGTATGTTGTTATCATAATCAGCTGAAGACCACATTGAGACCGATAATATATGGTGTGTAAGTGTGTCTTGGGTAGTTGTAACGTTTAATCGGACACACAAAGACAGAAAATGCGATTTTTTATATAATAGATGATATATGTTTAATGTTAAAATATATGTTAAATATTTATGTTAGAAAATTAAATCGAAATACCATTCAAAATTGTGAGAAAAAAGTCGTCTGCTTTGTTTTAAACTACCAAGGTTTCCTTGAATTAACAAAAAAGATAAACCATGTTTTAGGGACTTTTTCGGAGAAAATAAATCGTAAATTTATATTTTATCTTAATAGGGATTTTATCCGTGTGTTCGTCCGTCCGTCACAATTGTTTTAATAAATACATTGCGGAAATTTTTAATGTTGTTATAAGAAAAAATCATTCCGCTCAGCACTATTTAAAAACTCCTTATTATCGCTTTAAAACATTGCAGTAAATGTTCTTTTAAGAAATAAATTCCGCTCGGCACTATTTCAAAACACATTATTATCGCTTTGAACCATTACATTCAATGTTCTTTTTAGAAAAAAATTCTGCTCGGCACTATTTCAAAACATCTTATTGTCGCTTTAAACTATTACATTAAATATTCTTTTTAAGAAAAAAATTCCGCTCGACACTATTTCAAAACACATTATTATCGCTTTGAACTATTACATTCAATGTTTTTTTAGAAAAAAATCCAGCTCGACACTATTTTAAAACGCATTATTATTGCTTTAAACAATTACATTCAATGTTCTTTTTTTTTTAAATCCGCTCGGCACTATTTCAAAACACCTTATTATCGCTTAAAACCATTACATTCAATGTTTTTTAAGAAAAAAATTACGCTCGGCACTATTTCAAAACACATTATTATCGCTTTGAACCATTACATTCAATGTTTTTTTAGAAAAAAATCCCGCTCGACACTATTTTAAAACGCATTATTATTGCTTTAAACAATTACATTCAATGTTCTTTTTTTTTTTTAAATCCGCTCGGCACTATTTCAAAACACCTTATTATCGCTTAAAACCATTACATTCAATGTTTTGTAAGAAAAAAATTCCGCTCGGCACTATTTAAAAACACATTTTTATCGCTTTGAACCATTACATTCAATGTTTTTTAGAAAAAAATCCCGCTCGACACTATTTTAAAACGCATTATTATTGCTTTAAACAATTACATTCAATGTTCTTTTTTTTTAAAAATCCGCTCGGCACTATTTCAAAACACCTTATTATCGCTTAAAACCATTACATTCAATGTTTTTTAAGAAAAAAATTCCGCTCGGCACTATTTCAAAACACATTATTATTATAAAGACTTTTTTTTATCGCTTTGAACCATTACATTCAATGTTTTTTTAGAAAAAAATCCCACCCAACACTATTTCAAAACACCTTATTATCACTTTAAACTATTACATTCAATTTTCTTTTAAGAAAAAAAATCCGCTCAGCATTATTTCAAAAGACCTTAGTATTGCTTTAAATCCTCACATTCAATGTTTTTTTAAGAAAGACATTCCGCTCAGCACTATTTCAAAACATCTTTTTATCGCTTATTTTTTTAAAAAAATAGATGTTAGTGCTTTAACTCAGTGTATTTACTGTGTTATTTGATTATTTTTGCAGATTAATTTTTTTTTTCATTTTGAAAAATATAGACCACTTTTGGTAAATGTATACGACACATTGTTTCCCTTTCTCTGGCAGATACACGCCTAAAATTTGAACACGTTGTTGAAGTATTGGTCCCATGACAGGTTACATTCACTTTAGTTTTACTAAGTTCAGTATTAAAGTTATTCATACATCAATAATTTGCATAGAAGCAATTTCGGTTTGGTAGTTTGGTAGTTTTGTTTTACGGCATATCAACCCTTTTTGGGTTATTTAATGCCGAATCTGGTCATTATAGTGAAAGTTTTTATGCTTTAAGTTCTTTATATCTTCAAATGTTTAATCAGGGTTTTTGGTTTGGTAGTTTTGTTTTACGGCATATCAACCCTTTTTGGGTTATTTAATGCCGAATCTGGTCTTGTTTTCTTCTCTTTTTTGTTTCTTTCCCCTTTTAATATCTGTTTCTATTTAACCCATAGTTGGGACCCTAACAGGTACTACCACTCCGGGTCAGGGTGGACCTGGGAGCAATGGTAATTAAGAGGAGGCTCCACATTCCCCAAAGTCCGTAAGCCGGATCTCACCATCGGATGTAGTTTAAGGTCATATCCAGGACCGGGAGTAGGGTAGGAAAAATAAAAATAAAAAAGGGGAGGGAGAAAGGGAGAGGGGCTGTTGTTTTTGTTTTTGGTTTTGTAGAACATAATTAAGTTTTACAAACAAAAAAACAAAAAAACAAACAAAAAACGTCAATGTAGGTGAATTTCGTCTCAGGGAGCCACAGGGCAGCCTGATCTGGTATCACCAGGCAATTTCGGTCTTTAAATCAAGTGAAGGGACACAGATAAAAACATGTTCTGTACGATTTATTAGTGGAAAATGATATAAACGAAAATTAAATTCACATTTCGCGCTAAAAAAACGTGCTGTAACTGCTAATATAAACAATAGAACGAAATCTTATACACGTATATATATATATACACATACATATACATACACAGTCTCTGGTGACACTGGCGCTACGGCTGCTGCTGCTAAATATCTGTCTTACGGTGCACACATAAATAAACACATACATTAATTCACCATTGATGTTATACACATCACTGCCGTTGCCGTCACCGTCTTCTATGTAAGAATGGAAAACCAATATGCGTACACTGAATGAATATCTGAGTGTAAAATCTAGTACTTCTATGGGAAGGTGATTTGGTGTTATCTTATGTCCTCTTAAACAAGAACACGTTATTTTATTTATCTTCCTCCCACAAGGTAAGATGTGACCCAAGGTCGGGAAAGTGGGATTTGAAAAGCCAGCACCCGAGAAGGTGAGCACTCTGGCCTACAAAAAATGCCTGGTCAGCCCCGTCGGCATTCCCCGGTAGGGGTGCCTCAGTCAGTAAGCGATAAACTTACTCCACCCCAAAGAGGGGACGCAAAGCCTGGGATGGTGGACCTCCTAGAACTGCACAGGACAAACCCACAGACCGGCGGAATATTATTATTATTTCAAAAATACACGTTATAAACCGCAAAATTTAGTGCTTAATCGATAGTAATCTGAAGATATTTTTCCTTTTTAAATAAATAGCAGAAATATTAGGGGGAGAGGGGCGTGTCGTATACTTTGAATGTTTTTGTTTATCAATCTTTTTTATGTTTAGAAATAGCTGTATCTACTGGGAGTATCCCGGGAGTAAAAAAAAGATGACTGACTTGTCGACGAGGAAACGGAAATCAATTTTGATGACTTTAATTTTGTAATCAAATTATTTTGTGAAATCGGAATTAAAAAAAAGTTCGTTGTAGTATGTGACGCTAATCGATTAATAGTTATTTACCAGGATACTGTTAAGTGATACGAGCCAAATTGATACTGATATCGATCCTGACCCAGTTTTCGTGAGGTTCGACTCGGAAGCGTTCGGCTGTCCTACGCAAACGCCCGAGAGTTGACGAGCCGATTTGTACCAGACGACAATTTTGATACGGTGCTGCGTCCTATGATGATAATGTTTTGTTTGTTTTGTTTTTTGTTGTTGTTAGGGTTAGGGTTTAGGGTTAGAGTTAGGGTTAGGGTTTAAGAGTAGGGTTAGGTTTAGGGTTTAGGGTTAGGGTTTAGGGTTAGGGTTTAAGGTTAGGGTAAGGTTTAGGGTTTAGGGTTAGGGTTTAGGGTTAGGGTTTAAGGTTAGGGTTTAGGGTTAGGGTTTAGGGTTTAGGGTTAGGGTTTAGGGTTTAGGGTTTAGGGTTAGGGTTTAGGGTTAAAAATATTTATTTGATAACAGTAATTTCGCTCTGTTTTGCTTGTTTTATTTGTTTTGTTGTTTAAAAAATTTCTTGCAACTATAACTAAAAATTATAAGACTCAGCAACGTATCAAAATAACAAAAAATATATATTTGATAACAGTAACTTCGCTATGTTTTGCTTGTTTTTTTTTGTTGTTGTTTCTTTTAGAAAATTTCTTGAAAATATAACTTACAATCACAGGACGCAGCACCGTATCAAAATTGTCGTCTGGTACCATTCGGCTCGTCAACACACGGGCGTTTGCGTAGGACAGCCGAACGCTTCCGAGTCGAACCTCACGAAAACTGGGTCAGGATCGATATCAGTACCGCCAAATTAATGACCAATGAAAAGTTAGTATTATTGTGATTGTTCGAACTATTGTTCTCATCTGGGATGTTATTTTCACAGCGTTTCAGCCGATATAACCTCCGACCTTCTTCAGGTGTATTTTGCAAATGGCTCTTATTGGTGAATAATGAAAATAATGTTTTTGTTCTTTTTTCACATGCACCATCATCGTTATTTCAACCATTCACCAATAAGAGTCATTGTCAAAATACACCTGAAGAAGGTCGGAGGTTATATCGGCCGAAACGTTGTGAGAATAACACCCCAGATGAGAACGATAGTGCGAACAATCCTAATAATACATATTATCAATCGTCATCTCAAAAATTAAAAAAAAAGATTAATGAAAAGTTGTTTAATAATATTTTACGATTTTTGAAAGAATTCATAAAAGAATTCAAAAATCACCTTTTTTTTCATTATTTATAAGTTTGTATTTTAAGCTCGAACCACTTAACACTGCACTCCGAAGAAGTCTCATTGGCCGGAATGTAAGCTATGTAACGTCTTAAAGATGTACCAAAACATGTCCAGTTTTGGAAGGACAGGCTGACCCCAGTTTGCTGAACATCAGAAAGACTAAATATTTAACCACGAATAAAAACGAACATGGCGCCATCCAATTGATAGAAAGGATCTTCCATGAACGCATGTCTTCAGATATTTTCGGTTCAACACTTAGCAATGGCGGCAACGTACTTAGCGAAGTTGCTGCGCGCATCAATGATGCGTGGCTCAAGTGGCGTACCACCACCAGCATCCTCTGTGACCGCAAGATCAGCGACTCATCTAAAGTTGATGATCTCTCGGACTATTGTGAGACCCGGCCCTTTGTATAGATACGAGTGCTATCCAACATCGAAGAAGGCGGAGCGAAGATTCGCCGTTATGAAAAGCAAAATGCTCCGCTAATAGTTACTTCCTTCCGATCACAGGAAGATGTGGCACAAAGCCGAAAGGGGGGGAGAGTCAAGCCAGTGCCCCTAAAAAAGAAGCACCCTGGCTTATCAAAATTGCCTGGGCAGCCCCGTCGGTATTCCCCGGTCGGAGCGCCTCAGACAGTAAGCAATAAACTTACTCCACCCCAAAGAGAGGAGGCAAGGCCTGGGAGGGTGGACCTCCTAGGACTACCCAGAACGAATACTTCAGCTCGACAGATAAAAGGCCACCGAAGTAGCCCAGTTTCTGCCGGAATTATTGTCGAGATTGGAACCTCGACTGGTATGCGACCAGCAAGCGCGACCTGACACCAAAATGCTCCGCTTGATGTCTGGAATTGTACTGCTCGACCACGTCTGCAATGAGGATATCTGAAGGTGCTACGGCATTGCACCGATTGAGGGCAAAATGAGAGAATGACGGCTCATATGGTTTGGACACCGTCGCAAAACTTGCCTTTGCACTAGAAGACGTCGGAAAGCAACCGAGATGAATACCGATGCTGAGATGAGCAGACGCCCTGCACAAAGACCGCTGTTTAACCGGCCTTCACCCGAACCAAGCCTCTGTTTGTGTCAAATGGAGACAACAATTCATCATTGCGGACCCCGCCGTTCTTTCGGATTAACGCAGAAGGAAATTTAAATATTTATTAACTGTCAGATATTTCATCTAATTTCTCGCTAATTAGCACACGCCAAAAAAATATGCATATCATGTGCCAATTGATGGACGGTTGTCTGATGATCCTAGTAGATGAGTTCAATTTCTTTTCTCCACGAATTATGATGTTTTGCAATGTGTATTCTTTGCTGAAATGGTAAAAGCTTTTTTATATCGAATTGTGTAAATGTGCATTTTATTTTGTTATTAATATCGTTAAACAATTTACTGTAACTGTAAATGAATGCAAAATAAGTTCATCGTTTAAATATGAAAAAAAAAAAACAGTACCAAATCTTGTTATTGCTTTGCGGCGTTTGTTCTACTCTTACAGTTCTTGGCCTTTTGGTCAAGATCAAAGTGTAGTATCTGTTCCGATGGATACTGCACCCCATAGACTGGTATTGTCTTGGCCTGCGGGCCTTGATTTACGCGGGTCTATGGGTCTGTCCTGTGCAGTACTAGGAATTCCACCCTCCTAGGCTTCGCCTCCCCTCTTTGGGGAGGAGTAAGTTTATTGCTTACTGCCTGAAACGCCCCTACCGGGGAATGCCGACGGGGCTGCCCAGGCAATTTTTAATAGCCAGAGTGCTCACCTCTCGGGCGCTGGCTTTTCAAACCCCACTTTCCCGACCCGACCTTCGGTCACATCTTACTTGTGGGTGTAAGATAAAACTGGCCTTGTTCCTAACTCCTGGAGAGGAGTAAATCAATACTCTTACAGTTTCTATTGCCACCGCAGAGAGAAGCTTCTCAAAACTAAAGCTTATTAAAACTTACTTAAGATCGGGCATGTCGCAAGATCGCATTTCGAATTTGTTGTTCTTATCAATTGAGCACGAAACTGTGGAGCTGATGGACTTTGATAAAATAATAACTGACTTCGATTCAACAAAAGCTAGCAAAGTCGGTATTTATCTACCTCCCACAGCAGTAAAATGTGACACAAGGTCGGAAAGTGGGATTTGATAAGTCAGCACTCTAAAGGAATAGCACTTATGACCGTCAAAAAATGCCTGGGCATCCCTGTCGGCATTCGCCCGGTAGGGGCGCGTCAGGCGATTAGCAATAAACTAACCCCTTCTCAAAGGGTGAGAAGGCAAAGCCTGGGAGGGTGCACCTCCTAGAACTGCACAGGACAAACCCACAGACCGGCGTCATCAAGCCACGAAGGTCAAGACGATACCGGTCTGTAGGGTGTAGTATCGATTGGAACAGATACTACACTTTGATCTTGGCCAAACGCCAAGAAAATTCAATAAATCTGTTTTATTTATCTTCCTCCCACAAGGTAAGATGTGACACAAGGTCAGGAAAGTGGGATTTGAAAAGCCAGCGCCCGAGAAGGTGAGCAATCTGGCCTACAAATATGCCTGAGCAGCCCCGTCGACATTCCCCGGTAGGGGCGCACCAGGCAGTAAGCAATAAACTTACTCCTCCCCAAAGAGGAGAGGCAAAGCCTGGGAGGGTGGACCTCCTAGAACTGCACAGGACAAACCCACAGACCGGCGGAATCAAGACCCGAAGGCCAAGATGATACCGGTCTATAGGGTGTAGTATCCATCGGAACAGATACCACACTTTGGTCTTGGCCAAAAGGCCAAGAAAATTCAATAAATCTGTTTATCAACTAATTAAATAAAATAAAAAATAATATTCTCGGCAAAGAATACGCTGGGGACTTGGATGTTTCTATGTTACCTTCGGAAGTATTTCGTCTATGGGACTTTTTAGTGGCAGCTTCAGAGAAGAAAAGTAGTAAGGGCCAACTCATCGATTATTGAATGGCTGAGATTGATCCATCGGCGTCATGTGCAAGAAATATTGTTATTGCTTTGCGGCTGTTTTTGACTCTTACAGTTTCTGTTGACACTGCAGAGAAAGGGCTTATCAAAATTAAAGCTTATTAAAACTTGTTTAAGATCGAGCATGTCGCAAGATCGCATTTCAAATTTGTCGCTGTTAGCAATTAAACATAAAATGTTGGAGCTGATGGACTTTGATAAAATAATGAGTGACTTCGATTCTACAGAAGCTCGCAAAATCAAAATTTAATCAAATATATTTAAATTTATTTTTCAAATTCATCGTTTTTTATTGTTTTTCCAATCAACATCATTATACATCTTTAATTTCTTTTTGCCTTCCAAGAAAAAGAGGCGGATCTTATGGATAGGGCCCCGGGTAGCCCTAAGTCTCGGTACGCCACTAGATAGATGATTCTCACTCATGAAAATTCAAGAATTATTTTAGTTTATCAACTCGAATAATTCCTAACATATTCGTGTGCGCGTGTTTCAACACGACAACTTTTTAGTGTGTATATTTTAATGGTGGTGTATTTTTATATAACCTAAATATTTCGAAATCTTCTTAACCAAAATAGATTACTGTTTATCAGTCAAGTCTTTTAGCTTTTTTTTTTCAAACCCCACTTTTTAAGTAGACAAAATCCCTGCCCACCGCAAACATTACTTATCTCTGTCCCTTACCCCCGTCCCCAATACACACTTATCCTTCGTTTTTTCCCCCAACCCTTTCGCTCGATTGGCACCGACAAAATTGGCTGCTTATTTACCCAAGTAGAAACTGGAATCCTATGGGTCTTAGGTTTCACCCATTCCACAGTAACATTAAATTCCAGAACGAATTTAATGGTCAAAAAGATTTGGATAAATCCCCAGCGTAAAAATCAAGGAACTCGAAATTTAAATAAAATGGTTTCTTAGTGGAATGGTCCGACCGTTATTATGGTTATTAAATAGAATCTATTAAGTTCTACTCTGAGATTTTATTAATTTTTTCAATTTATGCTTTTGTTTTAGAAATTATGATTTCATTTTCTTCCATACAACCTCTTTTTCACAGAAGAGATGTTGCTAGTCTCTCTCTACTCCATTGTTATTTCCATGAAAAGTGCTCGACTGAGCTCCAATCTTTGATTATTCCTTGCAAGATATTCGCAGCAATAACTCGTCTTTTCTTTCGCCCTCCATATGGCTAGCGTCTGACGGAATTTACATGGTCAAAATAAAATCCCCAGCAATAAAATCAAAGAATTTGAAATTTAAATTTAAAAAATAGCCATTAAGTCTTCTTCGTTCGTGTGAATCAGAGGATTTTGGTGTTGGTATTAGTTTCCCCGATGATTTTCTAGTTAGAAATCCTTCTGGAAACACATTGGGTACTTACGGGAAGGACCACGAGAAGATTGCCAACATCCCTAAGTGACAGTGGTTTTATTTACTCCTCCCCAGGAGTTAGGCACAAGGCCAGTTTTATCTTACTCCCACAAGTAAGATGTGACCTGTTAGGGGACCGAGGGTCGTGTTCCCCCGATTATAAACGTGCAAAGTTGAATCAAGCGATGTTGCATGCAAAGACAGAGTAATAATTAACAAACAAAAATGAAGTAGTTCAAATAAGGTTTATTGAACGTGTGTGTACGTGGAATGGTGAAGTGTGTGATGTATGCATGTGTGTCGATGGAAAAACAGTTCTTGAAAAGGTATAAGAAGAAATGAATCCGGCGTACACAAAGAAAATGAGTTGTTAACTCTTACCGTTGTTTCCCCACGTGTGTTGGTAGTTGTTATTCCGATGCCATGTAAAGAGAAAACCGTGAGACGAAGCGCTAGTGTATTAGCGTCGTTCTGTCGACCAGAGAAGAGAGAGAGAGAGAGAGAGAGAGCGCTGGTGCCAGCGGTAGGCTGTCGAGGCTGGTCGGTGAACAAGAGAGAGAATTTCCGTTATGCACCGGTTTTTATAGTCAGAAGGGCAGATAACTCTGGTGTCGCTTTACAGTGCCACCTGTCGGTGAAAAAGCGACACCTACCGGCAAACCGGTGTAGTTATGTTTTGAAAGGAGGAGGTAACTGCTACAAGGACTCCCCCCCAGATTGAAAAATATGAAAATATTATTCAATATGTACAGTTGTAGATGAGAAGCATTCTTTGTGGGTATGTCTGTTTTGCTGTTGAAGATTAGAAAAAGTAGTGTGCACGCTACTTATTTCTGTTTCTGCATCTGTATTGAATGATTGATCGCAAGTGCGTCTGCGGAATTGAGTGTTTGTAACGCATGTGGATCTGCGTGTTGTTTGGGTCTGCGTCAAGTTTGAGCGCAAGTGAGTTTGCGGTCGAAAAATGTAGAGTGCAAGCGAATTTGCACTTGTTGGTGGCGTTGTTCATGTTGATTAGTCTGCGTGATGCGGAGCTGATGAACAAACGTTGAATTGTCAATGTTGTCCGGGAATGTTTGGTGCTTGGGTCTGCGCGGTTGTTGATGAGTGAGCACAAGTGGGTCTGTGCAGTTGTTGATGAATGAGCACAAGTGAGTCTGTGCGGTTGTTGATGAATGAGCACAAGTGAGTCTGTGCAGTTGTTGATGAATGAGCACAAGTGAATCTGTGCAGTTGTTGATGAATGAGCACAAGTGAATCTGTGCAGTTGTTGATGAATGAGCACAAGTGAATCTGTGCAGTTGTTGATGAATGAGCACAAGTGAATCTGTGCAGTTGTTGATGAATGAGCACAAGTGAGTCTGTGCGATGTTGATGAATGAGCACAAGTGAGTCTGTGCAGGTGTTGATGAATAAGCACAAGTGGGTCTGTGCAATTAATTGATGAATGAGCACAAGTGAGTCTGTGCAATGTTGATGAGCGAGCACAAGTGAGTCTGTGCAGTGTTGATGAATGAGCACAAGTGAGTCTGTGCAGTTGTTGATGAATGAGCACAAGTGAGTCTGTGCAGTGTTGATGAGTGAGCACAAGTGAGTCTGTGCAGTTGTTGATGAGTGAGCACAAGTGAGTCTGTGCAGTTGTTGATGAATGAGCACAAGTGGGTATGTGCAGTTGTTGATGAATAAGCACAAGTGAGTCTGTGCAGTTGTTGAGTTTGTTCATGTTAATTAGTCCGTGTTATGGAACTGATGAACAAACATCTAGTTGTTGAGATTGGTGGTACACTATGGTCAAAATCAGATGCACAAATGGTTGCAAGTGAGTTAGCAGGTCCAGGTACAAGTGGGTCTGTACTGGTGTTGGTGCGCGTCGTTCGAGTTGATGTGTCCCCCAATTGATCAACGAACGTCCAGTTGTTGAGTATTTAGTCGTGCTTGTGCAGTTGTATTCATTTTGAACTGGTATGATTTCTTCCATAGTGTCGTCAGTGAGGTCCGGAAATGTTTGGTGCTTGATGAATGTCCGGGAAAATGTGGTTGTTCAAGTTGGTGTGTCCTCCTATTTATCAACGAACGTCCAGTTGAAGAGGGTTGGTAGCCCTTGAAAGGTGATGTTGGTGCTTGCTGAGCCTGACTTTTTACAACCAGTATTAAGTCGTAGGGCTTAGTGATGTTCGTGTTTGGCATCGTGTGTTGTAGTTTTCTTTTCTTTTATATATATATTTCCAACACGTGGGTAGAAGGGAAAAAGAAAAGAAAAAAAATGGAGTCGTAATTTGTTTCACACGAGGAATGACGTTTTTTGTTTTCGTTTTAGTTTGTTTGAATGTTAGTTTCCACGTAGAGAAAGAATAGCGGCTTCTCTTTCCTTTTTTTTTTGCTTTGTTGTCGAAAAGAAAAAATAAATTCGTATTTTCTTTTTTTTGTTGTTTGAATTTTCATTTCCACGTGGTGAGAGAAAAGGATGGCGACTTCCTTTTTTTGCTTGTTGTTGAAACAGAGAAAATATATTCGTATTTTCTTTTCTTTGTTTGAATTTTCATTTCCACGTGAAAAAGATGGCGGCATTATTTTGAATTTTTTTATCAACACGTGGTCACGAAAAAGATGGGCAGCGTGAGCGTTTGTTTTCTTTTTATCTCCACGTGTTCAAAACAAAGGAAGTGGCGTCTTGTAAGGTCCTTTTGTTCGTCAAAAAAGAAAAAAAAAGGATTGGCAAAAGTTTGTCTTTTTCTTTGTATATAATTGTCCGACACGTGGGTCGAGAAAGAGAAGAAGAAAAAAAATGAAATTGTAATTTATTTTATACTCGGAGAGAGTCGAGAAATGTTTGTTTTTCTTTGTTTGGGTATTTCCACGTTGCCAGAAAAAAAAATAATGGCGGCTTCTTTTCTTTTGTTTGTATATTTCTACCACGTGGGTAGAAAAAAAATAGGAAAAAGATGGGTGAGTAATTCGTTTCACCACGAAAGAAAAAACGAGAAATGATATATATATATATTTTTTTTTTGTTCTTGTACGAAATTAATTACTCTGCCCCATACAACAAAGCTATCACGTCGGGGTCACCAATTGTTAGGGGACCGAGGGTCGTGTTCCCCCGATTATAAACGTGCAAAGTTGAATCAAGCGATGTTGCATGCAAAGACAGAGTAATAATTAACAAACAAAAATGAAGTAGTTCAAAAAAGGTTTATTGAACGTGTGTGTACGTGGAATGGTGAAGTGTGTGATGTATGCATGTGTGTCGATGGAAAAACAGTTCTTGAAAAGGTATAAGAAGAAATGAATCCGGCGTACACAAAGAAAATGAGTTGTTAACTCTTACCGTTGTTTCCCCACGTGTGTTGGTAGTTGTTATTCCGATGCCATGTAAAGAGAAAACCGTGAGACGAAGCGCTAGTGTATTAGCGTCGTTCTGTCGACCAGAGAAGAGAGAGAGAGAGAGAGAGAGAGAGAGAGAGAGAGAGAGAGAGAGAGAGCGCTGGTGCCAGCGTTAGGCTGTCGAGGCTGGTCGGTGAACAAGAGAGAGAATTTCCGTTATGCACCGGTTTTTATAGTCAGAAGGGCAGATAACTCTGGTGTCGCTTTACAGTGCCACCTGTCGGTGAAAAAGCGACACCTACCGGCAAACCGGTGTAGTTATGTTTTGAAAGGAGGAGGTAACTGCTACAGACCCAAGATCGGGTCGAGAAAGTGGGGTTTGAAAAGCCAGCGCTCGAGAGGTGAGCACTCTGGCCATTTAAAAATTGCCTGGGCAGCCCCGTTGGCATTCCCCGGTAGGGGCGCCTCAGACAGTAAGCAATAAACTTACTCCTCCCCAAAGAGGGGAGGCAATGCCTGGGAGGGTGGACCTCCTAGAACTGCACAGGACAGGCGTGCAGTATCCATCGGAACAGATACTACACTTTGATCTTAGCCAAAAGGCAAAATGCCAAGTAGCCCTACTGAGGAACCGATTGGATTCGAACTTGTAACACCCAGGTCTTAAGTCCGTGTCGATATCCACTTAACCACCGTCATCTCCCAGCCCTCTTAGTCAAATTATCCTAACATTTTTGCAATTATTATTTTAATCTATGAATAAATATTTAATTATTTTTTTTCAGTTTATGTGTTTGTTTAAAATTTTAAACGAAAAAACAAAAACAAAAAACAAAACGAATAACATCATTAGTTTTAAAAATTGAAGTAAACTCGTGACTTTTTAAAATATTGTTAGTTCAGTATATTCGGAGTTACGTCCCTTGAATAAATGTCAATTTATCACCCTTGAGCTACGCGCGTCACAGTGAGAAATGCATCTTCGGTTTTTGAAGTACTAACAAAAGACTCGCACATGCATAATGCGAGATTTTGAACTGACGGATTCTCCCTTTCACATGCCTTCGGCTGAAGCTGGTCAAACGAGTCTGGTCCAGTTCCCCGTTTGTATATGGCAACACTCTACCGCTTGGCTGTCTATCGTCTAGATGCAAATAGCTTCTGGGCTCTCGGAATGGGAACCCCCGAGAGGTAATCATTTCATGGCGCCTTCTCTATAAAATTACGATGCTTACAATCTTTAGGTTGTTCAGAAAATCATGTTAGCGTCAAGAAAACGAATATTTTATATCCTAGTTTTTACGTTTTTACCGACCACGTGTTCGGGTATATCTTCCCAGAAAATGAGGCCGCCATTTTGTGTGTTGTGTTATCGTTGGTAAACACAAACACGAGGGTCGGAAGAAAGAACAAGGACAATTATAAGAAAGCGTTGGATTTACATACACACAACTATCCTGCCTAAATAAATTGGGCTTCTTGGCCTTTTGGCTAAGATCAAAGTGTAGTATCTGTTCCGATGGATACTGCACGCCTGTCCTGTGCAGTTCTAGGAGGTCCACCCTCCCAGGCTTTGCCTCCCCTCTTTGGGGAGGAGTAAGTTTATTGCTTACTGTCTGAGGCGCCCCTACCGGGGAATGCCGACGGGGCTGCCCAGGCATTTTTTGTAGGCCAGAGTGCTCACCTCTCGAGCGCTGGCTTTTCAAACTCCACTTTCTCGACCCGATCTTGGGTCACATCTTACTTGTGGGAGTAAGATAAAACTGGCCTTGTACCTAACTCCTGGGGAGGAGTAAATAAAACACACAACTATCCTTTCTCTTTGAAAGATTTATAAAAGTAGCCGTTAATGGGCAGATGTCTGAAGCACATAATATCAACGCCAGCGTGCCACAAGGATCCATTTTGGAACCAACTTTCTTCCTGATCTTCGTCAATGATCTCCCAAATTACATTCTAAGATCATTCGTCGACGTTTATGCAGATAACACAACCACCTATGGCAACACGTCGAAGAGCATTAATGATCTAGATCTTTCGGATTCTCGATCTTTCGACCTGGAGCACGCGGTACAATGGGGAAAAAAGGTGTCTGGTAACTTTTAATACGTCTAAAACCAAGCCTCTCTTCTTTCACTAACAACGCTCAGATCCTCGCTTTGCCTAATTGAAATGAATGCCACTCTTCTTGAGGAGGCCCCCTACTTTGATAAACTTTTGTGACTGATCTTTATTTCAGACTTGAAATCGAAGACTTACATCAAGTCCGTAACTAAGGTCACTGGAAAAATTGTTGAATCATTCTGGAGCGAGTTCCGTAAAAAAAAACGTGTGGGGTTTGTTTTTATCATATGTTTGTCTCCGTGCAGAATGGATAGCGTCACAAAGGGATAGACTCACAAAAGGATGACACCATATCTTATAACAGGTTGAAGAGATTTATCTACCCCCGCAAGGTAAGATGTGACACAGGGTCGGGAAAGTGGGATTAGAAAAGCCAGCGCCCGCGAGGTGAGCACTCTGGCCATTTAAAAATTGCCTGGGTCGCCTCGTCGGCATTCCCCGGTAGGGGCGCCTAAGACAGTAGGGCAATAAACTTACTCCTCCCCAAAGAGGGGAGGCAAAGCCTGGGAGGGTGGACCTCCTAGAACTGCACAGGACTGTCCCATAGACCGGCGTAAATCAAGCCCCGAAGGCCAAGACAATACCAGTCTATGGGGTGCAGTATCCATCGGAACAGATACTAAACTTTGATCTTGGCCAAAAGACACCTGGAATTTGTCTTTAATTACGTCATAATCGATAAAGTAACAAACGAATGACGTTATCAGTTAAAACAAAGAACATAGAAGACGCGTGACCCGAAGGATCATCTATGTGGACAGTGACCGTATATTATCTTGTTTGTGTCCGCGTGCACACTGGATGACGTCACAAAATGATGACATCATCCACTAAGACAGGTAGAAGGACCCGGGAAGATCCTTTTATGACGTCATAGATGATGAAGTAATAAAACAGGTATGACGTCATCCATTAAAACACAGAACATAGACGACCCATGCCCTTTCGAGTTACAGGACGTCTAAGTGGATAGTGATTGTATATGTATCTTATCCGAACTGTCTAGATCCCAAGGGTGTAGTTGGATTTTAAACTTACGCTAACAAACTGATATATATATATATATATATATATATATATATATATATATATATATATATATATATATATATATATATATGGGAAGAGAAGGATGAAAGTAATCCGACGTGATGGGAAAATGAAAAAGGAAAACCAAAAAATGGATGTTTTTTTATGTGTACATCAACGTTTCGTCTTTATTTATAAGACTTCATCAGGATGATAAAATAGAGAAAAAATGTCATGCAAGTACAGATACATGTAGGGTAAACATATTGGGAGGAAAAATAGAATGAAATAGTGGCCAACTGCTGGGTGGACGTCCGTATTTGTTGGAGAAATAGAAATGAATGTAGAAAAGAATGAGTGGGGAAAAAATGGAAGGATGGGGTGAGCCAGGACTACACATAAAAAAAACATCCATTTTTTGGTTTTCCTTTTTCATTTTCCCATATATATATATATATATATATATATATATATATATATATATATATATATATATATGTATGTATGTATTATTATATATATATATATATATATATGAAGAGTTTGACTGCAAAACGCGATAAACGCCATTCTCAAAATGACGAAACTAACTATCAGTACGAAAAGTGTTCCATGTGAACACTCGACCATACCCCAAAGTCATATTTTACAAAATATGATACCGCCATTATTTCTCTTCGCTTTCAATGAAAATAAGATTTTAGTCAAAGTCTACATTAAATATATTCGGCCTTTTGTTGTTTACGGTAGTAATTTAAACGAATTGGATTGATCGCGTTTTGCATTCGAACTTTTCATATATATATAGTCCAAAGAAGCTTTGAGTCATTTTAAACAAAAAAAAACAAAAAAAAGAAAGTAAAATGCAGTTCAAATTCCCAGAGAAACTAACTAAATCCAAGATATTGCAGACTTTACATTCGTTGGAAAATTAATGAATAAAAAAATAAGTAAATACAAAAAATAAAAAGGGGGTTTAAGTATCTAAGAGTGAAACAAAAACAGGAGACCTCAAGCGTCTAATATTAACATGGGGATCATCAGCTGTTTGCCATGTAACTGTTTCGGAGATTTAAAAACAGGACAGTTATAATATTCATGGCTCTCCAATGGTACTGATAAACTACCATTTCCCCAATAATCAAGTGTCGAAATAATTCAGCTCAAAATTTCACTAATATATACATAAATAAATAATAATAATAATAAAATAATAATAATATATTACCCTTAAGACTACCGTATGATATGATAATTTGCATATCAAATAACATTAATTATAACAATAATAATAATAAAAATAATAATAATAAAAAAATAATAATAATACTATCTAAACACTACATCCAAGAACCATTCTGCAATATGGTAGCTAGCAATAAAATGATATAGGAATTAAAGTTGCATTAAAAAATAAATAAATAAAAAATAAAGCTTAAGTACCTATATGAAGAGTTCGAATGCAAAACGCGATAAACGCCATGTTCAAAATCACGAAACTGTCCCTACGAATAGTGTTGCATTTCAACACTCGACAATACCCTAAAACTATGTGTTACATAATATGATACCGAAATAATTTCTGTTATATTTAAATTAAAAGCAGCTTCCATTCAGAGTCTAGATTTTATATATTCCTTTTTTTTTATCGTTTACGGTATCCATTTAAACTAATTGGATTTATCGCGTTTTGCGTTCGAACTCTTTATATATATATATATATATATATATATATATATATATATATATATATATATATATATATATATATATATATATATATATATATATATATATATATATATATATATATATATAGTCTCGGTAGTTTCTCAACCATTAAAACTATATTAAAAAAAAACCAAAGAAAAAACAAAAAAAAACTGATAATCCCAAGTCTTCCAGTGGAAAATCACTCATGTAAGTCAATTTATTTTTTACAGTTATTATATTAGTTTATTTCTAACACTATTTTAAGGGATCATCAGTTGTTTACCATGAAAAACTGTTTCGGGAATTTAAAAACAAGACAGTATTTAATTTCATGGCTTCCCAGCAGAGTTGATCAGACCCCACTTCCCTTAAAAGACAAAAACATAAACGTTCCTTATACTAAATCTACGTTTTGTTCAATATATATATATATATATATATATATATATATATATATATATATATATATATATATATATATATATATATATAAAGCTATTAAGCCCCTCCCCTGCCGAAGAGCCTATAGATTTGTTTTTCTTCTGTTAAATTAACCTTAAAACATTTACTTCAGTAACATGAAATTGTAAACCATTGAAGGTAACATTTGGTGCCGTTCCCCATTATACATTTGAAACTATCAGCATTGCTACGCTATCTTCTTTTCTTCCTGAAACTTCAGATTTAAAGACTTCATAATTTCATCTTTGCCCGGGAAAAAGAAAAACAAGATAAAAGAAACAAAAAGTAAAAAGAAACGAAAAGGAAAAAATAAACGAACAGTAAAAAGAAACGAAAAGGAAAAAGAAAAACAAGGAAAAAGAAACAAAAAATAAAAAGAAATTAAAAATACATTTGAAAACCATCACAGGGATGGGGGAGCATTTGTTTTTAGTAATAGTTAATAAACACATGTATGCACCCACGTACAGATGCATCTACACACACACACACACACACACACACACACACACACACACACACGCACGCATGATGGATGTTGATTATTTAGACGAGTATCACAATCGCTGACAAAATCTCGCCATAGAGGGCGAGAGCGGCTCCACGATAGACGAGTTAAAATCATGGTTACCGAATCGGAAAGTATATTGTCCGATTCCGACTCCTCCGATTCCAAAAAATTCCGAATCCGACTCTTTATTTTAAAATCTTCGATTATTCAGACTGTCTGTTAGTTCTTCGGGAATTAAAAATCTCCGACTCCGAGCATTTTTACGAGTTCGACTCCGACTCTGACTTCCTCCCAACCCTTCCAGTTCAAGTCCGTAATCCTGGTTAAAATGTAGTTTTATCCAGCTTGCACAACATCGCAATGCCTCATGACAACAACACTAATGGTCCCAAAATAAACAGATGCGAGATTTTCGGATTCGTATTGAAAGCAGGAGTTTTCTTTCTCTTAGATGAATATCTTTTACGATAACTAAAGGGTTGACTTCCCCCCCGGTTAGCAAACCATGGGGCAGGGCATAACACCTTGGTATATCTGAGTTGTACACATACCCACACACATATACAGACATATACAGCTTGGGGAGGACTTGAATGCCTACCGGGGAGGACTTGAATGCCTACTGGGGAGGAATTGAATGCCTACTAGACACCACCCTCGGGTGTCTTCGGTCTCTCTGTACAGGGGTTTGTCAGAGACTCTTACATGAGGATACTTTTTACTTGAAGTAAACCCTGACCAAATATTCAAAACAAATGGTGTGCTGTCTCCTCAAGCCATCCAGCACGTCTCCCGAATTGCGGACGGGGGCACCCCCTCTACTCATAGAGGGCAGCTTCGAATAAACAATTAGAAGCCGTTGACAATGAGGAAATGAATAATAAAAAAATATGAACAAAAACAAAAATAAATACTGGCAGGCTGGCACCCAGGATAAAAAGGGCCCATCAACCCGTTCATACACCAGGCGGGAAGATGTAAGCAATGGTGTAAACCTTCCAGCCTCTGGAAATGGTGCTCCAGCCAATACAGAGGCCAACCAGGGTCAGCCATCAGGCCTTGAGACAAAAGGTCCTGGCCCCCTATCTCCATCAAATACAGCAACAACAAAAAAAGAAACATAAGAGGCTTAAAAGCCCAACCATAGACTGTTGCACAAAAGAAGGTGCTATTGTTTTGCTACCACTACTCAAAGTTTGAAAAGTGGAGCAAAACATCTAATGAGATTCTAGCTGATAAGATCCAAGAATCTACCCCCCCCCCCCGAAGGAAAATCTTCTTTGTTTGTCCATCGTTTGCGACGATGAGAGTCTTGATGAGAGCGACTGATGTAAAGGGAAATATAAGGAAAGATATTCGTCATAGTCTCTTCTATTTAATGTTGTCGTTTCCTCTCTCCGAGAACGTGTTGATCCTGAACCAGGATTGAACAGTGGAAACCTCACACCTAATAGGTCCCACACTGTCAACCGATCTCAAACCCCTGTTCCATCACCGCAAGGTTGCACCCCTGTACTATTTTTAACAAGTACTACAACGGAATGTGCAAATTCGCTGCACTTGTGCCCCTTCAATGCTAATATACGCGACCAACCCAACCTTTAGCAAAGTCCCACCCCTTCATTGTAGAGGTTCCCAGATGCCGGAAAGCTTTCTACTCTAATAACTTCTTTCCTCGAACCGCTTGGCTTTTGGAATTCTGTCTCTGCTCCCTGTTTCCCCGACTCTACCAACATGCAGAAATGTTAATGTAATGTGAACAAACATTTCGCTGCACAACTTCCAACTTAAGGATACCCTTTACGTCTCAGTGGCAATGTGCCTTGTTTGGAGTAAAGAAAACTATTGCGGAAAATTCAACAACTTTTGAAAATTGGTTAAAGTCAGCATGAATCTAATCGAGTTTGGACAGACGCTTCGGTTCCCTGAAGCAATTATTTACTTTTGTCAAAAAAAGGAAACTGTTAAGTGAAAAGAAAAGTTTTCGAATGTGTGCACATGCATGCAAATTGAAAAGAAAAAATGATTGGAAGGACAAGTATTCTTAGATGTGCACAGCTTCCTTCCACTCCCTCTGAACATTCTCCTTTTCTGTTGTCTGCGCTTAAGTCCACAGAAAAGCTGCTAACAAAACACCTAACCCTAACCCTAACAGAAAAACGCCCTAAGCCTAACAGAAGAACACCCTAACCCTAACAGGAAAACTACCAACCCCTTACAGAAAAACGCCCTAAGCCTAACAGAAGAACACCCTAACCCTAACAGAGAAAACTACCAACCCCTAACAGAAAAACGCCCTAAGCCTAACAGAAGAACACCCTAACCCTAACAGGAAAACTACCAACCCCTAACAGAAAAACGCCCTAAGCCTAACAGAAGAACACCCTAACCCTAACAGGAAAACTACCAACCCCTAACAGAAAAACGCCCTAACCCTAACAGGAAAACGTCCTAACCCTAACAGAAAAAAACCCTAATCCTAACAGGAAAACACACTAACCCTAACAGAAGAACACCTTAACCCTAACAGAAAAACGCCCTAACCCTAACAGAACAACGCTTTAACCCTAACAGAAGAAAACCCTAACCCTAACAGAAAAACTACCTAACCCTAACAGAAGAACACCCTAACCCTAACAGAAAAACTACCAAACCCTTACAGAAAAACGCTTTAACCCTAACAGGAAAACTACCAAACCCTTACAGAAAAAACGCCCTAACTCTAACAGAAGAAAACCCTAACCCTAACCGGAAAACTACCTAACCCCAACCTAGTCGGTAGGGTTGAAAAAAAATTAGGAAGAAAAAAAATCATAAAACACAATCTGTTTGCTATCAGCTGTTGCACTATATTTTCTTCGCTAAAAAATAAATACTTATTCATGAAACTTACCATAAGATGAGTGTTTTTTTCCTTGATTTGAACTCTTTTTCATTAATTTTTAAAGTTTCTTACAAAATTACATATTTTTCCATTAATTTGTCATCGTATTTTCTTCGTAAGAAAAAAAACATGTTTTATTTAAATGTTTTTCCCTTAATTATTACTTATTTCTAGCATTTAAACATTGGCCAGCGTTTCACCCCCCCCCCCAAAAAAAAACAACAACACACACACACGAAGTTTTCGTTCGGTACCTTGCGACGGTTTATGTAACCTGTCGGAATGTGCCGACTATAATGCGGTCCGTAAACTGCATAAGTACCGAAAAAATCTATTGTGTTATATTTTGACAATGGTCAGGCTGGACGAACGACGAATCGACGTGTTCTCACCAAAAGTCAAATCTCAAAAGGTAGAGTAGCTGAACGCGCCTCTATCGTATCAAAGAACCGCCAAATATGAGCCACTCCTAAAGGAAAAGAAAAAGAAAAGACCACCGCCTTTCCGTTGACACTGTCACTTTTGTATTAATTCTGGCCTTGTGCATAATTTGCATACGTTACAAATCTCGTTTCGCACGAGACGAGACTCGTGGCTCATAGATTCATTCATTTTAATTTATTTCAATCTATACTCCACCCAAGCGTCCAGTCTTGCTTGAAAACACAGCATGCAAAAACACCCTAACCCTAACAGGAAAACTCTTCAAACGACGAACCGTAGCTGGCTCAACGCCAACGTTTAACCTCGTTACACTCCCCCGTGATCTGATGATCACATAGATTGTAACCCGAGGCAGGTCTATTGCGTCTAGCGCTCCTCCATGGTCATGGTACTTCCTCCTGGAACGATTCGTATTCTGAAGTGTCATCTGTAGCATACGCGTTTTTTTTTTTACCTCAAGGGGATCACCCTTGCGCTTTGGGTTGAGAGTTTGCCGTCACTTCCACTCTCCGAAGTATCCATGACAGAACACAGACCCCCTTACATGGCGGAGAATCGCATCGACAAGGAGGTTCTGTGGGCTAATCACACCCGTAACGCGTCTACGTATATAAGGGGACGTGCATCGTCCAATCGGAGTCTTTATCCAGACACGATCACCCACGCTGTATCCAATCTGCTGCTGTTTCGTTTTTTTCTGGAGGAAGTGCCTCAATACGCCTCAGTCGGACGTTTTTACAGGGGCAGTCAGCGACAACACATCATCCTTAGGCGTAACATTGTACCAATAGACTGCTTCCATTATGGTGCACTGTTTCCTCGCTGTAATCCATTTTACGCTTCGATGGCATCACTCCACAATGCCATTACTGGACGGGGACATGCTCACAACGAAAATGCAATCAGATTCCCCATTCACTTAGAAAGTCCCAGAGAACCTCGCTTCTGTGTAATTGTCAACGAGTATTTCAGCCGGCGCCCCACGCTCACAGAACAGACCCTCGAAATGACTGATGATGCTTGCTGCATCTTGTCGTCTCAAATGACGCCAAATTGGAAACCGCGTGGGCCCGCAGTCAATGAACGACAGATAGTGTCTGCCTGGCTAGTTATTAGTATTCTAGATAGAACGATCTTTTCCCTACCTTTTTTGTACTTTATAATTTGGTTCTTGGGAGGTGACGGTGGTTAAGTGGCTATCGACACGGACTGAAGACCTGGATGTTCCAAGTTCGAACCCAGTTGGTTCCACTGTACCACTTTCATTTAGAGATGTTGGCAACCTTCTCGTGGTCCTTCCCGTAAGTACCTGATGTCTTTCCAGAAAGATTTCTTACTAGAAAAATATCGGGGGAACTAATGCCAACACCAGAATCATCTGATTCACACAGAAGAAGAATTAGGGGTTATTTTATGGTCAAAAGTTTGCAAGGATCTGTTGGGTTTTTTGATATTTCAACACTGTAGACGGCCTAAAACAAATGCCCATGTTATCCAATGAAATCTACTCTGGCGACAGCAACAGTAATACTTCTCCGGGCACCTTCATTTGACTTTGTTACCCGTTCATTACGGAATGTACCTATACGTTGTTGATATACCAAGTCGACTTATGGACGAACCTACGTAAAATCATTTTACCCAACCTTAAAAAAAACCTCGATCGAAATCTCAATAGAAATACTCTATCGCTATTTCAATGGAAGTTACTCGACTGAGCTCCAATGGACAGAGCTTCTTTGCAAGAGTTACCCACCTGTGGAACACATTACCGCGGGACTGCTTCCTTGCTGATTAACACTTGGTAGTCTTCGAATCCAATGTCAACAAATTATTGTCACAGACCGTTGAATAAGCAATAAAACGCAGTTCATACCATTGATAAATGTTAGTACTCCCATAGTGTTCCTCATGTTTCGGCTGTGAATCATTCCCGTCTCATCAACTCTTATCCTTGATGGTTCTTGGCTTTGATAAGCGGTGACCATAAAGAAATTGAAGAGTTCGAATCCAAAACGCGATAAACGCCATTTAAAAAATTGTGAAGCTATCGCTACAAGAATTGTTGCCTTTCAACACTCGACCACACACTCAAATTAGATTGTACATAATGTGATATCGGAATGAATTTTCTTTGCTTTCAATTAAAATAAGGTTTTTGTTCGAGTCTTGATTTGATATGTTCGTCCTTCTATTGTTTAATGCCTCAATTTAAACACGTTGGATTTATCGCGTTTTGCATTCGAACCCTTCAATTGTATATTTTTACTTTAACGATGTTAGATATTTATACACATGCATTTCCGTTTATATTTTGCCAACCTATAAACTGTGGCAGGTTTTTATTGACGCACAATGTAGTTATAGCCACCGACAGCTTATATCACGTATGTAAATGTAACAATCTAATATAATTAACGTTTGGGCGGAATTTAAAGCGTCAAGAAGCCAGTTCTTTACTATTCTTTACGATTCGTAAAATTACTTTTGGACTTGCTGGACTTGCTCGAAGGTAATTGAATATGCGCGCGTAGAATCTCCAAGATTCTTTTTTGGTACCTTGTCTGCGACAAACATGGAGGATGGAATAGCAATAGGGGGAGATAAAAGATGCGATATTTGAGCAGCTACGCGGTCGGAGCGGGGTGGTCGGAGCGGCTGAGTACGAGAGAGAAACGAGAAGTTATTTAGGCCGGTGAGAGAGAAACGAGAAACGAGAAACGAGGAGGTAGGAGAGATGAGGTATTACGCACATACGCACGTATCCACCTACATGAGACCCCCACCCCCAATCAAAACTTTCTCGCAGACAGATCTTAACCAACGCGGAAGCATAGATGAATTCTTATGTTTTTTATACGATGCACGTAGGCCATTTTAGCGATATAGTATCTTCATGGGCGTTTCCTGTCTGTTGAGCGATGGTTAGCGTAAACACCAGCGTAGCAGACAATCTTTTGTGTTCAGCCTTAAAATCGTATTCTTGTCTCGACAAAAATTTCTTGATCAAAATCAGACTTTTATAATCACGGATAACCCTGAAAAAAAAACTACGTACATTTTTACGGTCTAGTTTTTAGCGACCACGTGTTCGGTTATATATTTCTCCGCACACGAGGTCGCCTTTTTGTGTGTTTTATTATAGTAGATAAAACACGCGTGGGTCAGAAGAAAGGAGAAAAATGACAATAGCCAAGGAACAGTTGGATTTACATATAACACATCACTTAACAAGTTCCGGGCCTGACATATAGATGACGCCACTAACAAACATCCATTTTTATAAAGTACTAACCTTCAAATGTCACGTGTCAAAATTTGAGCCCAATCTGATTATTAGTTTACAAATTACAGTTATTTAAGTAAAGCTATTGTTGTAAAATTTCAAAACAATGAAAACAGCATTGTTTTCTGATGGGAAAAAATACTATTCAAGCAAAGAAATGGTTTCAAAAGTATTATTCAGATTCTGCTTCGTCGGAAACAATGGTAAAGAGGTGGTATGCTGACTTTAAACGCGATCGTACAGACACACATGATGCTGAATTCTCAGATCGCCCCAATTCGGCAATAATCAGGAAAACATTAAAAAAAAAAAGTCTACAAACTCATTTTGGTCAATCATAAATTGAAGTTGCGTGAGATAGAAAAGACATTGAATATTTCAAAAGGCAGTGTACCCAATATTTTGCATGAACATTTGTCAATGAGAAAGCTGTGTTCAAAGTGGGTGCCGCATTTGCTCACAGTTGATAAAAAAAACAATTCAGAGCGTTGTTTTCAACTGCTTCAACGCAACAAAAAGGAGTTTTTGCTTCAATATGTGACGTTGGACAGAATAAAATAAAAAGGATAACTTTGATAAAAATCCAAGGGAGATAACTCAGATTATTCTGCAATCAAACTGTATAATCTAAGGTGGCATCGACCTTATGTTGATATTTCAACAAAACTGCTGCCTTCCAAACTACTTAATCGACCCAGTGACATTACGTAGATAATAGTTTGCTTTTTTTTTTCAACATGATCTAATACAACAATAAGCATTGATTTATGAATTGTGATTCTAACAATCTAACCCGTGCTCAATGGGTGATCAAACGGGTCACACTTTTTCTAGTAATCATTAAAGATAATTTTTGGTTGATTTTAAGCGAAACATGAATTTTTTTTATATTTACAAAAACAATGAAAATTTTAAGCATTTAAGTGCACTTTAACCCACTGTGGCGACAAGTCAGTGTTTTCCCGGTAAGATCTTGCAAGATCAGTTTTCTACGTTAATGACTTGATGCAAAGTTAATTTTAAAAATATGATTATCCACACACACGTGTTTCGTCATCTTACGACTCATCAGCGTAGCTTAACCTAGCGAGATACGAACCCAGGACGAACAGACTGAAACCGACGTTCTACCACTGAGCCAAATCTCTCTAGTTGAAGGAATGTATCGCTTTTCACTATTTATACGAAAAAATTGTTTACCTAAATTCTCGGGGAGAACATTTTTTTTCTGAAACCGATGCGATGACCCCATATGGGGAGCGTAAATATTTTTTAAATATAATTATCCACGCACGTGTTTCGTCATCTTAGGACTGATCAACGTGGCTGAACCTAGCGAGATTCGAAACTGAGAGCCCAGAGATCGAAGTTCGACGCTCTACCACTGAGCTGAATCCAGCGAGATTCGAAACTGAGCGGCCAGAGACCGAAGTCCGACGCTCTACCACTGAGCTGAATCCAGCGAGATTCGAAACTGAGAGCCCAGAGACCGAAGTCCGACACTCTACCACTGAGCTGAATCCAGCGAGATTCGAAACTGAGAGCCCAGATCCCGAAGTTCGACGCTCTACCACTGAGCTGAATCCAGCGAGATTCGAAACTGAGCGGCCAGAAAACGAAGTCCGACGCTCTACCACTGAGCTGAATCCAGCAAGATTCGAAACTGAGAGCCCAGAGACCGAAGTCCGACGCTCTACCACTGAGCTGAATCAAGCGAGATTCGAAACTGAGCGCCCAGAGACCGAAGTCTGACGCTCTACCACTGAGCTGAATCCAGCGAGATTCGAAACTGAGCGGCCAGAGACCGAAGTCCGACACTCTACCACTGAGCTGAATCCAGCGAGATTCGAAACTGAGAGCCCAGAGACCGAAGTCCGACGCTCTACCACTGAGCTGAATCCAGCGAGATTCGAAACTGAGCGGCCAGAGACCGAAGTCCGACGCTCTACCACTGAGCTGAATCCAGCGAGATTCGAAACTGAGCGGCCAGAGACCGAAGTCCGACACTCTACCACTGAGCTGAATCCAGCGAGATTCGAAACTGAGAGCCCAGAGACCGAAGTCCGACGCTCTACCACTGAGCTGAATCCAGCGAGATTCGAAACTGAGCGGCCAGAGACCGAAGTCCGACGCTCTACCACTGAGCTGAATCCAGCGAGATTCGAAACTGAGCGGCCAGAGACCGAAGTCCGACGCTCTACCACTGAGCTGAATCCAGCGAGATTCGAAACTGAGAGCCCAGAGACCGAAGTCCGACGCTCTACCACTGAGCTGAATCCAGCGAGATTCGAAACTGAGAGCCCAGACCCTGAAGTTCGACGCTCTACCACTGAGCTGAATCCAGTGAGATTCGAAACTGAGAGCCCAGAGACCGAAGTCCGACGCTCTACCACTGAGCTGAATCCAGCGAGATTCGAAACTGAGCGCCCAGACCCTGAAGTTCGACGCTCTACCACTGAGCTGAATCCAGTGAGATTCGAAACTGAGAGCCCAGAGACCGAAGTCCGACGCTCTACCACTGAGCTGAATCCAGCGAGATTCGAAACTGAGCGCCCAGAGACCGAGGCAATTTTTAATGGCCAGAGTGCTCACATTCTCGGGCGCTGGCTTTTCAAGACCCACTTTCCCGACCCGACCTTGGGTCACATCTTACCTTTGTGGGAGTAAGATAAAACTGGCCTTGTGCCTAACCTTCTGGAGAGGAGGTTAATAAATACTCTATCGTTATTTTCATGGCAGGTGCTCGACTGAGCTCCAATCTCTGTGTCCCTCCTCCATAAAATATTCACAGCAAGAACTCGTCTAGCTACAACCACTGCAAATAACTTTTCTTTCTTCCTCTGTATACCTAAAAACCAAACGGAACTTCCATGTATAGAGTTGCTTTTTTTTCAAGCATCTCCTATCTTTGGAACACATTGCCACGGGACTGCTCCCAGCTGACTACAACATGGTCGTTTTCAAGTCCGATGCTAACAAATACTTGTCGAGCTGTTCTCTTAAGTATCAAATTCTGCTCATTCATTCCATCGCTTCCAATCCTCTCATATTGATCATCATCCAACTGGCAATCGTATTAACCATTATCGTCGAATGGCCTTTGGCTTTAGTAGGTCTCATTAGTATATAAAAAAAAGTAAAAAAGTTGGGTCTTTTCGAAGAAGGGAGGCGGATGCTGCATTCGTTGCCGTGTGGTCATTCTTAGCTCTTGGGCGTCAGAAAAATAAACTAGCTATACCACCCTTCCTTTTGGGTTTGCCCCAGTTCTATTTATCTTCCTCCCACAAGGTAAGATGTGACACAAGGTCGGGAAAGTGGGAAAGAACCAGCGTTCGAGAATTTGAGCATTCTGGCTGTTTTAAAAATTGTCTGGGCAGCCCCGTCGGCATTCCCCGGTAGGGGCGCCTCAGACAGTAAGCAGTAAACTTACTCCTCCCCAAAGAGGGGAGGCAAAGCCTGGGAGGGTGCACCTCCTAGAACTGCACAGGCCCGACACCCCCCCCCCCCAATAGACCGGCGTAAATCCAGACCCAAAGGCCCGGACGATACCGGTGTATTAGGCGGGGTAAAAAACCCAATGCATACAAAGAGATTTAAATGAGCAAACCTTTTTTTTCTTATCTTTTTGTTTTTTTTCCGGTGATAGGGCATCCTATCGTATGCCAAATATTCACTCTATTTCAGAGACTCCAACTGAGAGATCTTTTCAAGATTCTAACCGTCCTTTTAAGCGCAACTGTTTTGTCCTTTAGTCCTCACATTTCATGAGCGATGTTCCTGACAAATGAGGATGAATTGCTGTTACCTGAGTCTGAATCTATCCATCTAACACTTAGCATTGGCTAGTTTTTGACCTTGAAGTAGTATTTTTTGTTGTTGTTGCTCTTAACACCAAGTGGCTTCATGCCTTGTCTGGGGCGACCTCCATGAAAACAAATCTCTCTTGCACTTGGTTCACCGGATATATTCGCCAGGTAGTTTTTGAAATTCTTTTTCATGATCCCGGTTGCTCCTCTGATTACTGGAATTATGGCGATCTTTCTAAGATTCCAGTTTCTTTTCATGTCGACATTAGTATTTCGTTATCCCCCCTCCCCCTCCTAGCTCTATTTAAGCCAGTATCATTAGGGACACTGACTTCAACTTTTTTGTATGGTTCGTTTGTCTACGTATAATTCTTGTTTGTTTAACCTACGACCAAATCGTTCATTGCAAAGAAATAACATACATTTTGTATTTGTGTGTGTGTGAGTGTGTGCGCGTATGCGTACGTGTTCTCTGCGTGTTTATTTTATTTATCATTATTATCATTAAAAATAAAAATGTTTAATATCTGATGTCGTTTGTGTGCAGCGACTGACCAAGTTTTGTTTTGTTTATTTATTTTTTTTTTTCTAAAATGAGAGAGAAAAAAAAATTGGTCAGTAGCATAGCCTGATAAGCGACACCAGATCCGCATAGTCGCCATACCTTCTCTTTGACGAAGAAGGGACTCTTGAAAATAAGATACTTAGAGAGTGGAAAGAGGATTAACGGTAGTGAGAGAGAGAGAGAGAGAGAGAGAGAGAGAGAGAGAGAGAGAGAGAGAGAGAGAGAGAGAGTGAGAGAGAGAGAGAGAGTATGGAAGGGGAGAGAATAGAAGGGGAATAGGTAGGGTACAGATAAAAAATAAAGGGAGGAGGTAAACTGGAATTTTATAATCCTAAAAAATAAGAGAATGTATTTTTGTTATTTTTTCACTCACTCACTTTCTCCTACACACACACACACACACACATATATATATATATATATATATATATATATATATATATATATATTTCCACTAACATTTTTATTCAACAAGTCATCAAAAAGCAGAATTGATTCGATTAGAAATGTTTTTATGACCTGATTAATTTTAACCGTCCACTCTATAATAAAGACCAATGTGTATTTATCCGTATATAAATAAATACATGTACTTCCATCTCGCCACGCAAAAGTTAGCGAGTAAAACACGTGCCCTTTTCTAACTACCGGGCGAAATCATTTCAAGCGAGAAAGCAAATAACAAGTCAGACAATCACATCAGACATACTATAATAAAAAGTGGACGGTGTTTTTTTCTTTCTTTAAGGTCATCAGAAATGATAATAATTTATATATATGAAAAATTAAATTACTGGCGTAATTCTTAGATAGTATATGAACATTTTAGTAATATATCTAGATAAATAGCGAGTGTGAACACTACTTTTTGGCTAAGATCAAAGTGTAGTATCTGTTCCGATGGATACTGCATCCTATAGACCGGTATTGTCTTGGCCTTCGGGTCTTGATTTACGCCGGTCTATGGGATTGTCCTGTGCAGTTCTAGGAGGCCCACCCTCCCAGGCTTCGCCTCCCCTCTTTGGGAAGGAGTAAGTTAATTGCTTACTGCTTGAGGCGCCCCTACCGGGGAATGCCGACGGGGCTGCCCAGGCCATTTTTGATGGTCAGAGTGCTCACCTCTCGAGCGCTGGCTTTTCAACCCCCACTTTCCGACCCGACCTTGGGTCACATCTTACTTGTGGGAGTAGGATAAAACTGGCCTTGTGCCTAACTCCTGGAGAGGAGTAAATAATACTAACGGAGCATAATCATTTTTGTTTCGTCATTTTTTTACGGGGGTCATGGCCTCTGTTCAGTCTTGAAAGACAATGGATATCCCCTGTAAGGGTGTCTGCGCGTGTAATCGTGAAGCAAGGGTTGCGCAATCACAGCTACACCTCTCCTGAGTCGGCACTCTTTCTTCGGAAGAAGAAATCCAGGACGACTGGAAACAAGGCCGAGATAAGCAGAGAGCACATACAGCACTTGGTATTCAAAAATGGTCACCCATTTTAGTACTGACAAGGTTCAACGTCGCTTAACTTCGGTGATCTCACAAGAACGTGTCAGCGTGATTATGCCGGGGGTAAACGAGTTAACGAATGAAATACAATGAAATTGCGATCTGCTACGTACGTTTTATGTTATTTCTACTACTTACTACGTCACGAACACGTGGTTCAAGAATGGAAATAAACAAATATACTCGAAGAAGTTAGAACACAAAATAAAGTTATGTTATTTTTTAAATTTATTTATTAAATGAATAAAATCATTAATTTGAATTTTCTTATCTGAGACTTTCGACGCGATACGTCTTTTTCAAAAGGTACTTTCTATTTTTTTTCTTCTCTTCATTCTGCTGGTATTAACCGCGAGGGTTGCCCACGCGTGGATAAAGCAAATATACGTCTGTTCTTATTGACGAGTTTTGAAAAGTAAAATCCGATGTGTTTTTTGCGTGATTGGCGCTTTTCTGAAATAGGAGTTGGCACATAAAATATATATTGTGCACAAAGCAAGAGATTCGAGTTATTTGTATAAATTCGACTTTCGATTCACCGTCGAAAGACCAACGACATCTTTAGGGGGTCCCTCTTCATTGGAAGAGATTCGAATCATATACGGATCTCATGTTTCTTTTTATGAATTTTATATATTTCCGCCCCATAGATAACTTAACTATTTCATTTAATAACGATGCAGCAGGTTAAGGGGCGAGTGAATAAAAAACAGGATTAATATAGTAAATTTCCATGTAAGGTTAAAATTAGGTCAAGTAGAATTTTTCAGTTAGAATTCGAGTAGAGCTACGTGTTTCGGCAGTGACGTAACTCAGACAGAAAGCCGCCGCTGACACACATCGATGAGACCTGGTTTAATAATATAATTAAACAAACGTATATTGTCCACAAAGAGATTTGAGTTATCTGTCCATATTCTCTGGTTTTGGTTTTCGCGGTTAAAATCGTCACGCCCCATTACTGTACGTACACACGCTGCGGTCCAAACTCACGACTCCAAATCATTATTTATCTACCTCCCACAAGGTAAAATGTGACACAAGGTCGGAAAGTGGGATTAGATAAGCCAGCGCTCGAGGGTTGAGCAATCTAGCCATTTAAAATTTGCCCGGGCAGCCCTGTCGGCATTCCCCGGTAGGGGCGCCTCAGACAGTAAGCAATAAACTTACTCCTCCCCAAAGAGGGAAGGCGAAGCCTGGGAGGGTGGACCTCCTAGAACTGCACAGGACCGTTCAACCCCCAATAGACCGGCGTAAATCCAGACCCAAAGGCCAGGACAATACCAGATCATTAGGTGGGTTTAAAAACCCGTGGCCAAATCACACACTCTTCTCTAAAAACAGGCTTTTTATCCAGACCGGCACCATCTTATTTGCATATGAGTAACGAGATTTCATGTTAATTCGTGAGACCAGCCAGCATATAATCAGGCGCGGTCGCCATTTTGTTTTTCCTTTTCGCCTATAACCGGACATTACACGTTACACAAACTCATCAAGAAATTTGAGGTAAGTCTTGTCCACACTCTTTTTACCTGCTACGAGTGGCGATAATGCATTTTATCACAATTCGACTTTCGATGCATCGTTGGTAGAGTGATGCAGACGACGCCAGCTCAAGGTCATTACTAGTTGTAATCGCAGGTTCGAATCCTGTCCGGATCTCTTGTTAGGATCGAGAGGGTGATGTTCCCGGACTATAAACGTGCAAAGTTGAATCAAGCAATGTTGCATGCAAAAGACAGAGTAATAATTAACAAACAAAATGAAGTAGTTCAAATAACGTTTATTGAACGTGTGTGTACGTGGAATGGTGAAGTGTGTGATGTATGCATGTGTGTCGATGGAAAAACAGTTCTTGAAAAAGGTATAAGAAGAAATGAATCCGGCGTAGGAAAAGTCTTTGAAAGCCGTACACAAAGAAAATGAGTTGAGAACTCTTACCGTTGTTTGACCACGTGTGTTGGTAGTTGTTTTGCCGAGACCAGTTGAAGAGAAAGGCGTGAGACGAAGCGCTAGTGTATTAGCGTCGTTCTGTCGACCAGAGAAGAGAGAGAGAGAGAGACGGAGCGCAGGTGCCAGCGTTGTTCTGCCGAGGCTGGTCGGTGAAGAAGAGATGGATTTTCCGTTTGCAACGGTTTTTATAGTCAGAAGGGCAGATAACTCTGGTGTCGCTTTACAGTGCCACCTGTCGGTGAAAAAGCGACACCTACCGGCAAACCGGTGTAGTTATGTTTTGAAAGGAGGAGGTAACTGCTACACTCTTGTTTCTCTTTGTGAACATTCTGTCCCCGGCATCGTAGATAAATTAACTGTTTCGTTTAATAATAGCATTGCCCGTACAAATACATGTGTCCACAAAACTAGAACAGCGTTATAAATAACATTCATTAGCGTTGCTCCTGGCTTCGGATAGTGTATCTTAGCCGACGGTAGCGCCAAGAACGACGCTAACAATTAATATGAATTGGCGAATGAAAAAGAGGGATAAAAAAAATGAATGAGGCACCATTTAGAACGTGTTTTTTATAAATGAAAAAGAGAAACCATGAGTTAAAGAATACAACACATTTATAAAGGGTGGTCGCTAGAAAAGCGGGGAATTTGAGCAGGAGCTTCAATTCAATTTCTTCAGAAATCTACCGATTTCATTTCACCAGTGGATTGACCCTCAAAAAGCCCAGACTTAAATATCATGGATTACTGTGCTTGGACAGTTTGTTATGAGCAGAAACTCAGAAATGTCGACGCCACATTTTTTTTTTTTTTTTTTTTTTAATCTTGGCCTTTTGGCTAAGATCAAAGTGTAGTATCTGTTCCGATGGATACTGCACCCCATAGACTGGTATTGTCTTGGCCTTCGGGGCTTGATTTACGCCGGTCTATGGGTCTGTCCTGTGCAGTTCTAGGAGGTCAACCCTCCCAGGCTTCGCCTCCCCTCTTTGGGGAGGAGTAAGTTTCCCCTATCGGGGAATGCCGACGGGGCTGCCCAGGCAATTTTTAAATGGCCAGAGTGCTCACCTCTCGAGCGCTGGCTTTTAACCCCACTTGCTCGACCCGATCTTGGGTCACATCTTACTTGTGGGAGTAAGATAAAACTGGCCTTGTTCCTAACTCCGCGAGGAGTAAATAAACATAGACTTTATTGATGATTTGAAAACGTGCTTGGCAAGAGCTTGGAGTGACATCACGCAGGTTAATTTTCAAGACGCCACGTAAGCTTAGATTTCTAGGTTAAGACGTTGCTATGAAGTGCACTGACGACATTTTAAAAATCTGTGAGTGTATCATAATATTAGTCTTTGAAAAACTTTATAGAAGTTTTTTTTTTTTTAAACAAATGAAATCAGCAATTTTTCAGAAATGTAAAATTTAATTTCAAAGACTAAAGTTCGTTGTGAAGGTTAGAAGTTCTTGAATAAGAAAAAGACAACAACCAGTGAAGTTCCGTTGTGTGTGTGTGTGTGTGTGTGTGTGTGTATTTACCTTCTTGGAGGTTAGGTTGTTAATGGAGAGAAAGCAGTCGTGCTTAAAGGACTTTCAGCTTGGGGCAAAAAGCTTTTGGGCCAAGATCAAAGTTTAGTATCTGTTCCGATGGATACTGCACGCCATAGACTGGTATCGTCTTGCCTTTCGGGGCTTGATTTACGCCGATCTATGGGACGGTCCTGTGCAGTTCTAGGAGGTCCACCCTCCCAGGCTTCGCCTCCCCTCTTTGGGGAGGAGTAAGTTTATTGCTTACTGCCTGAGGCGCCCCTACCGGGGAATGCCGACGGGGCTGCTCAGGCAATTTTTAATGGCCAGAGTGCTCACGTTCTCGGGCGCTGGCTTTTCAAACCCCACTTTCCCGACCCGAGCTTGGGTCACATCTTACTTGTGGGAGTAAGATAAAATTTGCCTTGTGCCTAACTCCTGAAGCGGAGTAAATTAAAAAAAAGACTGGTATTGTCTTGGCCTTCGGGGCTTGATTTACGCCGGTCTGTGGGTTTGTCCTGTGCAGTTTTAGGAGGTCCACCCTCCCAGGCTTTGCCTCCCCTCTTTGGGGAGGGGTAAGTTTATTGCTTACTGCCTGAGGCGCCTCTACCGGGGAATGCCGACGGGGCTGCCCAGGCATTTTTTGTAGGCCAGAGTGCTCAGCTTCTCGGGCGCTGGCTTTTCAAATCCCACTTTCCCGACCTAGTGTCACATCTTACTTTGTGGGGGGAAGATAAATAACTTCAATGGCCAGTTGCTGTTGTTGTTGTTGTTGTTGTTGTTACTGCTGCTGTTGTTACTGCTGCTGTTGTTGTCATTTTAAATTGAGAGTCGAGGCACGTCGTTAGTGTCGCCCAGAAGAACTCTTATTTCGTTGACCAGTTCGCTGTTTTTATAAGTTTTTTTGTTTTTTTTAATTATTTGGCATCGGCTTGTTACATTTTGGGTTTAAAACAAACGGAAACCAATTTTACTGGTTGAAAAGTATCGAGTTCGCACATCCACGTAAAAATGATGTTTTTTTTAAATTTCGTAGACGCCCGACTGCGTCCGTGTTTACTTAGTTTTGACTATTTGACCAACTGACTTCAGTGATCCCCTCTTCCAAAAGAAAGAAAGGAGTGAAAAGGACAGTAAAGGAAAGTGTAGGCCGAACGAACACAGTAACGAAATGAGTATCTGATACAACAACTTAATATCTTTCATCTTATGTCCGCTTGTCTCGCATATCAATTTCTATCTACCTCAATATCATCGACGTATCTAACTATCATGTTGGAAAAGATATTATTTTCTATGTGTGAGTCCTATGTGTGATTACATCGAAACGCCGTCGCTTTGTATGAATATTTTACCGGAGGGGTCGTTGAATGGGACTTGAGTGGTGCATGTTAGTAGAGGTTTTTCTAAGGGTTTGGGGTTATATATATATATATATATATATATATATATATATATATATATATATATATATATATATATATATATATATAGTCTAAAGAAGCTTTGAGTCATTAAAATAAAAATAAATGTAAAATGCAGTTTAAATTCCCAGACAAACCAACTAAATCTAAGATATTGCAGACTTAACATTCGTTGGATAATTAATAAATGAAAAAATATAAGTTAAAAAAAAAAGGGGGGGTAATTATCTAAGAGTGAAACAAAAACAGGAGACCTTAAGCGTCTAATATTAACATGGGGATCATCAGCTGTTTACCATGTAACTGTTTCGGAGATTTAAAAACAGGACAGTTATAATATTCATGGCTCTCCAATGGTACTGATTATACGACAATTTCCCCAATAATCAAGTGTCGAAATAATTCAGCTTAAAATATCACTAATATATACATAAATAAATAATAATAATGATAAAATAATAATAATAATATATTACCCTTAAGACTACCGTATGATATATATATATATATATATATATATATATATAATTTGAATTCGGAAGAATTGCACTATGGAAATTCCGTGTTATATCTCCATATATATTTAGTTGTTCACGTGTAGACGAAACGGACCGTCAAGTATATGGATTTTGTTCTAAGGTAAATTAAGAAATGATCACTTGAATCTTGAATTCTATTCTTTATTTCTATATGTTGTTGTGCTAACACAAAATAACAGCCATTGAGTTTTAACCCTGAAAGTTTGACAATTAATAATAGAATATATATATATATATATATATATATATATATATATATATATATATATATATATATATATATAAATGAATAAATGCGAAAGTTGGGCCCATTTCTCGCACTAACAGTATAGTGAAAACGTTCAAGTAAATCAATTCTAAAACGAGCGACGCACCATCTTTTCTATATACTGCTTATGCATATGTGATATCATTCGCAATGTTAACTAATTTCCATATTGGTTTTGTAAAAGGATATTTTGCACTTGTACAGATGCGGTACACGAGCCGAAATTTATTTTAGAAGAGTTCCAATGGTGTAAGGGGCAGACAATTCTCTATTTTTAGTACGCAATTTTTCCGAAAATGGAAAATATGCATTTTTCATTTAAAAATCATGCAAATTCAATTAATAGAACATTTTTCGAAGAAATAACAATTTGTGAAAATCAACAGTATATTGATAGAACATTTATTGAAGAAAATAGAATTTGAGAAAATCAACAGTATATTGATAGAACATTTATTGAAGAAAATAGAATTTGGGAAAATCAACAGTATATTTTTTCATTTCAAAACCAACAAAACGAACAGTCCTCTTGTTTGGATTAACAGATTTTTTTGTTTTTTTATAGTTTAAAATATTAAATTATCGCAGAAATTAACATTTGTGAAAATCAACAGTATATTGATAGAACATTTGCAAAAAATCCACCACTTTCTGTTGAGTACTTGTTAAATATAATAACTCACGCATATTCAAGGTATTCACGTCAATTACGAGTTATCTGCCCCTTCTTTCACCATTGGAACTCTTCTAAAATAATTTTCAGCTCGTGTACCGCATCTGTACTAGAGCCGGATATTTTATTAATTACCATTTTCCATTGAATATAACACATATCCAATGATTGTTTTGATTTTAATAAAACAAATAATTCTGTTTCGCAATATTGTGTCATTTCCTGGACAAATATTTAGCATTTCTCCTCAAATGTTCTTTTCTTTTGGAGGGACCTGACTTAATTTTGAACACGTGTTGATCGATTTCTAAATTGCAAGTGAAAAGGCAAATTCATTTCTTTCTTTACATTTTTTTACGGTCTCATTTAAAAGATAAATAATTTATTTTTTTAAGAACATACCAAAATGTATATGTTTATCTATATGAATAAATGAGAAATATTTTATTTCGTGTTTACAACAAGGTTATGAATTAAATGTTTATTATTTTAAATTAATGTTTCAAGTATTTCAAGTAGGGAACTTTGCGAAGCCAGCTAGTATACTGATAATTGCGAGAATCGTTTTTTTTTTTGTTTTTTTTGTCAAGCGCGTGAAACCATGGTTACTTTGCTTAAGTTTGGGGGGGGGGGGGCGTGGGGGGGGGGGGGAGAATGGGTGATCATGAAACCAGTTCTATTGGATTCCCTTTTTCGGTGGATTTCTGTACATCTGGGTCTTTTTTTTCTTTTCTAATGTTGAACTACCCCGCCCATCACTAAACGGGCACTTATAACCCCCTGCCCGATCCTCTGGGTTTCAACCCGCCTTCCCTACCAACTTTCTGTGAATCTTAGTTTTATTTCCGCATTTGAAACGACCCCCTCCCGTCCCCATAACACACACTAAGCTCCCCGAGTCCATTTCTCTCCCCCTCTCCTCAATTCCTTTTTCGGGCAATGAAAACACCGAACAACTTCAGCTTCTCTTCATGTTTACGTTGAGCGTGTACGTTTGAAAGACCAACGGATACGAAGGTCGGCCGAGTCAGGACTTAGCGATAACTGATACGCAACCTTGATTCTTTTTAGCACACGCAAGCGTGTATCAACACTAGCTGAAGTAACCATATCCGCAGGGGCGGCGGGAAGGGTTAAGTGCAGATAAATATTACGTTTAGCGATATAATTAATTTTAAAAGAAAGTCCACTATGAAAATCAGTCAAAAACAATTTCTTTTAGTTTTAACTACTCATTTGTGACCTATTCATGTTCTTGGCTTTTTGGCTAAGATCAAAGTGTAGTATCTGTTCCGATTTGCGCCGGTCTATGGGTCTGTTCTGTGCAGTTCTAGGAGGTCCAACCTTCCAGGCTTCGCCTCCCCTCTTTGGGGAGGAGTAAGTTTATTGCTTACTGCCTGAGGCGCCCCTACCGGGGAATGCCGACGGGGCAATTTTAAACCTCCCTTTTTCGACCCGGCCTTGGGTCACATCTTACTTGTGGGAGTAAGATAAAAACTGGCCTTGTGCCTAACTCCTGGAGAGGAGTTAATCAATACTCATTTGTGACCTATTTGCGTTAATGCAAAATATAAGCATGTTCATTTGACATAAATATTGGCTGTGAATAAAGTAATCAGTGACAGAATTCTTGATTTTTTCCCGGAAGTAAGGTACGAAACCGGAACGGAAATAAAGGTAGGATACTAGTTTAATTCAAGCCATTAAATTAAATGTGGGTTCTTTGATATGACCGGGGCGCATTTCCGGTCTGGTCTGGTCTGGTATTTTACTTCCTGAAAAAGAAAGATGGCTGCCACTGATTATTTTACTCACCACCAATACTGGGAAGTGACGTTGGTTAAGTGGTTAACGACACGGACTAACGACCTGAGTGTGTTAAGTTCGAACCCAGTTCGTTCCACTAAAACACTTCCGCTTAGGATGTTGGCAATCTTCACGTGGTCCCTTCGATGTCTTTCTAAAAAGAATTCCGACTAGAAAGATATCGGGGAAACAATAGAATCATCTGATTTATACGAAATAATGATGATCAATATCTACGGCAACTAAAAATGCTTAAATATTAACCCTTTTCACGCAAATAGGTCACAAATGAGTATGTAATCCAAAATAAATTGTTTTTGATTAATTACCCAACTGCATTTCGTTTAAAATAATTTATCAATAAAAGCAGTAACGTAAGATGATTAGGCACTGCCCTAGGAAAGTCCTTGTGTTATTTACGTGTCCCTTACTTCCGTTTCTCGATTCACACATATGTAAAATTTGACTTATTGAACTTTTTGATAAATTACGTCCTTTGGTTTTATGTCTTTTAATGGATCTAAGACCAGTTGATATATTTTATGATATAAATAAATTATCAGCGTAAGTGTTGATGCTGCCGTTTCGCATCAGTTATTGCTTTTTATCCAACTGACAAATTACAGATACAGTAAAACTAACAGCAGATTATTTTTACCGCCTTCTTCATTCCATTAATCATAATGCTATGGAATGAACGTTCTTTCATTATTACTTATTATTAATTATTTCGGACGATTTTAAATTAACGTGTCTTGTTCTTTTATTACACTATTTAAACATCGCCGGGGCACGGCTAAAGAGAGGGGGGAGGATAGAGAGAGAGAGGGAGAGAGAGAGTTGGAGAGAGAGATGAGGAGAGAGTGGAGAATAGAGGGAGAGAGAGACAGTAAGAGAGGGGAGTAAGCGTTAGAGAGAGGGGAAGAGATAGAGAACTTTAGAGAGAGAGAGAGAGAGTTAGACAGTGGGAGAGAGAGTTAGAGAGAGAAAAAAGCTAGAGACAGAGAGAGAGAGTTAGGGAGAGGGGGAGAAATGAATAGAAAGTGTTAGAGAGAGAGAGAGTTAGACAGTGAGAGAGAGAGTTAGAGAGAGAAAAAAGCTAGAGACAGAGAGAGAGAGTTAGGGAGAGGGGGAGAAAGAGAGTTAGAAATGAATAGAAAGTGTTAGAGAGAGAGAGTTAGACAGTGGGAGAGAGTTAGAGAGAGAAAGAGTTAGAGACATAGAGAGAGAGTTAGAAAGAGGGAGGGAGATAAAGAGATAGAGAAATGAATAGAAAGAGTTTGAGAGAGAGAGAGAGAGAGAGAGAGAGAGAAAATAGCATAATTTATGTTGCTATATATTTTTAAAAGTTTTGCTGATAACGGATTATGTAGGAAAATCTCGCACCTGTTAATTGTCACGTGGTCCTCTTACTTCCGTTTCCGTCTTCATTTGACCTGGTTTGACAGCTTCCGGTTTCGTCCGTTTCAAGGTGCATATTCAAGTCGCTCCGGCTGCAGAGTTACATTTTGAAAACTCATCAAGAACTCAAATGATCCTCGGATATCATCATGTTTTGAGGGATTTCAACAGTGAGATTCTAATTAACCTTTCTCATAAAATAAACGTTTTCTAACGTTAAACGGGGTATCTTTTACGACGCTCAGCAGACTAAAAACGCTCAAAAAACAAATATACAACAAATAAAAGTAACTGTAGGTGATAAAAGTTATTTTCAAACTTACCTGTGGCATTTGTTCGTATTTTTAACCCGTTCGAAGTGCTATTTATTAGAAACTAAATTGTTCGTCACACCCAAATCGCAAAATCCAACATGGCGGTCGTGGGGGGCTATGTAAGAGAATCACGACCGACCGCCATTTTGTTTTTGTGCAAAAAAACAAGAATTTTTTTTTTACATCTAATAAAACCCCATTTATACTATGTAAAAATATAAACAAATATCATAGCTAAGTAGGAAAATATCTATTCTCGACCTAAGTCGCCTTTACTTGTTGCATATTTATGTTTTTAATCACTTTATCGTTCGTTTTCTTGAACCCGTTCACGACTCTGCTGAGCGTCGTAAAAGATACCCGTTAAACGTATCCAGATGGAAATATATTGCATATAAATATTATTTACTTCTATTAGACATTCCCACGCACTATTAAATCTCTGAGAATTAAAATCCAGGTAGAACTTATGGGATAACTCAATATAATTTAGAGATGAGATAAAGAAAGCTAAATTTTGTCCGAAGTGTCTTCTTTTTTATTACGGATATTAAACATCGCCGGGGCACAATGAGGAAGAAAGAAAGAAAGAAAGAAAGAAATGAAGAAAGAAAGAGAGAGTGAAAGAGTGAAAGGGAGATAATTTATACGTCTACATTGTAACATTGCTCCTATTCGTTCGTTTTTAAAAAACACCCCCAGGTTCGTTGATCACGACAGGTAATTTACGTTTACCTTACTTCCGTTTCTCTATTCCCACGTATGTCAAATTTGACTTATTCAACTTATGGGATGACTCAATATTATTTAGAGACTGGACTAAAAAAACAATGTTTGTCCAAAAATGAAGGTAGACATACACCATTATGTTTATTAAACAACATTCACAACGTGCCCATAAATAATGTTACTAACATATCATTTACAGACTAGATCAACAAAAGGTTAGTTACTTCATACAAGCATACTTTGTATGCAAGCAGTACGTCATGCAATACTTTAAATCTCATCACATACATCCACTAAGCCGTCTTTTTAAAAAAACTTATATTCACACCAAACAAGGCACATTGCCACTGGTACATAAGTGTTGTAGACCCGTGCTAGGGGTCACAAAGATAACAACCACAAATTGTGACAGGTTAAAATATACAATGTATTTATTCATAGCATTACAGTAACGCCACTAAATGTGGTAGGAGATGACCGGATTCCTACCATGCGGTAAAACATGAATAGGAATGTCCTCGATATTTAACACTTACCCACTATAGGAGTATGTGACACAAGGTCGGAAAGTGGGATTTGAAAAGCCAGCGCCCGAGAACGTGAGCGCTTTAGCCATTAAAAATTGCCTGGACAGCCCCGTCGGCATTCCCCGGTAGGGGCGCCTCAGGCAGTAAGCTATCAACTTACTCCTCCCCAAAGAGGAGAGGCAAAGCCTGGGAGGGTGGACCTCCTAGAACTGCACAGGACAGACCCATAGACCGGCGGAATCATGCCCCGAAGGCCAAGACAACACCGGTCCATAGGGTGTGGTATCCATCGGATCAGATACCACACGTGGTACGAGGACTCTCACATAATAGGAATGTCCTCAATATTTAACACCTACCCACTATAGGAGTATGTGACACAAGGTCGGAAAGTGGGATTTGAAAAGCCAGCGCCCGAGAACGTGAGCGCTTTAGCCATTAAAAATTGCCTGGACAGCCCCGTCGGCATTCCCCGGTAGGGGCGCCTCAGGCAGTAATCTATCAACTTACTCCTCCCCAAAGAGGAGAGGCAAAGCCTGGGAGGGTGGACCTCCTAGAACTGCACAGGACAGACCCATAGACCGGCGGAATCATGCCCCGAAGGCCAAGACAACACCGGTCTATAGGGTGTAGTATCCATCGGAACAAATACCACACATGGACACTCACATAATAGGAATGTCCTCGATATTTAACACCTACCCACTATAGGAGTATGTGACACAAGGTCGGAAAGTGGGATTTGAAAAGCCAGCGCCCGAGAACGTGAGCGCTTTAGCCATTAAAAATTGCCTGGACAGCCCCGTCGGCATTCCCCGGTAGGGGCGCCTCAGGCAGTAAGCTATCAACTTACTCCTCCCCAAAGAGGAGAGGCAAAGCCTGGGAGGGTGGACCTCCTAGAACTGCACAGGACAGACTCATAGACCGGCGGAATCATGCCCCGAAGGCCAAGACAACACCGGTCTATAGGATGTAGTATCCATCGGAACAGATACCACACGTGGACACTCACATGATAGGAGTGTCCTCGATATTTAACACCTACCCACTATAGGAGTATGTGACACAAGGTCGGAAAGTGGGATTTGAAAAGCCAGCGCCCGAGAACGTGAGCGCTTTAGCCATTAAAAATTGCCTGGACAGCCCCGTCGGCATTCCCCGGTAGGGGCGCCTCAGGCAGTAAGCTATCAACTTACTCCTCCCCAAAGAGGAGAGGCAAAGCCTGGGAGGGTGGACCTCCTAGAACTGCACAGGACAGACCCATAGACCGGCGGAATCATGCCCCGAAGGCCAAGACAACACCGGTCTATAGGGTGTAGTATCCATCGGAACAGATACCACACGTGGACACTCACATGATAGGAGTGTGCTCTGTTTGAGTTTTTGCAACCATGGTATTTATTATAGATGGTTGCTTCCATTAGTTCTTCAATAGGGGTGATTTGTACCCCACAACAATAAGGAGATACTGTAATTTAAGAGGCTAGATTAATAATAGCATCCTAAGTATAGAGTTGTTCAACGAAGTATTTGTTCACATCACATTTAAATTTCTGTATGATGGTACAGTCAGGGAAACAGGGAGCAGAGAGGGAATTCCAAAGGCAAGCAGTTCGAAGAGAGAAGCTATTAGAGTAGAACACTTTATGACACATTGGGACCTCTACAGTAAAGGCATAGGGTTTTGCTGATTGTCGGGTTGGCCGAGTGGTATTAGGTTGAGTGCAAGCAAGATAGTCGGAGTACTTTCCATTGAAGTACTTGTAGAACAAGCACAGGGCCGCAACATTGCGACGATGGGGCAGGGACTGTAGCTTGGTAGACAGTGTGGGACCTATTAAATTAGAGTCTCTTTTTGGACCCTGTCCAATGAGGAGAGACGAGTGGTTAGATACTCCAGCCCAGATGTGACAACAATACTCCATGCATAGGTGAATGGTGGCTTGGTAGATATATAAGATATTGTCAGGTATGAGAAGTTTTCTAGCACAGTAGAGGAAGTCCACCTTCACTGCAGCCATGTCTTATATATATATATATATATATATATATATATATATATATATATATATATATATATATATATATATATATAATGATTTTTAATCACATATTTGTTCATGTAATTATCTTTCCAAATTGTATCGAGGGCAAATAGAATGATCGGGTGGATGGTTAGGAATATTATTTCGATGGAGACACATGTTGTGTTAAGGATATATAAAACCCTAATAAGACCTCATATAGAATACTGCACCCAGGCTCCAGCGACTAGACATGGAAATTAGAATGTAATATTGAAACTGGAATACGCACAAAACTAATAAGTAAAGTAAAGGAGTGCAGTTACAGGGAGAGATTGGACACATTGGGATTGACTACTTTGCTTGAGAGAAGAATGACAAGTGACATGATTGAGACTTTCAAGATAATTACTGGCATTTCTAACTATGGTGGGCATTTTTTTAGTATTTCTCCCAGATCTAGTAGGTTATTGTCAAGGCAGTTTTCAAAAACTAGATCTGTTAACCAGTTAAGTTTTTTGGCTCGCAGCGTAATATGTTTTGGGAATAAGTTGCCAGATCAGATTAAGAACAGCAATTATGTTTAAGATGAGGTTGGATGAATTCAGAAAAAGCGGTAGGAGTGAGAAATTGATGGGCACTTTTGGGAGTTGTCTAATGAAATATTTAACAGAATTTGATCTGGATATCGATACTGTACTAAGAGTTTACTTTTTTTAACAGTTAAATTGAGAAGATAGTTAAAGGGAGATGCCCAAGCTCTACCTCCAGGAATTGGCCACTATGCACCACTGAAAAATTCATAATTCTACAGGCAATCATAACCCTTCCATAAACTGTATGAACATTAAAACTGAGGTCTTCAAAAAATGTCCCCACAAAAGAACATTTCTACTAGCCCAATGGACTAGCAACGAAAATACATAACTCACTAATAACTCCATAATACCGATGATCTCCACATCATAGAACATATATGACATACTCACCAACGCCAAGACCTTTCCTAAATTCATGATTTTATTATATACAACATAACCCCCGGAGATATTACACATGCCACAACTACACCCCTACCAACCAAAAGAAGTAAGGTACGAAACCGGAACGGAAATAAAGGTAGGATACTAGTTTAATTCAAGCCATTAAATTAAATGTGGGTTCTTTGATATGACCGGGGCGCATTTCCGGTCTGGTCTGGTATCTTACTTCCCGAAAAAGCAAGATGGCTGCCACTTATTATTTTACTCACCACCAATACTGGGAAGTGACGTTGGTTAAGTGGTTAACGGCACGGACTAACGACCTGAGTGTGTTAAGTTCGAACCCAGTTCGTTCCACTAAAACACTTCCGCTTAGGATGTTGGCAACCTTCACGTGGTCCCTTCGATGTCTTTCTAAAAAGAATTCCGACTAGAAAGATATCGGGGAAACAATAGAATCATCTGATTTATACGAAATAATGATGATCAATATCTACGGCAACTAAAAATGCTTAAATATTAACCTTTTTCACGCAAATAGGTCACAAATGAGTATGTAATACAAAATAAATTGTTTTTGACTAATTACCCAACTGCATTTCGTTTAAAATAATTTATCAATAAAAGCAGTAACGTAAGATGATTAGGCACTGCCCTAGGAAAGCCCTCGTGTTATTTACGTGTCCCTTACTTCCGTTTCTCTATTCACACATATGTAAAATTTGACTTATTGAACTTTTTGATAAATTACGTCCTTTGGTTTTATGTCTTTTAATGGATCCAAGACCAGTTGATATATTTTATGATATAAATAAATTATCAGCGTAAGTGTTGGTGCTGCCGTTTCGCATCAGTTATTGCTTTTTATCCAACTGATAAATTACAGATACAGTAAAACTAACAGCAGATTATTTTTACCGCCTTCTTCATTCCATTAATCATAACGCTATGGAATGAACGTTCGTTCATTATTACTTATTATTAATTATTTCGGACGATTTTAAATTAACGTGTCTTGTTCTTTTATTACACTATTTAAACATCGACGGGGCACGGCTAAAGAGAGAGGGGGAGGATAGAGAGAGAGGGAGAGAGAGAGAGTTGGAGACAGAGATGAGGAGAGAGTGGAGAATAGAGGGAGAGAGAGACAGTAAGAGAGGGGGAGTAAGCGTTAGAGAGAGGGGAAGAGATAGAGAACTTTAGAGAGAGAGAGAGTTAGACAGTGGGAGAGAGAGTTAGAGAGAGAAAAAAGCTAGAGACAGAGAGAGAGAGAGTTAGGGAGAGGGGGAGAAATGAATAGAAAGTGTTAGAGAGAGAGAGTTAGACAGTGAGAGAGAGTTAGAGAGAGAAAAAAGCTAGAGAGAGAGAGAGAGAGAGAGAAAGAGAGTTAGAAATGAATAGAAAGTGTTAGAGAAAGAGAGAGAGAGAGTTAGACAGTGGGAGAGAGTTAGAGAGAGAAAGAGTTAGAGACATAGAGAGAGAGTTAGAAAGAGGGAGGGAGATAAAGAGAGTTAGAAATGAATAGAAAGAGTTTGAGAGAGAGAGAGAGAGAGAGAGAGAGAGAGAGAGAGAGAGAGAAAATAGCATAATTTATGTTGCTATATATTTTTAAAAGTTTTGCTGATAACGGATTATGTAGGAAAAGTTTGCACCTGTTAATTGTCACGTGGTCCTCTTACTTCCGTTTTCGTTTTCTTTTGACCTGGTTTGACAACTTCCGGTTTCGTCCGTTTCAAGGTGCATATTCAAGTCGCTCCGGCTGCAGAGTTACATTTTGAAAACTCATCAAGAACTCAAATGATCCTCGGATATCATCATGTTTTGAAGGATTTCAACAGTGAGATTCTAATTAACCTTTCTCATAAAATAAACGTTTTCTAATGTTAAACGGGGTATCTTTTACGACGCTCAGCAGACTAAAAACGCTCAAAAAACAAATATACAACAAATAAAAGTAACTGTAGGTGATAAAAGTTATTTTCAAACTTACCTGTGGCATTTGTTCGTATTTTTAACCCGTTCGAAGTGCTATTTATTAGAAACTAAATTGTTCGTCACACCAAAATCGCAAAATCCAACATGGCGGTCGTGGGGGGCTATGTAAGAGAATCACGACCGACCGCCATTTTGTTTTTGTGCAAAAAAAACAAGAATTTTTTTTTTACATCTAATAAAAACCCATTTATACTATGTAAAAATATGAACAAATATCATAGCTAAGTAGGAAAATATCTATTCTCGACCTAGGTCGCCTTTACTTGTTGCATATTTATGTTTTTAATCACTTTATCGTTCGTTTTCTTGAACCCGTTCACGACTCTGCTGAGCGTCGTAAAAGATACCCGTTAAACGTATCCAGATGGAAATATATTGCATATAAATATTATTTACTTCTATTAGACATTCCCACGCACTATTAAATCTCTGAGAATTAAAATCCAGGTAGAACTTATGGGATAACTCAATATAATTTAGAGATGAGATAAAGAAAGCTAAATTTTGTCCGAAGTGTCTTCTGTTTTATTACGGATATTAAACATCGCCGGGGAAGAATGAGGAAGAAAGAAAGAGAGAGTGAAAGAAAGAAAGAAAGAAAGAGTGAAAGGGGGGATAATTTATACGTCTACATTGTAACATTGCTCCTATTCGTTCGTTTTTAAAAAACACCCCAGGTTCGTTGATCACGACAAGTAATTTACGTTTACCTTACTTCCGTTTCTCTATTCCCACGTATGTCAAATTTGACTTATTCAACTTATGGGATGACTCAATATTATTTAGAGACTGGACTAAAAAAACAATTTTTGTCCAAAAATGAAGGTAGACATACACCATTATGTTTATTAAAAAACATTCACAACGTGCCCATAAATAATGTTACTAACATATCATTTACAGACTAGATCAACAAAAGGTTAGTTACTTCATACAAGCATACTTTGTATGCAAGCAGCACGTCATGCAATACTTTAAATCTCATCACATACATCCACTAAGCCGTCTTTTTAAAAAACCTATATTCACACCAAACAAGGCACATTGCCACTGGTACATAAGTGTTGTAGACCCGTGCTAGGGGTCACAAAGATAACAACCACAAATTGTGACAGGTTAAAATATACAATGTATTTATTCATAGCAATACAGTAACGCCACTAAATGTGGTAGGAGATGACCGGATTCCTACCATGCGGTAAAACATGAATAGGAATGTCCTCAATATTTAACACCTACCCACTATAGGAGTATGTGACACAAGGTCGGAAAGTGGGATTTGAAAAGCCAGCGCCCGAGAAGTGAGCGCTTTAGCCACTAAAAATTGCCTGGGCAGCCCCGTCGGCATTCCCCGGTAGGGGCGCCTCAGGCAGTAAGCTATAAACTTACTCCTCCCCAAAGAGGAGAGGCAAAGCCTGGGAGGGTGGACCTCCTAGAACTGCACAGGACAGACCCATAGACCGGCGGAATCATGCCCCGAAGGCCAAGACAACACCGGTCTATAGGGTGTAGTATCCATCGGAACAGATACCACACGTGGACACTCACATGATAGGAATGTCCTCGATATTTAACACCTACCCACTATAGGAGTATGTGACACAAGGTCGGAAAGTGGGATTTGAAAAGCCAGCGCCCGAGAACGTGAGCGCTTTAGCCATTAAAAATTGCCTGGACAGCCCCGTCGGCATTCCCCAGTAGGGGCGCCTCAGGCAGTAAGCTATCAACTTACTCCTCCCCAAAGAGGAGAGGCAAAGCCTGGGAGGGTGGACCTCCTAGAACTGCACAGGACAGACCCATAGACCGGCGGAATCATGCCCCGAAGGCCAAGACAACACCGGTCTATAGGGTGTAGTATCCATCGGAACAGATACCACACGTGGACACTCACATGATAGGAGTGTCCTCGATATTTAACACGTACCCACTATAGGAGTATGTGACACAAGGTCGGAAAGTGGGATTTGAAAAGCCAGCGCCCGAGAACGTGAGCGCTTTAGCCATTAAAAATTGCCTGGACAGCCCCGTCGGCATTCCCCGGTAGGGGCGCCTCAGGCAGTAAGCTATCAACTTACTCCTCCCCAAAGAGGAGAGGCAAAGCCTGGGAGGGTGGACCTCCTAGAACTGCACAGGACAGACCCATAGACCGGCGGAATCATGCCCCGAAGGCCAAGACAACACCGGTCTATAGGGTGTAGTATCCATCGGAACAGATACCACACGTGGTACGAGGACTCTCACATGAATAGGAATGTCCTCGATATTTAACACCTACCCACTATAGGAGTATGTGACACAAGGTCGGAAAGTGGGATTTGAAAAGCCAGCGCCCGAGAACGTGAGCGCTTTAGCCATTAAAAATTGCATGGACAGCCCCGTCGGCATTCCCCGGTAGGGGCGCCTCAGGCAGTAAGCTATCAACTTACTCCTCCCCAAAGAGGAGAGGCAAAGCCTGGGAGGGTGGACCTCCTAGAACTGCACAGGACAGACCCATAGACCGGCGGAATCATGCCCCGAAGGCCAAGACAACACCGGTCTATAGGGTGTAGTATCCATCGGAACAGATACCACACGTGGACACTCACATGATAGGAATGTCCTCGATATTTAACACCTACCCACTATAGGAGTATGTGACACAAGGTCGGAAAGTGGGATTTGAAAAGCCAGCGCCCGAGAACGTGAGCGCTTTAGCCATTAAAAATTGCCTGGACAGCCCCGTCGGCATTCCCCGGTATAGGCGCCTCAGGCAGTAAGCTATCAACTTACTCCTCCCCAAAGAGGAGAGGCAAAGCCTGGGAGGGTGGACCTCCTAGAACTGCACAGGACAGACCCATAGACCGGCAGAATCATGCCCCGAAGGCCAAGACAACACCGGTCTATAGGGTGTAGTATCCATCGGAACAGATACCACACGTGGACACTCACAAAATAGGAATGTCCTCGATATTTAACACCTACCCACTATAGGAGTATGTGACACAAGGTCGGAAAGTGGGATTTGAAAAGCCAGCGCCCGAGAACGTGAGCGCTTTAGCAATTAAAAATTGCCTGGACAGCCCCGTCGGCATTCCCCGGTAGGGGCGCCTCAGGCAGTAAGCTATCAACTTACTCCTCCCCAAAGAGGAGAGGCAAAGCCTGGGAGGGTGGACCTCCTAGAACTGCACAGGACAGACCCATAGACCGGCGTAATCATGCCCCGAAGGCCAAGACAACACCGGTCTATAGGGTGTAGTATCCATCGGAACAGATACCACACGTGGACACTCACATGATAGGAATGTCCTCGATATTTAACACCTACCCACTATAGGAGTATGTGACACAAGGTCGCAAAGTGGGATTTGAAAAGCCAGCGCCCGAGAACGTGAGCGCTTTAGCCATTAAAAATTGCCTGGACAGCCCCGTCGGCATTCCCCGGTAGGGGCGCCTCAGGCAGTAAGCTATCAACTTACTCCTCCCCAAAGAGGAGAGGCAAAGCCTGGGAGGGTGGACCTCCTAGAACTGCACAGGACAGACCCATAGACCGGCGGAATCATGCCCCGAAGGCCAAGACAACACCGGTCTATAGGGTGTAGTATCCATCGGAACAGATACCACACGTGGACACTCACAAAATAGGAATGTCCTCTGTTTGAGTCTTTGCAACCATGGTATTTATTATAGATGGTTGCTTCCATTAGTTCTTCAATAGGAGTGATTTGTACCCCACAACAATAAGGAGATACTGTAATTTAAGAGGCTAGATTAATAATAGCATCCTAAGTGTAGAGTTGTTCAACGAAGTATTTGTTCACATCACATTTAAATTTCTATATGATGGTACAGTCAGGGAAACAGGGAGCAGAGAGGGAATTCCAAAGGCAAGCAGTTCGAAGACAGAAGCTATTAGAGTAGAACACTTTATGACACATTGGGACCTCTACAGTAAAGGCGTAGGGTTTTGCTGATTGTCGGGTTGGCCGAGTGGTATTAGGTTGAGTGCAAGCAAGATAGTCGGAGCACTTTCCATTGAAGTACTTGTAGAACAAGCACAGGGCCGCAACATTGCGACGATGGGGCATGGGCTGTAGCTTGGTAAACAGTGTGGGACCTATTAAATTAGAGTCTCTTTTTGGACCCTGTCCAATGAGGAGAGACGAGTGGTTGATACTCCAGCCCAGATGTGACAACAATACTCCATGCATAGGTGAATGGTGGCTGGGTAGATATATAAGATATTGTCAGGTATGAGAAGTTTTCTAGCACAGTAGAGGAAGTCCACCTTCACTGCAGCCATGTCTTATATATATATATATATATATATATATATATATATATATATATATATATATATATATATATATAATGCTTTTTAATCACATATTTGTTCATGTAATTATCTTTCCAAATTGTATCGAGGGCAAATAGAATGATCGGGTGGATGGTTAGGAATATTATTTCGATGGAGACACATGTTGTGTTAAGGATATATAAAACCCTAATAAGACCTCATATAGAATACTGCACCCAGGCCTGGGCTCCAGCGACTAGACATGGAAATTAGAATGTAATATTGAAACTGGAAGGCATACAAAGAAGGCGTACAAAACTAATAAGTAAAGTAAAGGAGTGCAGTTACAGGGAGAGATTGGACACATTGAGATTGACTACTTTGCTTGAGAGAAGAATGACAAGTGACATGTTTGAGACTTTCAAGATAATTACTGGCATTTCTAACTATGGTGGGCATTTTTTTAGTATTTCTCACAGATCTGGAAGGTTATTGTCAAGGCAGTTTTCAAAACTGTTAACCAGTTAAGTTTTTTTGCTCGCAGCGTAATATGTTTTTGGAATAAGTTGCCAGATCGGATTAAGAACAGCAATTATGTTTAAGATGAGGTTGGATGAATTCAGAGAAAGCGGTAGGAGGGAGAAATTGAGGGGGCACTTTTGGGAGGTGTCTAATGAAATATTTAACAGAATTTGATCTGGATATCGATGCTGTACTAAGAGTTTATTTTTTTTAACAGTTGAATTGAGAAGATAGTTAATGGGGAGATGCCCAAGGAGGCTTAACAAACAAACAAATAATAATAATAATAATAATAATAATAATAATAATAATAATAATAATAATAATAATAATAAATGTTGTTTGAGGTATTTACGTTGAGGGTGCATAAATACAGCAAGTTAGTCAGAGCACTTTCCATTGAAGTATTTGTAGAATAAGCACAGAGATGCAACACTGCGATGATGGGACAGGGGCATGACCTTGGCACACAATGTGGAACCTATTAGATTAGAGGCTTTTTTGTTATCCCCGTCTAAGAGCGAGAGACTTAGTATTTATATTTTGCACATTGACCATTAGAATTTACGAGATAGAAATTGCTCGATCGTATGTATATATATATATATATATATATATATATATATATATATATATATATATATATATATATATATATATATATATATATATATATATATATAATTTAAGCAACGCTGAGTCTGTCAAGTACTAGATAAGTGACTATTTAGGAATACCAGTTAAAAGAAAAGAAATTAATAATACTTATAACATGCGACCAGGGCACACACACAACTTGTGGACATTATTACACAACGAGCTTCGTTAACAACTGAAGCACCAGATCGAGCGACACCATGTTGTTAAAAAAAGAAGAAAAAAATATTGTATATTATCCTGATGACGATTCCTGTGTGAATCGAAAATTTGAATTTTAAATAAATAATATGTTTACTTAAAAAACAAGTCTTTACATTTTACTGGTTTCAAAAACCGTTTCAAATTACAAAATTTAAATTCATTCTATACAGTTGAAACATTTTACTAATATATATATATATATATATATATATATATATATATATATATATATATGCAAACATTGTTGAAAAATAACAGAATTCGTTTTTTTTAATTATACTTTTTTTCATTTTTTCAATTTTTCTGAATGTTTTTTTTGTATCAAAAGAATTAATAAATGTTCCATAGGTTCCACAGGTTTCACGAACGTTTTCGATTCTCCGTCGAATCATTCTCATATATATATATATATATATATATATATATATATATATATATATATATATATATAATGTGTGTGTGTGTGTGTGTTTATTCATCGTCATTATTGTTTAGAACCAAGCTTCTCTCCTTTCACAATTAACGCCCGAGTCTTTGTTTTGCTCCAATTGAAATGAATGGCTCTCTCATCGAAGAATACCTTTGTTTTAATAAGCTCTTACGGCTGAGTTCAGTCCGGATCTAAAATGGGAAACTTATACCCAATCTTCTACTAAGGTTACTGGAAAGAATGGTTGGATCATTTTACCGGCCCAGAAAGTGCGTGACTCATGCTGCAGTCATCTACTTATTAAAGAATAACCCTAACCCTAACCCTCTAAGATGGAGTAGTGCTCCCAGGGCACTGGTTCTTGCCTAGACAGACTACAAAACCGACTTCGCAATCTAGTGGGAATGATCTCTTCTTTTTTCTACAGTCCCTTTCTCACAGATGATACGTTGCTAGTCTTTCTCTACCCTATCGTTATTTCCATGGAAGGTGCTCGGCTGAACTCCAATCTCTGGTTCCTCCTTGCAATAACTTGTCTTACCATCACTGCAAAGAACTGCCCGTTCTTCCTCCGTATCAAACGGAATTTCCATGAACAATGTTTCTTTCCAAAGAACTTCTAATCCGTGGAACACATCAAGGGGTTAATAATTTGTGGAATGTCGTGTGGCTTTGGATCGCATCTTTTTAAAACTTTAGAATCTTTAGATATCTTTTGGAATCTTTTGAATCTTTTGGAATCTTTAGATATCTTTTGGAATCTTTTGAATCTTTTGTAAAGTAGCGCATTCATAGAATATCATTCATGAGCTCAGATACACGATTTAGGAGGGCAAATACATAAATGTCTGTGATTAGGATGGTTTCGTAATTCTAATGTTCTTTTATTTATCTTCCTCACACAAGATAAGATGTGACACAAGGTCGGGAAAGTGGGATTTGAAAAGCCAGCGCCCGAGAAGATGAGTACTCTGGCCTACAAAAAATGCCTGGGAAGCCCCGTCGGCATTCACCGGTAGGGGCGCCTAAGGCAGTAAGCAATACACTTACTCCTCCCCAAAGAGGGGAGGCAAAGCCTGGGAGGGTGGACCTCCTAGAACTGCACAGGACAAACCCACAGAATCAAGACCCGAAGGCCAAGACGATACCGGTCTATAGGGGGTAGTATCCATCGGAACAGATACTACACTTTGATCTTAGCCAAAAAGCTCTGTTTAATTCTAATGTTCTTATTACCTAGATTTTCGGAAGAGATCTGAGATAAATTATATTTGCCTTTTCTGATGGTGTTCTGTCTGTTACATAGTCTAAAGATTCTAAAATAGCTCAAAGTATGTTTAACCCATTTTGTTTTTAGAATCTTTTTATATCTTTCTCATCAACTCTTTCTCGGAGTTCACATATATTCCATGAAAAATGCCAATATACTGAAATCATATGCCCTTAATAGGGTTAAGATTAAAATTCATATACACTAAATCTACAAAAGCAAGGAAATTCCCAAATTTTTACACTTTTATTGTTATTCCGATGGATACTGCACCCCATAGACTGGTATTGTCTTGGCCTTCGGGTCTTGATTTACGCCGGTCTATGGGTCTGTCCTGTGCAGTTCTAGGAGGTCCACCCTCCCTGGCTTTGCCTCCCCTCTTTGGGGAGGAGTAAGTTTATTGCTTACTGCCTGAGGCGCCCCTACCGGGGAATGCCGACGGGGCTGCCCAGGCAATTTTTAAACCCCACTTTCCCGACCCGACCTTGGGTCACATCTTACTTGTGAGAGTAAGATCAAAACTGGCCTTGTGCCTAAACCCTGGAGAGGAGTAAATCAATCTCTGACCCCAGAGCCGTCAATCAAATAGTGGGGTTGTCGTGTTAACTAAGCGTTATTCTTTCCATTCTCGAATGAGAGCTTTACGCTCTTGTTGTATCACACATAGCATTTAATTACACAGTTAAAGTGTTTAGCGATAATAAACCTTATTAAATAATAGCATAATACTACTCGTCATGGGACAGGTATTTAGCTAGCGCAGAAGAAATAATTAAGAAAACCACAAAAGTTTCTATTTCATCGTTTTTATTGTATCGTTTTCATCGCTTAATACTTCTTTAAAAATAATTTTGAAAGCCAGCAATTATCGCCGCTTTCACTAACTGCCATTTTGACTCCGGAATTTCTCTTTTCCTTTAATTTTCTTTGTTTTCTCTCATTAACTTCACCCCCTACCTCTCTCCCTCTCTCTCCCTCTCTCTATCCCTCTCTCTCTCTCTCTCTCTCTTTCTCTCTCTCATCCTCTCTATCTATCTATTATAACTTTCTTTCTCTCTCCCTCTTTTTTTCATAAAATTCTCCCCTCTCTCCCTCTAGATTTCTTTCTCTAAATGTTTTTTCATCCCATTCGTTTTACGAAGAACTTTGTATTATCTGTAATGGTAGTTGACATTTCACTTACAACAGTGATAAAAAAAAGTCTTCGAAGGTTTTACCTAAGAGCATATCTACTTAATTTGAGGACACTGTGGAGATTATGAGGTGATATCTTTCGGTCTCTGAGGACTTATAAATGATCCACCTCTGTGTAGATCTAACACCTTTGTATCTCGCCTTTTCTACCATAGTAAATGGGACTCTATTATTAACCCTTGATCATATCAGACATAAACCATTATATTCCAAAAATAACCTCTATACTGGATCTTTCCCGCAACTAATAGATTTACTTTGGCATTCATGGAAGTGTAAATAGCATCTGCACTCTGTCTTCTTGTTATTTTTATGCCAATATATATATATATATATATATATATATATATATATATATATATATATATATATATATATAGTGTCGAATAATCAATAGGTATTTTTTATTACTTTAACACAAGAAAATAATGAAGAAAATGGAAAAAATTAAAAGGTAATATATGTATATATATATATATATATATATGTCTATGTATATATATACATGTATATATATATGTCTATGTATATATATATATGTCTATGTATATATATACATGTATATGTATATATATACATGTATATGTATATATATAGACATGTATATATATATGTCTATGTATATATATATATATATGTCTATGTATATATATATATATGTCTATGTATATATATATATGTCTATGTATATATATATATATATGTCTATGTATATATATATATGTCTATGTATATATATATATGTCTATGTATATATATATGTATATATATATGTCTATGTATATATATATTTCTATCTATATATATATATGTCTATGTATATATATATATACATGTCTATGTATATATATACATGTCTATGTATATATATATACATGTATATATATACATGTCTATGTATATATATATACATGTATATATATATGTCTATGTATATATATACATGTATATATATATGTCTATGTATATATATACATGTATATATATATATATGTCTATGTATATATATACATGTATATATATATATGTCTATGTATATATATACATGTATATATATATGTCTATGTATATATATACATGTATATATATATATGTCTATGTATATATATACATGTATATATATATATCTATGTATATATATACATGTATATATATATGTCTATGTATATATATACATGTATATATATATGTCTATGTATATATATACATGTATATATATATGTCTATGTATATATATACATGTATATATATATGTCTATGTATATATATACATGTATATGTATATATATATATGTCTATGTATATATATACATGTATATATATATGTCTATGTATATATATACATGTATATATATATATGTCTATGTATATATATATATGTCTATGTATATATATACATGTCTATGTATATATATACATGTATATATATACATGTCTATGTATATATATACATGTATATATATATGTCTATGTATATATATACATGTCTATGTATATATATATATGTATATATATATGTCTATGTATATATATACATGTCTATGTATATATATACATGTATATATAAATGTCTATGTATATATATATGCATGTATATATAAATGTCTATGTATATATATATGCATGTATATATATATATGTATATGTGAATATATATGCATGTGTATATATATGTATATGTATACATATATGCATGTATATATATGTACATGTGAATATATATGCATACTTATGTATATGTGTGAATATATATGCATACATATGTATATGTGTATATATATGCATACATATGTATATGTGTATATATATATGCATACATATGCATATTTGTATATATATGCATATATATATGTATATGTGTATATATATGCATATATATATATGTATATGTGTATATATATGCATATACATATGTATATGTGTATTTATATGCATATATATATATGTGTGTATATATATGCATATCCATATGTATATGTGTATTTATATTCATATATATGTATATGTGTATATATATGCATATATATGTATGTGTGTATATATATGCAGTTATATATATGTGTATATATATGCATATATATATATGCATGTATATGTGTATATATGCAGGTATATATATATGCATTTATATGTGTATATATATGCATATATATATGCATGTATATGTGTATGTATATGTGTATATATATGCCTGCATATGTGTATATATATGCATGTATGTATATGTATATGTGTATATATATATATGTATATGTGTATATATATGCATGTATATATATGTATATGTGTATATATATATATGTATATGTGTATATATATGCATGTATATATGTATATGTGTATATATATGCATGTATATATGTATATGTGTATATATATGCATGTATATATGTATATGTGTATATATATGCGTGTATATGTGTATATATATATGCATGTATATATGTATATGTGTATATATATGCATGTATATATATATATATGTATATGCGTATATATATGGATATATATACCTGTGTATATATATATGCATGTATATATATGTATCTGTGTATATATATATGCATGTATGTATATGTATATATATATATGTGTTTGTGTATATATATGCATGTATATGTATGTATATGTGTATACATATATGTGTACATATATGCATGTATATATATGTATATGTGTATATATATGTGTACATATATGCATGTATATATATGTATATGTGTATATATATGCATGTATGTATATGTGTGTATATATATGTTCATGTGTATATATATGCATGTATGTATATGTGTGTATATATATGCATGTATGTATATGCGTATATATATGCATGTATGTATATGTGTATATATATGCATGTATATATGTTAATGTTTGTATATGTACGCATGTATATATGTTTATGTGTGTATATGTATGCATGTATATATGTTTATGTGTATATATGTATTCATGTATATATGTTTATGCGTATATATGTATGCATGTATATATGTTTATGTCTGTATATGTATGCATGTATATATGTTTATGTGTGTATATGTATGATGTATATATACATGTATGTGTGTATATGTATGCATGTATATATGCATGCATGTGTGTATATGTATGCATGTATATATATACATGTATGTGTGTATATGTATACATGTATGTGTGTATATGTATACATGTGTGTATAGGTGTATGCATGTATATATACATGTATGTGTGTATATTTATTCATGTATATACATGTATGTGTGTATATGTATTCATGTATATATACATGTATGTGTGTATATGTATTCATGTATATATACATGTATGTGTGTATATGTATTCATGTATATATACATGTATGTGTGTATATGTATTCATGTATATATACATGTATGTGTGTATATGTATCTATGTATATATACATGTATGTGTGTATATGTATTCATATATATACATGTATGTGTGTATATGTATGCATGTATATATGCATGTATATATATATATGTATGCATGTATATATATGTGTGTATGTGTGTATATATATGTATGTCTATATATATGCATGTATATATATGTGTATATATGTGTATATATATGCATGTATATATATGTGTATATATATGCATGTGTATATATGTCTATATATATGCATATATATGTATATATATGCATATATATGTGTATGTATATATATATATGTGTATATATATGCATATATATGTGTATGTATATATATATGTGTATATATATGCATATATATGTTTATGTATATATATATGTGTATATATATGCATATATATGTGTATGTATATATATATATATATGTGTATATATATATGCATATATATGTGTATGTATATATATATGTGTATATATATGCATATATATGTGTATGTATATATATGTGTATATATATATGCATATATATGTGTATATATATGCATATATATGTGTATGTATATATGTGTGTATATATATGCATATATATGTGTATGTATATATGTGTGTGTATATATATGCATATATATGTGTATGTATATATGTGTATATATATGCATATATACGTGTATGTATATATGTGTATATATATATGCATATATATGTGTATGCATATATGTGTATACATATATGCATATATATGTGTATGTATATATGTGTATATATATGCATATATATGTGTATGTATATATGTGTATATATATGCATATATATGTGTATGTATATA
>OY744542.1:42508500-42553500 GCA_963556195.1 Sepiola atlantica
TAAAAACAGGACGCCAAACATAACTTAAGGATAAGTTTTATTTAACTATTCGTTGCTTACTGAGAATATTTATTTGAAAAAATTCAAAATGTGGCACGAGGCCAAAAGAGGAATGGGGAAAATGTTGACTATACTAACATTATTAACTTTACTAGTCACAATCACCAAAACAAATTTACTCCATGATTTACCTACTAAAAACCCAAAAAGGACAATATATACATGAAATGGGAAGTGGAGGAATAAAATGATATATACATACAATGACAAAATAAATAAAATTAAGTGTTTGTATAAGAACCTCCCACTAAAGAATGTGGCCGATAAGTAGTTTTGCCAGTCGAAAAAAGGCGATGCAGGTCATGAAAAGCTTTATTCTAACACCTCTTTCGAAATTACGAAAGCAGACCTGCATCTCTGACAAAACAACAAATCAGTCACCTAATTAGGGTCGGGAATGGGAATTATAAAATGAAAGTCGGGGAGAAAAAAAAACAAAAAAAGGGGGAACCAATGGCAACTTATATACCTCTAGCTAAGTTAAAAATAGGGAAGAAAACAAAACATAATCTAAACTTGCCTAACCGGGTCATATAAAATATATATATTCCGTCTAAGGCACGTCCAAGTACCACTCAAAATTAGCTCCATTCACTCGACACAAACGCGCAACTTTCACCCAGCTTTCGTTGAAATCTGCCGGAGGGAGTTTCACTTTCTCCAGCTTGATACGCATTTTCAGGCGAGATTGGAAAGTGAGGACAAGCTGGGAAGCAGTGAAGGTCTCTTCCCCGTAAACTTCCTTCTGTCGTGTCGACCAAATCACTCCTCTCATAACAGCTAGTAAGCAAAGAAACACATAACGTTCCTCCCACTTCATGGTCGGTGCCCAATTGCAGCAAGTCGAAAAAGACTCCAGAACGAAGAACTGTCCGTTCAACATGCGAACCGTGTAGCCTTCAACTAACTGACACAGCGGGCGAACGATGGGACAATGAAAGAAAACATGACTGGTCGTTTCCTCCCAGTCACCACATCGGACACAACTCGGAGTCTCTCTTAAGCCCGCTGCGTAAAGCTTTTTGCCGACCCAGAGTGCATTTCTTATTATCAGCCAGGTGAGTGATGCCTCGTAATTATCGAAACATTTCAACCCAGGCGCCCAAGGCCAGATCAAGCGAAGTTCTCCCTTCGTAAGACCGAACTCCTCAGTAACACTGTCTCGAACAGATCCCCTCACCATAACCCGATATAGTGCTTTACGAGACAACACTCGGGTGTCAGAGAGGCTTTCTGACACCCTTAGAAGGAACTTCAAGGACTGTCGACACTTGTGATAAAAGAAGCACTCGCGTCGAGGTAATCGAAATGCCTCACTTTTCAAAGCCGGAAAGGCTTTCTTGGTGTCTTCCTTCCAGAATTCACCGTTTCCCTCACAAGGTGTACACATTCGGTCTAGGTAGTGCAAGCGAAGCGTATATTGACAAATCTCAACGCTTGGCATACCCAGACCGCCTTCAGACGGATGCAAATAGCAGATTTCCCGGCGAACCATGCACTGCTTTCCGCGCCACAAAAACTCGAAAAAAGCCTGCACTAAATCAATTAGCGTGCTGCCGGCAGAGAACACTGAAAGACGGTAGAGGATGAAAGGATAAATGTGAGAATTACACACCTCCGCTCTTCCTTTTAAAGTAAGATTTCTCAATGACCACAGACGGGCTACAGCCATAACCGCTTCCAACACTTCCGACCAATTTTTCTCCAACTGGAGATCAGGACCAAACCAGACGCCGAGTATCTTGCAAGGCCCATCCGTCCAGCCAAAGGGCCCCTGAAGGGGGACACCCCTCCAGGCACCAATGCGTAAGCCAACAGACTTGTCGCAGTTGATTTTGGCCCCTGTCACTTGTTCATACCGTCTTATTTCCATATCAACGACCCTAATCTCAGCACTGCTCGTTACAAGCACAGTGACGTCGTCGGCATAGGCGGAGTACTTAATCATGGAGCAAGCACCAGACAAAGTAACCCCACGAAGGACCGGATTCACCCTAAGCCTGCGAAGGAAAGGCTCCAACGCAAGCACATAAAGCATCGGTGAAAGCGGACATCCCTGACGAATAGATCTGGACAAATCAAAAGGCTTCGACCTCATACCATTCACTTCAACCAACGCACCGGGGTTTGCATAAAACAGGCGAATCCAGGAGCGAAAATGGGGACCAAATCCAGCCGAAGACAAGACAGCCTCCAAGTAACGATGATCGACCCTATCGAATGCTTTGGACTGATCTAAATTGATCAGCGCGGCTTCAGTGTAGATTTTCTCTATGATCAAGCGTATCATGTGCAAGTTATCTTGAATTGTCCGGCCCTTAACAGCACAAGTCTGTTCGGGACTTATAAGACGATACAAGACAACCTGCAGACGGTTAGCTAAGATCTGGGCCAAAATCTTTAACTCTGTATTTAACATTGTTATGGGCCGGAAATTACCTATACCATCCCCACCACTTTTGTCCTTGCGAAGCAATTTGATGATACCCCTGGTAAAGTATTGGGGGATAGACCCGTTCCTAAACCAGGAGTTAAACAACACAGCCAGCAGGGGGACAAAAATGGGCGACAACCTCAAATGCACTTCGTAAGGCAGGCCATCGATACCCGGAGACTCATCAAGCCCGACCTGTTTTAGGGCCTCCAGGAATTCATCCTCTTTTATACACCCTTCGCACCTAGCCGCTTCGGGCGCCTCAAGACGAGAAAAGTCAGCTAAATAGGCGTCGAACTGAGCCATTACCAGACCGGGCTCCTTGGTAAAAAGATCCTGAAAATGAGAGCGAAAACTCTCCCAAATCCCGTCGTTCGTAGTCACGAGACGCCCATCCAATAATGTGACACTGGCGATGTGTCGATCAGTAGACCGTCGACACTCCTCCGCACGCAGTGACGCGGCCATGTTTGTCGCCTCGTGCGGCACTCTTTTTAACCTAGATCTAACTAACACTCCCTGATCTGCCTTGTTATCCAAGGAGTTCAGTTCCGTTTTAGCTACAGTAAAGGTAACGCTATCCCCCGCCTCCACCGCCCGATCTAATCTAGCTTCTAGGGCAACGAAAGTGGCACTAGATCTAAGGTTGAGTCGACGACTATAATCAGCAACAGAGGACCTAATAACATTCTTAAGATGGCCCCACCACTTATTCCCAATGATAGCACCCGTCAATTCCCTCTGTATTGTTAGTAAGAGCTGTTCCTGTAAGTCCTTCAAATCGAACAACGATGTGTTGAACTTCCAGTACCCAGCCATTCTAGGACTATCTAAGTTTACCCGAACCCGGACAAGACTATGATCCGAGTAAACTATGTTATGAAAACTTGGACAATCTAAAAGCCCTAAATCGATTCTCCTAATTAAGAACCGATCAATGTAACTCGAAAGTTGCCTTAAGACGGAGCCGCGACTAGAAGTCCAAGTCCATACTACTTCACGGGGTTTTTCATTTCGAAATTTATCGACAAGATCGAACTTATCGATAAAGTCACGAAATACTTTAATATCCCCGTTCGTGTTAGTTCCCCTAGGATTTCCCAAGCGATCTAAATCGGGATCCAGGATCGCGTTCCAGTCTCCCGCTAGAGTTATCCGACAAGACGTATCCATAAAGGGCTCGATCCACCGAAAAAAAGGAACACGCTCAGAATTGGCGTTAGGCGCATAAACCCCAATAAGCCTAAAATCCACATCCTTTACGGTAACATCAAGAACGCACAGCCTTCCCTCAGGGTCCGCATAGATTGGGTCACACGACGCATTCAGTGTGCGCTTAACTAGCCAGGAAACCCCTCTTGAACGAGAATGAAAGTATGCTGAATAGAGCTGAAAGTCTCTAGCCAGCACACCCTGATAATCGCTGGGAATAAAGTGGGTTTCCTGCAAACAACATACATCCACGCCGAGCCGTTGAAGGTCACGTACAACTCGAAATTTACGAGCGGTGTCCCTCAACCCTCGGCCATTTAGGCTTTCTAATCTGAGAGCCATTATAGTGCTTTTAGAGTTGGGCACCCGAAACGAACATTGATGGAGTCAAAATGCCGACGGCTTTTCCCATAGAGTAAGTGCCCATCGCAATGTCGATGAGGCCATCATGGGACAAGCCGCCAACATCAAGGGGGAAGATTAATTTCACTGCTCGATATAAGGATTGATGTAAAAGGATCGGGACCATCCCAAAGCAAGATTTTCTTAAAATCCTTAAATTGGGATTTTTATGACACGCTAATTATGGCGATATGTCGGAAGTATGTTTGCTTTTTCAACCATCTTCCAGAGTGATTTAGTTCCTTTCTCGGGGCCGTACTACAGTCCGTAATCGGGGGGCATTAGGGAAGTTGTACAGGTCCTCGATTGATTTGCCCCCCACTTCGGTAAAGGCAAGCATCTTCTTCAAATCAGTGTAATGGTATCCTTCCGCCCTGGTGATGACTTCCGACGATATTTTGCATATGTCTTCACCAGGGTAAAATAGCTGTCGTTTTTTCGTCTTCCCTTTAACGGGGGCAATTGTGGTTTCACAAATTTGGGGCGAAAGAGGGGGATGGTTAGATCGGTTTTCATTGGAGAGTGGGGGGAGTAGGCCTTAGAGCGTGTTTGAGAAACGGGGACGGGGGAGGGAGCACTGGAGTTTGCTTAGGGGTAGCAGGTGGTGTATGCTTTGGCGTGTGTTGAGGTGAGACGAACGGGGAAGGTCTTGAGGTATTCATCTTAGCTTTTTTAGGGGTTGGACTTAGTGGAATTAATTTGTACGTTAATTCTTTAATCGGAACTGAGACTGGAGGCGCCATTTTGTGCGCCAAGTTAGCTTTTCTTGGTGGGGAAACAGGTGATATTGTAGGTTCGTATTTGGGCTTCGTAGCCACTTTGCTGAGTTGTGTCTTGGGGGGAGAGTTCGGGCTGGCTTGTGTCTCTGCTCTTAAACGTGTGTTAAGTTGGACAGCATTTACATATGATTCTCGCCCTGGATCCTTTGACATCTTGTATTCCTCCTCCTCTTTCCTCATTTGATCCAGGGCGAGTCTTCCGGGCGTCTTTTTTCCTTCTACCAACGCCCCTCTACCACCCTCTTCCTCTGTCTGTGTTAAAACCGGGAATTCATTCTCACTGATGTTATCGGTGTCTTTAGAATGCGATTTTATGGAAAATCCAATTCTTGGGCCCAGATGTTCACCAACTTTATTTTTGGGGTTGTTAATAGGTTTCCTCCTTTCTGGGCAGTCGACTGTAAGATGCCCAATCTCATTACAACAGGCGGGTCTTCTGCCTGCGACTTATACGGGTAACTTCTCGTCTCCAATTTCGATGTAATACGGAATTTTAGTGAAAGCTTTTTTTATCCAATATGTCAAAGTTCCAAATAGAAAGATACTGGTCGCAAGACACAGACATTAGTTCGCCGAAATTTGTAACAAATGCACCAATATGTGCGCCTTCGATGTAGAAGGGGACATGAAAAACTGATATCGTTGTTCGACGTCTTCCCAAGTGTTCGATCCTCAACACGTAGTCCTGGGTGATAATCTGCTTTTTGGAAAGAGTCATACATTCGTTTTCTGTAGAAAACAAAGCAGACCAGTTATTGAACCCTCTTGTCTTAATTATTTTCGTTGGTCTGTGACCTACCGACGCTAACAGTTTGGTTATGATATCAACCGATGCCCTGATTGATTTTTTTTGTTTTACGGTCCACAACGAACACGGTGAGTGTCTTCTTTTGAATTTCCTCCAACTTTGGTAGGTCAATAATAAGTCCTTTCTCAGTTATCTGATTTTTTAAAGTTTCAAATTTAGTCTTGAATTCCTCCAAGTTGATGGTCACTGTCGGGGGTTTTGCCCAGCTCGACGTCCCAGGTTGGAGGGAAGGTATCGACCCCATCTCCGTAGTCACATTTTTCCTTGGCACAGGGCATTGAGCTGCCATGGCCGACGAGGGCAATCAAATCCGCAAGAAAACGGGTGGAGAAAAAAAAAAGAAAAAAAAAACCGCACTAAAAAAAAAAGGTCGAGCGTTCAAAAATAATTCGGCTCTAAAAAAGAGAGACCGAATAACAAATAACAAATAACAATAATAACAATAAATATAACAATAATAACAATACATATAACAATAATAACAATAAATATAACAATAATAACAATAAATATAACAATAATCAACAGAGCGCAAACTAGAGATAATAAGAAAGGCAGAGAGAATCAGTCGAAAGGAGGTGTCTTCGTTGCTTGCTGACTGTATTCAACTCCTACCCACAATAGGAATATGTGACACAAGGTCGGAAAGTGGGATTGGAAAGCCAGCGCCCGAGAAGGTGAGCGCTCTGGCCATTAAAAAATTGCCTGGGCAGCCCCGTCGGCATTCCCCGGTAGGGGCGCCTCAGGCAGTAAGCTATAAACTTACTCCTCCCAAAGAGGGGAGGAAAAGCCTGGGAGGGTGGACCTCCTAGAACTGCGCAGGACAACCCCATAGACCGGTGTAAATCAAGCCCCGAAGGCCAAGATAATACCAGTCCATGGGGTTTTATTTATCTACCTCCCACAAGGTAAGATGTGACACAAGGTCGGGAAAGTGGGATTAGATAAGCCAGGGCTCGAGGTGAGCATTCTGGCCATTTAAAAATTGCCTGGGCAGCCCCGTCGGCATTCCCGGTAGGGCGCCTCAGACAGTAAGCAATAAACTTACTCCTCCCCAAAGAGGGGAGGCAAAGCCTGGGAGGGTGGACCTCCTAGAACTGCACAGGACAGACCCATAGACCGGCGTAAATCAAGCCCCGCCGGCCAAGACAATACCAGTCTATGGGGTGCAACAACCATCGGAACAGACACTACACTCTGACCCGGCCAAAAGACGGCGACAGAGCGAGAATCCGTCTCGTTGCTTACTGAGACAAATAGTTTTTTAACATTCACTCTTAATATACACACGAATGTAAAACATTCCATCATTAATCAAAGGGCATCAATTACCTTTGATACTACATTAGTAAAGAAGTTAAGAATATTAATTGTCTTCTCCTCAGTTGACCAGTTAACTATGGCATAGTATATCTTTCGTGTGGTCTCTTGGTCTTACCGGATTCCAGGACAAGAATTCATCTAGTCTGGTGGAGTATCCAACTTAGTGCTGTTACTTGAGGTAACGTCACTTGGAGAAGGTGCACCATTCCTTGTATGAACCAGTGTATAGCCGTGTTGAGAGGATCTTATTTGGGCTTCGAATACTATGTGTTGTAAAGGTCATGATTGGCATAAATACGAAACTAACATAAAGGGAAATAATCAGGTATTGACTATATACGAAAGTACGTATATAAGACGGGCAGTGATATCTGGAAGTGAGCGAAGAGTAAACGTCTCTACTTCCTACCGGATCCCTGTTAAACGCAAACCACTCGGCGTATTCTTAATTTAGTATGTCCTATGTAATTTAGGATATAACACTATGTTATTTTGAATATTTGGTCAGGGTTTCTTGTAGGGAGAAGTATCCCCATGTCAGATTTTCCTGACAAACCTTTTACAGAGACCGAAGAAACTCGAGGATAGCGTCCAGTAGGTAATTCAAACTCTCCTACACATATACGCGCGAGTGTGTGCGTTTCAGTTTGGGTGTCCGGGTGTCGTCAATTCTTGGGCACGTGCCACGCCAAAACGGTCTGTGTCTGATGTAGGTAGGAGGGGGGTGGGCTAACGAAAGCTAAGCATGCAATGTCTCTTTGCACGCCTCTTATCACGAACGAAAGAAGGAGGGAGGAAAACATATTTAAAATAAAAATAACAAACATAGCGACAAAAGGGTAATACGAAAAAAAAAAGAAGACATTAGCGTCAATTTTGATAAAGAAAATGTCGCTCAAAATAATTAAAAAAAAAAAAGAAAATTAAAACAAAATGGCGGGATATTATATTTTAAATGTTTGCCAGCCACTTATGGCGACCGCTTTTTTTTCTTCCTTTTCCTGTGTGAAAAAAAAAATCAAAGAAAGTAGCAACGGCTTTTTCGATTTATGACTAGCTTGTATTTTCGGAAAGTTATAAGAGTAAACTTTAAAAAGAAACACACAAAAAAAAAACATATGTTTCAGATGCGTCCATTCAATCTACGCGTTTATCGCTGAAAGTGTTATTTCAAACGAAACCTGACATACCAGCGAAAATTCGGATCTCTTGTAAAAATTCTTAACGCGAATATCCTAAGTTGTTTAATTTAATGTCAGTACTAATTGATTTTTTTTAGCGAGGGCTCGCCTATTTCCAGTCTGTTTCGTAGATTGCAATCGCAAACATTTGGGCCCATATGGGTCACCTCTTATAGACGCATAGAAAATTTTTTTATAACTTACTCAAGAGGATCGACTCCATTCATGTCATGAAGTAGTTACATAAATTTCGTATAATATTCTTATATTACTGCCCCCACATAAGCTCACACGGATAGCTGTCCATCATTCCGCGATGTGTTCCACAGTGGCGTTTATTCTACATTTTGAACGGCCTCATCCTAACTAACCATGACAGGACTCACAAAAAGTAGGTTATGGGCATGTGTGCGCACTGCGCATGGTTGACGGAGCTTCTTTTTTAAAACTCATTTTTTTATTAGTGGCGGAGCCCTTCTACGAAATGGCCGACAATTCTATTTAAAACTTATGTTTGACGGACATACGAAAATGATATTTCAAACGTAAGCGTGACATATCCACCAACAGACTGAGCCGCTTATTAATAAGATGCGCCCATTCAATCTGTGCGTTTAACGATTAAAATTCTATAAGTGTTACAGGCCGATTTATATATATATATATATATATATATATATATATATATGCTAATGAGTCACCACTTACCAAAGCCAGAAGCCACTCGAGGATAAGGATTAATGAGATTGTCATTTGGCTGATGAACAATACTATGAGAGGATTGAAATCAATGAATGGAATGGACAAAATTTGATTACTTAAGAGGACGGCTTGACAAGTATTTGTTGACATGAAGAGGACCATGTTGAAGTCTGCAGAGAAGCAGCCCCGTGACGGACACTTCTTGTCACCAGTGGTGTGCAAAGGTTTGGTGATGCGTTGGTGATGCATGAAACAAACTCCTTGATTGCATGTTCCAAAGACTCAAGTATACGTCCTCGTACTGAGAAATATTATGAGAGCGGGAGATAATTTAAATATCGTTAGATGCTCTTCACCACGCCACCCCAATTTGTATGTCCGAGGTCCCCGTCCAAGTGACCCCCTGTCTGCACACGCCACTACCTCTCACAAAGATGCTTCGACGCATCTAACATAAGATGCGCCCATTCAATCTGCGCGTTTATCAATGCAAATGCTATTTTAGAATGAAATATTGCAAATATTTGGAGAGTAGAAAGTGACTAACATGAGCGATGTTTCTGACAAAGGGGGAAGAATTGCTGTTTTCCGGGGCGGAATCTATCAATCTAGCACTTATCGTTAGCTAGTTTTTGACCTTGAAGTGATAAATTTTTTTTAGCTCCTTACATCAAGTGGCTTCATGCCTTGTCGGGAGCGATTTCCATTAAAAAAAAGATAGACGCTTTTTCCGGGTGACTATTTCATACTAAAATCAGACCGACAGAGTTTGAGCATGCTGTGCTGATGATGCCTTGTTCTCTGTCGGTCTGAGGTATGGTCTTGTACAGTTCGAGAAGGTCCCCTCTACCCCAGTCTTTGCCTCCTTATTCTTTGAGAAAGGGTTTGTTTATTGCTAATTGCATGAGTCTCCCTAATGCCGACGGGAATGTATAGGCATTTTTTTGTAGGCCAGGGTGCTCTTCCTCTTTCCCGAGCTTGTGTCATATCTACCCGCTATGAGTTGGCCTTTTGGCTAAGATCAAAGTGTAGTATCTGTTCCGATGGATACTGCACCCCATAGACTGGTATTGTCTTGGCCTTCGGAGCTTGATTTACGCCAGTCTATGGGTCTGTCCTGTGCAGTTCTAGAAGGTCCACCCTCCCAGGCTTAGCCTTCCCTCTTTGGGGAGGAGTAAGTTTATTGCTTACTGCTTGAGGCGCCCCTACCATGGAATGCCGACGGAGCTGCCCAGGCAATTTTTAAACCCCACTTTCCCGACCCGACCTTGGGTCACATCTTACTTGTGGGAGTAAGATAAAAACTGGCCTTGTGCCTAACTCCTGGAGAGGAGTAAATCAATACCCGCTATGAGAGAAAGATAAATACAAAAAAAGAAGCGAGTTTAAAATGATAAGAAGTTGAACCCCCCCCCCCTCGAAGCGGCCCTTAAGTTTGACGCATCCAAGTCCCACCTATCCACACACACACGCACACAAATAAATCTCAGAAATTCCAAAAGATGACCTCTTAAGATTACTTGTTACTGAACTAAAAACGTTATTAATCTATCTGTGTACACCCTTCATCAAAAATGACGGGGAAAAGATTATGCTTCGCCAGTGTTCACACTGACATTCATATAAAATCATAAAATTACGTCAATAATTTAATTTTTCATATACAACTTATTTTTGCTTCAGAAATGATGACTTTTGATTTAGAGTGGAGGATTTCTGGTATTTATGCAGTTTACGGACCGGGCTGAAATAATAACGTTATTATTTAGAAAGCCATTCTTAACATGGAGAGGGAGGGGCTTTATTAACGATTCTGTACTTTCACCTAACAATTTAATAAACAAAAGATACCGTAAAATTGAATTCAACTTGGAAATCCTATCTAAAAAATAGCCCGGTCCGTAAACTGCACAAGCACCGGATTTCTTTCCGAATTCATTTAAGGAGGCAGAGGTGAAGGATATCTGACTTGCTATATTGATTTGTCCCTTTCCTAACCACTTGAAATGGTTTCGTCCGTGGGCTAGAAAATGGCACGTTTTTTACTCACTAACTTTTGTATGACGGGGCGAATTTATATTTATTTATATACAAATAAATACACATTTGTCTTTATTATTGAGTGGAGGCATTATCCCAGCGCACCTCCCTAGCTATCATCCGAGACAACGCCATGTTAATGAGTTAATTGCGAATTACCGCTAATTAGAACAATTCAAATGAAAGTTGGTTTTTTTTTTCAAACATAACTCATTCCCAAAAATGACGAATATTTTAGTGTGTATTTTATGTGATTAAAATATATAGTAAAAACAGCCTTAGGGAAACAAACGTTCATTAACTCAGCTTTAGGATAATAATAGATTGCGGTTAGCAAAATGTCTAGGGGTGAGAGGAACACAAATTAATGAACGCTTCCATCAAACCGTGTTTATTATCAATAGACGACATCAATCACATTGATACACCGGTTTCCCGTTAGAGCACCGAAGTTAAGCGACATTGAGCCTGGTCATTAGTGAAATGGCTGACAATTTGTGTATACCAGTTTCTGTATGTGTGCGAGCTCTCTGCTTATCCCGGCATTGTTTCTAGTCGTCACGTACTTCTCTTTGCCACTGGAATCAAGCAGTGTCGATTCAGGAGAGATGTGGTTGAGGATTGCGCAAGCCTTGCTTCGCAATTGACTCACCGCGCAGGCACTCTTACAAGGGGTACCCATTGTCTCTCCAAAGTGAACGGAGGTCTGCTACATAAAAAAGCACATTTTTTCACCAGAGAAAAAAAAATCGATGTTATTTCAAGTCATTCGAGATCGCAACATTTGATTACGTTTCGTCAAAGGAAGGCAACATCGACGAATCTAAGATTAAGCGCCAGGTTTTATCTCATTAAACCCCAACTATCTTGACTTGTCCAAAGTTAATGGGAGGGGGGGTACTGGGCAGCCTGCGTACAGCAATGTAGGTGTGGGTTGAGACTATAGCCACAGCACAGCGTCTATGCGTACGTGATTTTTTGCGGGGAGGAGGAGGGGGGGGCTTAAAATGTAGTATTAATTCGTGCATATTTCACCAAAGCAAACATTACTTAGATAGACTGCTTAGAAATTTTCTTAAGAACCATTCACGTAAGAATATATCTGGACATTATATATACAGGGCGTTCGAGGCTAATTTGACATTTTTGGGAAAGGAAACCACAGAGACAAAATATCTGGGCCAATACTTGACGTATTCTCAAAATTCAAAATCAAAGAAGCCGTTTTGAGTCTTAAGTTCATCCTTGGTGTTGCAGGTGGTACGGTTGGGGTCTTTCTCAAGTGCGCCTCCCACATTATAGTCCATGGGGTTGTAATCGAACGAGTTAAGGGGCCGATTTAAGGACTGGTGAAGTCGTGGAAGTTCTAAGACAGACACTTCTGGATTTTCCAGAGGTGTGACCCGAAGCTGAGTCCTGCAGCCACATGTGTGTGTGGGGGGGGCAGCAACTCACTGTAGACGTCTGAATTACGTCTGGTTCCCTTTTACAAGATGTGGGGCGTCATGGCTTGGCTTTCGCTAGAAACACATAAATACCATCACAGTTTGAGGACACTTGGTTCTCATGATGCACAGGACTTCGCGCGGACTAACTGTGGTGAAGTAGATATACGATGCGAACGAACGCAAAAAACTACTGGCTTGAATAGCGACCCCCTTTCTGTCTCCGTTTGCTTCGTTATCCTTTCCTCTTTACGTCCCAAAACAAGTAATAATTTTCACATACGGTCGCCAACTCATCATTTTCGGCTAATGAAAATGATTCCAGCCCGTTTGAAACGACAGAGTTCGCGAGCCGGGGGGGGGGGGGTAATAGAAATCAAAATAAAAGAAGAGAGCCAAGACCCAGATGGTCAGATCCAGGTCGGCGGACATTCTTTCCAAGAAAAACGCGTTCGTTGTCTATAACCCTATCTAAGCCAGAAGCCACGCTACATAATCATATTTTGATCTGTGAGTTGTGCAACTAGCCCTAAGAAGAACCAGAGGATCCCCGGCACGACCTAAATGGTTGACCTTGTTGAAGAGTTTCTTGGCCTCTCATTAAGGTTCTTGGGCCTAGGCGGTCAGTAATTGATCCTTGCAATTTTTGTATGAGAAGTAGCGAAGACCTCGTTCAGCACTTTGCCCATTGTCGTCACTGCGACGCTCATCTCTCTCATCTTGCTGCACCATTTTTCTCGAGCTTCGATGAATTTCGTTCTGCAGACATTGTCAGAATGCATGCTATGATCCTTCCTGCTAGCCACTGCTTCCACATCTCCGTCGCAATTCTTCAGCACATCTTGCCCCTTCAAGGCATTCAAAGAGCATGATATTAGATATTTCAAATGATTCTGAAATAAAAGAATGTCAAAAGATTATCAATCAAAGTCGTCTCGAACAGCATATATATATATATATATATATATATATATATATATATATATATATATATATATATAAACTTCTTTTGTAAGATAGTAAGAAAAAATCCCACAGAGTGCTCAATTAATTGAGAAAATCAAAATTAAGAGCGTAATATTTATTCATGATTAGGTACAGAAAATCAGTACAACATCAATACCATTGGTTTCAAGCTCAGAAGGTGATAACATCCCGGCTATCTTCAGCTTTGTTGTTTCATCTATCAAGTGACAGCAAAGCTGAAGATAGCCGAGAGATTAACGCCTTCTGAGCTTGAAACCAATGGTATTGATGTTGTACTGATTTTCTCTATCGAATAATAAATAAATTTATATAAGCGTATATATATAAGCGTATAATCTAATTATGATGGAGATTATGTATCTGTCTGTTTGTCTTTCTTTCTGTCTGTCTGTCTGAAGCCGAAACTATATTAGTTTTGATCGCTCTCTTTTTATATCTACTTGAAGCCGAAACTATATTATTAGTGTTGATCGCTCTCTTTTTATATCTACTTGAAGCCGAAACTATATTATTAGTGTTGATCGCTCTCTTTTTATATCTACTTGAAGCCGAAACTATATTATTAGTGTTGATCGCTCTCTTTTATATCTACTTATCAGCTCCTATATACCCATTCCAAAGCTTCTCAAACGCGTCTTTCAAATTTACATAATTAATATGTTTTAAAGCTTCTAATAAATTAATATTCACAAGTATACACTTATGGTATCTACTTATCAGCTGCTTTATATACCATTCCAAAGCTTCCCCAAACATTGTGCGTCTTTCAAATTTACATAATTGATTTGTTTTAAAGCTTCGTATTTTCACCCCCTCCTTTAGTCGACGTCTACCTTGAAAAAGAGTCGACCGTTAAATCACCGAAGTTAAGCAACATTGAGCCTGGCCAGTACTAGATGGGTGACTATTTAGAAATACCAGGCGCTGTATGTGGACACCTAGCTATAGGCAAAATAAATAGTGTTGCCAACCCGCAGTGCCTAGCGTGGCGACTATGGCAAAAAAAAAACAACCTGAATGACAGTCACCAATAAGGTGTCGAAAACCAGGAAGGGGTTCCTCCTTCAGGAGTGATCAAACCCTGTGATGATGATGATTCTGCTTTATAACGCCAACTATATACTTATTTCTATGTAGTTGGATGGAAGAACTTTGGGAGTGAGACGCAAATGTGTCAAGACTTTTGGCTCAAAGCAAAGTGTAGCCCTTCATCTTTTCTGTCCTCGATAAGTGAAGCAGACATTCTTCTAAGCTGAGGCAATATTTATTTTTGTCCCAATCGAGAGTCTCTTTTATTGGGGAGCAGGATCACCTTCACGTTAAAAGCCGACCTTGTGTCTAACTGTACGTTTGTCGGGGTCGATACACTGGTTTATATTGAGAGCGTAGAATAGATTTTTGCCACCATTGGAGTACGATATTGAGCTCTGTTTGCGATTAAAATGGGGTTACTGGTAGCTAGATTATGGTTACGGTTAGACTTTTCGGGCTATTATCTTGTTCACAATTTAGTTGTTTTTCACAAACGAACAAAATTTAGGAAATACTCACGACATATACAGGAGTCGATGATGGCCATCGATCTTACAACTTGTTAAAGGTACATGATAAATAAACAGGCACAACTTTTTGAATGTTTGAACAAGCGACCTAATTTTTGTGGCCTTTAAACACACATTTTGTATATATTTCTGGGTTTATTTAACGAATATGTATTTTTAAGGTATATATTCTTTATTATATTATGCAACTTTTTTTTTTCAGATTACAAGCTCAATGAAGTTATGTTTCCGGCTTAAGATCATATATATTGATTGGTTGCGTTCCACTGACAAAAGGAAAAATGCCACCCCTAGCGGCTGGTGGCTACGTTTACATATCAATTCATATCCTGAATGTTCGTTGAGTATCTAGTGACCGACTTCAGGTGTTCATAAGTTCGTCTCAGGTCCGAACATTATGCGAGGATAACACGTAGATCCACACAGACTAGGCACGGAATGGCAATGGTTAACTGGTGAAGTGTATATTAATCGGAGTACTGCTGCCACATCTGGGGGGGGCAGCTCAAAGAATTATTTCTTGTCTTGACAGAGTACAAAATCGACTTCGCAATCTAGTGAGGGATGACCTCTTGTCTTCTCTGCAGCCCCATTTCCCACAGAATATCAAGGGAGCTGTCCGACGCTTGGGCAGAGTTTTTACCTTATACATGTTCTAATACGAGCATTTACCAATGAAACAAAGAAACAACACGGAAACGATAATGTATGCAAAATAAAAAAGAAGATATTCCTCGCAAACCTGCCAGAACTCGCATTGAGATTGTGCCCCCCCCCAAAAAAATGTGTAAAATAAAGTCTGAAAATGATGTGTTCAGTAAGGGACTGGCGTTTGGAAGTTGGGGGAAATGTCTTACATACCGTAAAATGTTTGTGCGAAGCGCACATGTGCTGGTGGGTGTATTCATCAGCGGCCAGCATTTTTCTTGTGTGTGTGTGTGCGTGCGTTTCTTTTTACATTACGGATTGTAGCGCCCTCTAGCATCGTGAAGGGAGTAAATAATTCGGGTTTGAAACGCCCCCTAGTAAATATATGTGTAAGTGTGTAGAAAAGGGTAGGTAATACTACAAGATACGTTGCTATTATTTCTCTGCTCTATCGTTACTTACATGGAAACTTCTCAAATGAGACTAAAACATGGAAGCTCCTCCCTGTAAAATATCCACAGCAAAACGTCGACATCTAGCACAATTGCGAAAGCTTTCCTTTATTTCTCCGTATACTTAACATAAAACGGAATTCCCATAAACAGAGCTTATTTCCAAGAACTTCCCATCTGTGGAACATAATATAACGAGACCAGTTCCCTGCAGACTACAACATGGTCGTCTTCAAATCCAATGTCAACAAATACTTGTCATAAACCGTCCTCATAAGTAATCAAATGTTCTTCTTTCCATTCATCATTTTCAATCCTCTCATAATATACTTCGACATTCAACTGACAATCTATGCATCTCATTAACTCTTATCATTGAGTGGCTTTTAGCCTTGGTGAGCGGTCACATATTAGTGACGAAAAAAAAATGTCGGTAATTTGTTACTATCTTACCCGGCGCAGTTTATCCCCTAAAAAAGTTAAAATTCTACTTTTTTTTTTGCGAATTCATTTAAGCAGCCTAAAAAAATATCCGCAAAGTAGGAATTAAAATTTTTTTTAATTTTAAGATTTTAGATTGGGGGATTACTTTCTATTATAAATTTAACGTAAAATTTTCAATTTTGTGTGTGTGTGGGGGGGGGGGGGATTTTAAAAAAAATAAAAACACGTCAAACTTTAGCCAATTTAGTTTTTTTTGGGGGGGGGTACTTATTTAATGAAAACGTAGAAATTTAGGCAATTTAGTTTTTTGTTGGGGGATTTTTGTTTTTCTTACTTAATAAAAATACGTAGAAATTTAGCCAATTTTTTTTTGGGGGGGGGGTACTTATTTAATGAAAACGTAGAAATTTAGGCAATTTAGTTATTTGTGGGGGGATTTTTTTTTTGTACTTAATAAAAATACGTAGAAATTTAGCCATTTTTTTGGGGGGGGGGGTACTTATTTAATAAACCCTACCCCTACCCCCCAAACTTAATTGGCTAAATTTTTACGTGTTTTTATTACCCCACACCCACAAATTGAAAACTCATGTCTCGTTTTACGCTAAGTGGCCAGGAAATGGGTGCTCATTTTACGTTAAAATTATAAAGGAAAGTGATCACCAACTCTAAAATATTAAATATTTTTAAAAAATTAATAATTCCTTCTTGGCGGATATTTGTTTTTGGATGTTTAAATGTATTTACACAAAAAAAGTACAATTTGAACTTTTTTAAGGTGTAAACTGCGCCGGGTAATATAGTTAAAAAAAAAAAAAAAAAGAAGAAAATACCAAAAAGTCAATGTTCGTATTACGGAGTCCTCAGTTCAAGCGAAAACAAAAAAATTGGGCGGGAAGGATTATTGAACGCAAGATCGTCTCTGCTAGTAAAATCATTTGGAGTATTAGACGTTCCAGCTCGATGTAGACCAGGGGCGGGCAACCTTTTCAGAGTGAGGGCCAGATGAAACCTTTTGAAGGAGATCACGGGCCGGAGCGAAAAACGAAATCTCAGAATTACTATATTTTGTTTACAGGAATAAATTGTACAAAATTCCATTGAACATTCTACAAATCTGATATTTTTTTCTCAGGAGACTTCTGTATGTGATGTTATAAAATGTGCCGACGAAGAGCCATTTTGGAATAAAAAAAAATAATGACGGGGGAAGTAGCAAGTTGATCCAGCATTCGTTTTGACACACCTCACATAAGTTCTCTGTTTTATGTCGTCTCTCGTTTCCTCTTTGCCTCTCTCTTTCTCTTTTTCTATTTTTATCTCTTAATAGTTAAAGAAAAATGAAATATACATGCATCATCGCTCGCTGATATTCATACATTTTTATCCCACTGTAAATCTTAATTGAAACCTACTTTTACGTCTATGTCACAAAATGATATGAGTTTTACTGGGAGGTCCGAGGGCCGGATTGCAATAATAAAGCATAGCAGGGTGGCGGGCCGGACGCTAAGGCTTCACGGGCCGGATGTGGCCCGCGGGCCGGAGGTTGCCCGCCCCTGATGTAGACTGACCCGATATCCACTAGCGATAGATATGAATGCTCTAACGCTGGGCTGGTACAATGAGTAATTAAGTTAAATTAATTAACGGAAATAATTAATTGAATATAGTAATAATTAATTCACAATCTCTCCAAATTTGCGCATGAAAACATCGCCAAATATTGGTTCCCAACCAAGACCGACTTACGCACTGATCGGCTATATTTAGAAATAACTTGGAGGTCGACTAGTGCAACTAGACGCACCCGCGTTCAGGTTGTTTGATGGTTGACTTTCAAACGTAAACAAACGCCACAACTCGGTCGGTCGGGGGATGGTGACAGAGGGGATGGATTTTCAAGTGACAGTTCTTTTCTACATAGAGAACCAGTATGCTAGCAGGGATAACTAGTTTGCAGCCAATTATGACAGATTCTGAGAACAATGCTTGAGCGATATTTTGATATAGCCCATCTAAATTGCAATTTTAATTAATTATTAAACCAATTTAGTGTGCCACAACAGATACACACATAGACGATAGTTATAATATGAGAACAACCTCCCATTTAAAAATTCAAATTGTTCAGATTTGCCTTGAATATTTATCCAGCGTCATTAGCCACCAATTAAGCAAGATTGTCTGAATTTCAATTACTTCTTAAAATCATTTAAGCCATAATTTTTCTACATCTTTTGGAATCCAAATCGATGCATGATTTTGATTCCAATCAAATTGAAATAAGGATTCTAGACATAAGGTTTAATATCATTATATCTTGATTTTATGCCTTAAATTTTCTATATTTTTTTGAATCCAAATCGATAAGATGATTTTGATTCCAATCAAATTGAAATAAGGATTCTAGACATAAGGTTTAATATCATTTTATCTTCATTTTAAGCCTTAAATTTTCTATATTTTTTTGGAATCCAAATCGATTACATGATTTTTATTCCAATAAAATTGAAATAAGGATTCTAGACATAAGGTTTAATATCATTTTATCTTCATTTTAAACCTTAAATTTTCTACATTTTTTTGGAATCCAAATCGATTACTTGATTTTTATTCCAATAAAATTGAAATAAGGATTCTAGACATAAAGTTTTATATCATTATATCTTCATTTTAAGCCTTAAATTTTCTACATTTTTTTGGAATCCAAATCGATTACTTTATTTTTATTCCAATAAAATTGAAATAAGGATTCTAGACATAAGGTTTAATATCATTATATCTTCATTTTAAACCTTAAATTTTCTACATGTTTTTGGAATCCAAATCGATTACTTTATTTTTATTCCAATAAAATTGAAATAAGGATTCTAGACATAAGGTTTAATATCATTATATCTTGATTTTAAGCCTTAAATTTTCTACATGTTTTTGGAATCCAAATCGATTACTTGATTTTGATTCCAATAAAATTGAAATAAGGATTCTAGACATAAGGTTTTATATCATTATATCTTGATTTTAAGCCTTAAATTTTCTATATTTTTTGGAATCCAAATCGATTACATGATTTTGATTCCAATCAAATTGAAATAAGGATTCTAGACATAAGGTTTAATATCATTATATCTTGATTTTATGCCTTAAATTTTCTATATTTTTTTGAATCCAAATCGATAAGATGATTTTGATTCCAATCAAATTGAAATAAGGATTCTAGACATAAGGTTTAATATCATTTTATCTTCATTTTAAGCCTTAAATTTTCTATATTTTTTTGGAATCCAAATCGATTACATGATTTTTATTCCAATAAAATTGAAATAAGGATTCTAGACATAAGGTTTAATATCATTATATCTTCATTTTAAACGTTAAATTTTCTACATGTTTTTGGAATCCAAATCGATTACTTTATTTTTATTCCAATAAAATTGAAATAAGGATTCTAGACATAAGGTTTAATATCATTATATCTTGATTTTAAGCCTTAAATTTTCTACATGTTTTTGGAATCCAAATCGATTACTTGATTTTTATTCCAATAAAATTGAAATAAGGATTCTAGACATAAGGTTTTATATCATTATATCTTCATTTTAAACCTTAAATTTTCTACATTTTTTTGGAATCCAAATCGATAACATGATTTTTATTCCAATAAAATTGAAATAAGGATTCTAAACATAAGGTTTCATATCATTATATCTTGATTTTAAGCCTTAAATTTTCTACATGTTTTTGGAATCCAAATCGATAACATGATTTTTATTCCAATAAAATTGTAAATAAGGATTCTAAACATAAGGTTTTATATAATTATATCTTGATTTTAAGCCTTAAATTTTCTACATGTTTTTGGAATCCAAATCGATAACATGATTTTTATTCCAATAAAATTGAAATAAGGATTCTAGACATAAGGTTTAATATCATTATATCTTCATTTTAAACGTTAAATTTTCTACATGTTTTTGGAATCCAAATCGATTACTTTATTTTTATTCCAATAAAATTGAAATAAGGATTCTAAACATAAGGTTTCATATCATTATATCTTGATTTTAAGCCTTAAATTTTCTACATGTTTTTGGAATCCAAATCGATAACATGATTTTTATTCCAATAAAATTGTAAATAAGGATTCTAAACATAAGGTTTTATATAATTATATCTTGATTTTAAGCCTTAAATTTTCTACATGTTTTTGGAATCCAAATCGATAACATGATTTTTATTCCAATAAAATTGAAATAAGGATTCTAGACATGAGGTTTAATATCATTATATCTTTATTTTAAGCCTTAAATTTTCTACATGTTTTTGGAATCCAAATCGATAACATGATTTTTATTCGAATAAAATTGAAATAAGGATTCTAAACATAAGGTTTCATATCATTATATCTTGATTTTAAGCCTTAAATCTTCTACATGTTTTTGGAATCCAAATCGATAACATGATTTTTATTCCAATAAAATTGAAATAAGGATTCTAGACATAAGGTTTTATATCATTATATCTTGATTTTAAGCCTTAAATTTTCTACATTTTTTTGGAATCCAAATCGATTACTTGATTTTTATTCCAATAAAATTGAAATAAGGATTCTAAACATAAGGTTTAATACCGTTATATCTTGATTTTAAACGTTAAATTTTCTACATTTTTTTGGAATCCAAATCGATTACATGATTTTGATACCAATCAAATTGAAATAAGGATTCTAAACATAAGGTTAAATATCATTATATCTTGATTTTAAGCCTTAAATTTTCTACATTTTTTTGGAATCCAAATCGATAAGATGATTTTGATTCCAGTAAAATTGAAATAAGGATTCTAAACATAGGGTTTTATATCATTATATCTTGATTTTAATCTTCGTAAGGAGACATAAAAATGGTGCAAAACTGTTCTGTCAGGGAATTAATTTTACCCGTCCTAGGACGAGTGTTCATCTAGTCTCTGTATAAATTCTACTAGATTATTTTAAAGCAATCGTGGCTTATTCTCTACGGATAGATTACAAGTTGTTTCCTAATTTATAAAACATATTTCTTTTATTTTTACAACTCTCTTAGATTTTGGCGTGGTAGCAGGGATGAATACTGACGCCTCCATTACTCCTACGTGATATCTAGCAGAACGGCGACAGTTTAAAGTTATAACTCTTTTACAAGAACTATCGTGATGCTTCAACCACACATTTAAAACATGGGCACACTTTTGGTGCAACCGAGGAAATATTTGATTACAAACTGTGGCCTTGGTGGTGAAAAATGTTGCGGGCGACTCCTTTTATAGCTGGAGACTCGTACACAAATTGCACACCTATAAAGGCAATAACCCAATACCAACCGACACTCTCAAATACTATTAGCCAATCAAAAATCTACCGTACTAGATATACACATAGCAATAGCGTCGCTGATAGGATCCGTACCCACGCGGAAGGAGTCGGAGCATATAAACAGATGGATAATATGATTCGTTGCGTTGGCGAGGCTTTAAGACATTAAAAGAAACAAAAAGTTAATATTACCTCCCTCCGACTCCAGGAAGGTATAATACAAGTTCGGGAGGTGGGGATTGAAAAGCTAGCGCATAAGAGGAGGTGCATTTTGGATCACAAAAATGCCTGAGCAGCCTTGTTTGCATTCCCCTGTAGGGGCGCCTGAGACGCTTAGCAATAAACTAACGAACCCCTTCTCAAAGCCTTAGAAGGTAATGCCTCGGATGGTGGACCTCCTAGAATTGCGCAGTACCATACCCCAGCTCCACAGAAGAAAATCCACTGAGCTTCAAAATGGCACACAGACTGATTGTCGAGGGCGTATCCTTCACCGGTATGAACAGCTTTTGCGCAAAGACAACATCAGATACTGACTGAAGAAAAGCGAGATCACATAACTATTTTTCGCTGCGATGGGCTGTGACGCTGTAACGAAAATATCGACAATAACATACCCACAAGAACGTTGTTTTCATTTTACTAATGCGTCACCACTTATCAATGCCAAAAGCCACTCAAGGATAAGAGTAACGAGATGTATGGATTGTCAGTGGAATGATGAAGAATATTATGAGAGGATTGAACATAAATGTAATGAACAAAGTTTGATAACTTATAGGGACGGTTTATGACAAGTATTTGTTTACATTGGATTTGAGGACTGCCATGCTATAGTCTGCGGTAAAGCAGTCTAGTAATATTGTTTTCCACAGACGGGATTCTTGGATAGAAACTCTTTTCATGGAAATTCCGCCTGGTGCTAGGCAAACTGAGAAGGAGGAAAAATTCTTTTCAGTTGTTGGTGGAATGTTTTTGTTGTGAATGTCGTACACGGAGGACCCAAAGAGTGGAGCTCAGTCGAGCACCATTCATGGAAATAACGATAGATTAGAGAGAACTAGAAGAATTAACGTACGGTCAAGGAACAGACTAGTTGTCGCCGAGAGAACCGAAGTATTATTCATGAATACTTTCACGAGCTAAAGATGCATCGAAATACTGTGAATTTTGAAAAAAATACAAATAAAAATAAACGCGGTGAAAAGGCATCACTACAGAATTCCCTCCTTGGCCTTTTGGCTAAGATCAGAGTGTAGTATCTGTTCCGATGGATGCTATACTCTGTAGAGCGGTACCATCTTGGCCTTCGGGCCTTGATTCCGCCGGTCTTAGGTATTGTCCTGTACAGTTCTAGGAGGTCCACCCTCTCAGGCTTTGTCTTCTCACAGTTTGAGAGAGGGTAAGTTTATTGCTAATCGCCTGAGGCGCCCATACCGGGGAATGCCGCCGGGGTGCCCAGGCATTTTTTGTTCGGCCAAAGATCTCTTCCTCAAGGGCGCTGGCTTTTCAATCCCACGTTCCCGCCCTTGTGTCAAATCTTACCGCTGTGGAGGTAGATAAATACAAAATAAAAAAGGTATGGCTACAGAGAATGAATGAATCCAACTTAGCTTACTAGAAAGCATGTAGGACAATTCACACGAACGTAAAAAACAAGGTGATCGCCAGAAAAGCGAAAACATTTTCAAACGGTAATTTATTTTTACAAAGAATAACTTTTATAAAAATTTTCAAAGACTAATATTATGATACACTCACAGGTGTTCAAAATGTCGTCCGTGCACTTCATAGCAGCGTCTTAACCTAGAAATCTAAGCTTGCGTAGCGCATTGAAGAGTAACCTGTGAGATATCATTCCAAGTTCTTGCCAAATACATTTTCAAATCATCAATAGAGTCTATGTCGCGTCAACATTTCTGAGTTTCTGCTAATAACCAGCTCCAAACACATTAATCCATGGCATTTAAGTCTAGGCTTTTTAAGGGCCAATCCTCCGATGCAATGAAATCAGTAGATTGCTGAAGAAATTAAATTGAAGATCTTCCTCAAAGTTCCCGCTTTTCTAGCGACCACCCTGTACTTGAAAGCTTAAGGATAAGGGTACAAATGCAGAAAAGTTATCTAAGAATTTAACGGAGATTCCAGAGTTTTACCGACAAATTACGGACTTTGCCGAGACATGCAGACGATAAATTGTGGCTACAAACATTTGGAAAACCCGACCCTTTCGCAGATTTCTGATTTGTAACCGTTTTCGAATAAAGAACATCACCCATCTCCTTCTATTTCAAGAAAATCCCTTCCTACTACTTCTGTGTCCTTTTCTTCTAATGTTTCGTAAATATGCCTAATTTCAATTTATCGGCCTCTGTCCTTCATTTGCAGTCTTTCTTCACCACCACCACCCCCCTCCAAAAAATACTGGAAAATTAAAATTAAAATTAAGTAAAAATTTTGCCCAGGAGATGGCAATATTTAAAATTAATTTTTATTTTAATTCCTCGGCAATCAAGAAAAAAAACCCACAAATAATAACTAATCGATTAGTTAGATTGGTTAACCTATTATAACAATAAACGCTATGAATTTACCAGCTGCTCTTACCCGGCGTTGCCCGGGATTCATTAATGTAATTTTATATGTTATGTACAAGAGTTCTAAGATGAAATACTGCCGCCACATTTGGAGCGGTGCCGCGCAAAGCACACGTTATTATCTGGACAGTTAAAAATTGACTTCACAATCTTGTGGATAATGATCTCATTTTGTCCCCTACAGCCTCTTTCTCACAGTAACGTCCTTGCTAGTCTTTCTCTACTCTATCGTTATTTCTATGGAAGGTGCTCGACTAAGATTCAATCTCTGATTTCTCCCTGTAAAACTGTCACACTAAGAACTCGTCTCCCTAACACAGCTGAAAAGAACTTATTAACAGCTATATTATCTTCCCGGTTTTGGAACTTTTTAATGTATAGACTAGTATAACGAGTTATATATGTTTGTATATGTTATTTAAAACAGAATAAAACTTCATGAACTCTATCGTGGCCTCGTGTTTTAATTACATAATCAGCTTATAATTTGAGGGTTGAGGACATGCGTTGCATGGAGAGAAATAATGTGCGAATGATACGATAGATATGTAATGTGAGTCTTAAAGACAGGCTTAGATCTAATAATCTATTCGTAAATGTGTATAATTCCAATTTATCGGCCTCTGTCCTTCATTGCAGTCTTTCTTTACCAACCCCTGAAAAAATACTGAAAAATTAAAATAGAAATTAATTAAAATCTTTCCCCTCTTTTGGGCACACAAGCAAAAAAACACAAATTTGTTCTGTTCGCCGAGCGTTCGGGTAGAGAAGTACGGGACGACTCGGAAATCCCGTAAGTGCTTAAATTCTTAGATGGCTCTTCTGCCTAACCAACCAGATAAGTAACATAAACTTAGAAGCGAGCAAAGAATTTCTACAACAGCTAGAATCGATTAAGGAGTTTAAATCCTGAAAAAAAAAATACGAAAAGACGTACAGCGCATCATGTTCACGATCAAATGCAAATATTGTTGCAGAGAACACGAAAGAAATAAAAACAAATACCTTGAAATTAAATCTTAACAGATACAAACATAGACCACTATAAATAGTTATCTATGTTTGCATCTGTTATTCTAAGCCGAATAAATCATCATAGACTCCATCGTGATCTCGTGTTTTTATTACATAATGATACCAATCCTCATGCATCTATGCATGTTCTCATGCAGTAAAGTCTGTACCCAGACTACTGTACCAATTATAATGGGTAATAATACTAACCCGAGTGATGTACAAGAGTCGGAATGTTACACTTGGTCTTCCTGGACTCCGCGACTCACCATAGGCTAACACGTCTAATCACAATGGCCACGTGAACAAGATTATATTGTCACACAGTGAACCGTTCGGATTTTTAAGCCCATTACAAAATAACGCTTATATGACTTTTATATAACGTAGAACTGACAAACTTTTATATAACATAGAACTGACAAACTTTTATATAACGTAGAACTGACAAACTTTTATATAACGTGGAACTGACAAACTTTTATATAACGTAGAACTGACAAACTTTTATATAACATAGAACTGACAAACTTTTATATAACGTAGAACTGACAAACTTTTATATAACGTAGAACTGACAAACTTTTATATAACGTAGAACTGACAAACTTTTATATAACATAGAACTGACAAACTTTTATATAACGTAGAACTGACAAACTTTTATATAACGTAGAACTGACAAACTTTTATATAACGTAGAACTGACAAACTTTTATATAACGTAGAACTGACAAACTTTTATATAACATAGAACTGACAAACTTTTATATAACGTAGAACTGACAAACTTTTATATAACGTAGAACTGACAAACTTTTATATAACGTAGATGTTGTGAAGTTGTCCAACAGTAAATAATAAATAAAGGAAGTCAAGTCGAGAGTTGGTTTAACAAGTGTATTAATAAAGTAAGAAAGTGACTAGCACTTGGCTAGACAGTTACAAGACTGTGCTTTGTTTTCTGTGTCTCTGGTGACTCGCACTATTTATAGTGACAACCGGTGTAGTTTCTCCTGTGTAAGAACGGCCGGTGTAACAGTAGAACTGACAAACTTTTATATTATGTAGACTGACAAACTGAACTAACTCTACTTCGGAATCAGTGAAGTGAATTGAATTAAATATTGGAATGGGAGATAAACATTTTACCTGGCTTTTTCGTGGCTCCGTGTCTCTTCACAAGTTCAATGGTTGGATTGAGCCCCACACATCGCAAAAAATCGCCAATTTTTACCGCATCAATCAATCCATCACGACCGTCCCAAGAATCGAACAGATCGAACACTTCCTGAACTTCTGCAAAGGTAAGAAAAAAGATAAATAATCGATTAGTTTGATTGATTAACCTATTATAACAATAAGAGGGATATATTAACCAGCTGTCCCTACTCGGCGTTGCCCAGGGTTCATTAATGTCATTTTATATGTTATGTACAAGAGTTCTAAGATGAAATACTGCCGCCACGGTTGGCCGTTAGGTGTCGTTGTTTCACCGACAGGTGGCGCTGAAAAGCGACACCAGAGTTATCTGCCCTTCTGATTATATAAAAAAACCGGTGTAAACGAAAAATCACTCTCTTTTCTGTTCAACCGGCCTCGGCAAAACAACAACCAACACACGTTTCCTGCCGCACAGAAGCGTCGTTGCTAGTCCTTCTCCACTCTACCGTTATTTCCATGGAAGGTGCTCGACTAAGATTCAATCTCTGATTTCTCCCTGTAAAACTGTCACAGTAAAAACTCGTCTTCCTAGCACAGCTGAAAAGAACTTATTGACAACTCTATTATCTTCCCGGTTTTACAACTTTTTAGTGTATAGACCACCATAAATAGTTATATATGTTTGTATATGTTATTTTAAACAGTATAAAGCGTCATGAACTTTATCGTTTTACTACTTCTGGTCAGACAGGTAATCCGGTAATCATTACTGTTTCCTTTTTAAGAACTTACTTGCTATATGCTACCTTTTCTAACGGAATGTTTTCTATTGTCCCTTTTATTGAATCTATCTATTTCATACGTATATCAGTTTACAATTTGAGGGTTGAGGACATGCATTGCATGGAGAGAAATGATATGAGAATTATACGATAGATGTGTAATGAGAGTCTTAAAGACAGGCTTAGATCTGTAGCAGTTACCTCCTCCTTTTCAAACATAACTGCACCGGTTGGCCGTTAGGTGTCGCTTTTTCACCGACAGGTGGCGCTGAAAAGCGACATCAGAGTTATCTGCCCTTCTGATTATATAAAAAACCGGTGTAAACGAAAAATCACTCTCTTTTCTGTTCAACCGGCCTCGGCAAAACAACAACCAACACACGTTTCCTCACCAACACACGTACTGTTCACCGCGGCGAGACATTCAATTTCTTCGTGTATACACTAGGAGACTTTCCACTACATACAATTCTTGGTGAGAGATTCTATTTCTTCGCATACCCACTATGAGACTTCTACCTTCATTTCTTTGTATACATAATTCAGACTGTTTTTGCCCGATATATGTTCTACATACAACACATATATACACACAGCACGTCTCATCATTCCACATACACTCGTTCAATAAACGTCTTATTTGAACTACCTCTTTTTGTTTGTAAATTATTACTTTTGCTTTTGCATGCAACATTGCTTGATTTAACGAACACGCATATACTCGGGACACATCCACACAGCTCCCGATAGATCTAATGAGGAAGATTAAATATGGGCAGAATAGGAGGATTTATGCAGATAAGTAGACTTCGATGGTATGGCCATGTTGAAAAATAGAGGAAAGGTTTTGAGTTAGTAGATGTAGAACAGTTGAGGTAGCGCGTTCAGTTCACAGGGGAAGATCAAAGAAACCCTGGGAGAAAGTGATAGTAGACTCGAGAGAAAGATGAATAAATTAAAGACCTGGTTACTTTAGAATTACATTTCTTTAAGCCGTCCAACGCATGCCAGCATGTAAAATGGATGTTAACTCGAATTTGATGATGATTATGAATGAGAAATAGGATTCGGTACCATAATGGTGACTGATCGGTGAAATCATGATTCTTAACACATTCTCATGCATTAATATCTTTACTTAGACGAGTATACCAATTATAATTGTTGTTAGGTTTTGAGGCATGTCCGTCCGTCCGTCCGTCCGGATTTTTCTCCGAAATTTTGCATGAAGTTGTAACTTTGGTCAGGTTAGAAAGTGAAATTCTCCGATTTTTGAAAAAAATTTGGTTAGCCCCCCAGGGGGTCAAAAGGTCCCGAAATGGCAAAAATGACATTTTTTGCCCCATAACTTTTCATCCATCCATTCAATTTCTCTGAAACTTGGCCAAAATGTGGAGACAATTGTTCCTAATAGAAAATAAATATCGCTGACCTTGGAAAAAATCTGGTTCGCGCCCCCAGGGGGTAAAAAGCCCCCAAAATGGCAAAAAAATGACCCTTTTCTCCCATAACGTTTGATCCATCCATTCAATTTTTCTGAAACTTGGCCAAAATATAGAGGCAATTGTTCTGGATATAAAATGAGCATCTTTGACCTTAGAAAAATTCTGATTGGCGCCCCCAGAAGGTTAAAGGAGGGGGGGGGGGGGCAAAAATGCCCCAAATTGCCCAAATTTATTGCATTTTACACTCACCACATCGAGTCACATACAGAGGGGACCACGCACGCGCGGCTTGTTAATATTTGTTATGGACGATTCTATTTCCTCGGGCAGTGAAAGGTTGACATTTGTCAAATTAGTGGAGACTCGTTTGCAATTGCCTTAGCTCAGAAGAATTAAATATTAACAGATACAAACATAGACAACTATATATAGTTACGTATTAAAGAGAATGGTAGTTTGCTTGACGCATTGCTGGGAATTGTAGTACATATGGTAAAAAGATGAAGAGTGCCGGATAGGTTGTAAGCTGGAAAGAACAAAAATTATAAATCGAAGTGGGGGGAATTCACTATTTATTTATTTTTTTAAATCTTACATAACAGCAAATGTGGTGTCGGCTGTGTGTGTTGTCCGGATGATGATCAAAAATCATTTAAAATTTCAGGAAAATCTTTCCTTTGTCAAAAATAGACACCAAAGGAAAAATCCGTATGTGTAGAGAATTCACCAAAATAGATGGCATTTTTAATCATCCGGACAACACACACAGCCGACACCACACTTGATGTTATGTAAGATTAAAAAATATATATATATAGTAAATCCCCCACTTCGATTTATAGAATACACTAAGTGTAGCATATAAACAGATACTACACTTTTCCTAGCCAAAAGTCCAACTTAAAACGCCGTTTATCAACGTTTAGTACAAGAGAAACAGTCCATTGATGGCGACCCACGGCCACGAATTCGGAGAAATGGCGTCTAGGTAAGATAATTCAATATCTCCGCATATCTTTCATGCGTATTTCAGGTTACAAATTAACGATAAGTTAATTAAGATTCAAAATCAAAATGGTGGCTGATCGGTGGAATCTTGATCGTTTTTATCGTGTGAATTAAAAGGAATTCCGTTTATAAAAAATGTGTTCACTCAACATTCGGGACGTAATCTTCTATAAGTAAATGTTGATAGATAAACAATTTCGAAATGACTAACACAAGACGCGTGAATGTGCATCTGTGTGTGTTCACTGCAACCGAAGGATTCTTGGTTTGGTTGTTTTGTTTTACGGCACATCAACCCTTTTCGGGTTATTTAATGCCGAATCCGGTCATTTAAGTAAAAGATTTTTCTGCTTCAAATTCTTTATATCTTCAAATATTTATTCATGGTGTTTGTTTGTTTTTTGTTTTTTTTGTTGTTGTTTTTGTTTTGTTTTACGACACATCAACTCTTTTCGGGTTATTTAATGCCGAATCCGGTCATTTAAGTAAAAGATTATATGCCTCAAGTACTTTATATCTTCAAATATTTATTCATGGTGTTTGGTTTGATTGTTTTTTTTGTTTTTGTTTTTTTTTGTTTTACGACACATCAACCCTTTTCGGTTTTTTTAATGCCGAATCCGGTCATTTAAGTAAAAGATTATTTGCCTCAAGTTCTTTATATCTTCAAATATTTATTCATGGTGTTTGGTTTAATTGTTTTTTGTTTTTTTTGGTTTTGTTTTGTTTTACGACACATCAACCCTTTTCGGGTTATTTAATGCCGAATCCGGTCATTAAGTAAAAGATTTTCTGCTTCAAATTCTTTATATCTTAAAATATTTATTCATGGTGTTTGGTTTGATTGTTTTGTTTTACGACATATCATCCCTTTTTTCGCGTTATTTAATGCCGAATCCGGTCATTTTTTTGTAAAAGCTTTTATGCTTAAAGTTCTTTTATATCTTTAAATATTTATTAATGATGTTTTTTTTGTTGTTTCTTTTTGTTTATTTACGGCATATCAACACTTTCCAGTTATTTCATGCCAAATCTGGTAATTTTGGTAAAAGTTTCTTATGTTTCTAAGTTCTTTATATCTTCAAATGTGTGTTCGTTTGCTTTTTCTGTAGAAGAAAATTGTTGTTTTTGTCTTTGTCTTTGCAGAACATGATTGAGTTTTGCGAAATGGGGTAGAATAAAGACAATAACGTCAATGTTTGGTGCATTTTTGGTCAAGAAGCAAGTACCTTCAGACAGCCCGATCTGGAAGCACCAGTTGAAGAATCCTCCGTCAAATTAAAATTACAACTCCACATTACAACAAGTAACAAATGTTTACTTTTTGGCGGTTGCAATGATATTCGTTTTCGTCTACCGAACGACATACTTTCAAATGAGAATTCTTAGCCCGACCAAATCAAAAGACAAGTAAAACCAAACACAAACAGATCATCTGAAATCATATGGTCAAAGGCCACCAATAAGCAATTTATATATATTTATATAAATATATATTTATATATATATATTTATATAAATATTTATATATATAAATATTTATATATATAAATATTTTATATATATATATTTATATAAATATATGCTTATATAAATATATACTTATATAAATATATATTTATATAAATATCTATCTATATATATATATATAAATATATTTATATATATATTTATATTGATATATATATGTATTTATATATATATAATTATATATATATGTATTTATATGTATTTTTATATAAATATATATTTATATTTATATATGTATTTATATTTATATATATATGTATTTATATTTATATATACATATATATTTATATATATATATGTATATATATATTTTTATATTTATATATATATATATTTATATATATATTTATATTTATTTATATATATATATATTTATATTTATATATATATATATATTTATATATATATATGTATTTATATATATGTATTTATATATATATATATATTATATATATATGTATTTATATATATATGTATTTATATATATATATTTATATATATATGTATTTATATATATATATATTTATATATATATATTTATATATATATATATTTATATATTTATATATATATATTTATATATATATATATATGTATATATTTATATATATATGTATATATTTATATATATGTATATATTTATATATATGTATTTATATATATATATTTATATATATGTATTTATATATATATATTTATATATATGTATATGTATTTATATATATATATTTATATATATGTATATATATTTATATATATGTATTTATATATTTATATTTATGTATATATATTTATATATATGTATTTATATATTTATATTTATATATATATATATATATATATGTATTCATATAATTTATATTTATATATATATGTATTTATATAATTTATATTTATATATATATGTATTTATTTATATTTATTTATATATATTTATATGTGTATTTATATATATGTATTTATATATTTATATTTATATATATATATATGTATAATTATATATATGTATTTATATATATTTTCATATACATATATATTTATATGACAAAAGGTGCACCAAACAGTGACGTTATTGTCCTATATATATATATATATATATATATATATATATATATATATATATATATATATATATATATATATATATATTCTGGGACTACACTAGAAAAAAATACCATTTGAGATAATCAGCTGCTATCTAGCAACATGATAAAAGCTACTGTCAATATCTAGATTGTCATTATTTTTAGAAAAAAAACTCAAGTGGAGAATAACCACAGCAGGGAACCTCGTATCTGCAAAAACATCATATTTTTTTAATTAAAGATGACTGATCAACTCATGGGTTGTTAAACCTAAACCAAACATATTTCACCATTTGTTGGCTGGTTTCTCTTCGCTAAGTTTAATATTTATCACTCGCAGCAAGTCTGTTATTCGCATGCAAACATGTAACCCACTAAACATGGAACAACATCTTTACCTCGCAAGCTGAATTATTATTGAAGACTCGAAAAACCACAAAAGGAATTTCTATTGCTCACTTTATTTTATGTTACAATATTTTATCACACTCTTTCATATACCCTTGGGATTCCGAGAACCCTCTCTAGTGAGAGCCAGCGCTTAAGACACATGTTCATTGTTTTGTCACCAAATTCGCTCTGACGTTTTCCCATTTCCTAGCTATTCAATCGCTTTGCTTTGCTTTGGGTATCGATTCAATTATTTGTCTCTCTGCATATGTAAACTAACTTTTTATGTAAACTAACTTTTTACTTTTCATATCTCACAATATTGTATTCGCATTCCATCAACACATTCTTCCCCAAATACGAAAAGTTGACCTAACACTTTTTGTCACAATGAGTACTAGCACTACCTACCCCAGGGGAAAGTTTGTTACATAGGTAGTGATTTCAAAAAGGAAGTATGTGACAAAAAGAGAAGAGTGGTCAAGTCGTTTAGGTGTTGGTCTGCGAGCAAATAAAACGTTTAAAAAGACACTTACTTTCTTAAGGATAAATCAAATTCTGGGTGGTCAAAGACTTCAGATCAGACATAGTTCCAATTTCTTGTGTGTTTCTCTTCTCTTAGTTTACTATTTCTCACTTGCAGCAAATTTGTTATTCGCATACATTATAAACATGCTACCTACTAAACATGCAACTACTTAGTGCATGTTTATAGCATATCCAATTCTTACTATGGGTAGTATGAATAGAATCTATTTTACATGAAAAAACATTGGACGTTATAATGCAATAATAAGAAAAGAAATCACGTGACATATTTACAATGTTTCATCTTAATGCTTTTAATTGAGTAGCATATTTGGTATGTGAGGGGGGGGTCGGTAGCAGAAACTTTTGTTCCACTTGGCGTTGTCCGGGAGCAATAACATTGTCATTATTAACGTTACTGTATTTATTTTGTAAGTGAGGTGTGGGTAACATAATCTTTTATATATTTGAAGCTATCTGGGAGCAATAAATGTAAATTAGAGTATTACATTTAAATCTCTTCGGATTATTTTCATTATCAACATCATTTCTCTTCATATTATTATGAAAGCGGGGACCGGAACTACCCAGTATCAAATATGTTTTCAACACATTAAAACAACATAGATGAATAGCTAGGGAGAGCAGGAAGATATGTTTGAGGGAGTGTGAGATAAAACTGGGGGAGAGGGAAAGAAAGAAAGATAAAGAAACGGCTAGAAAGAGAGGGAGAGAGAAGATTTAATATTAAAATGTTACACACACTATTTAACTTTTTCTATTTTTATGGCCCGGGCAACGTCGAGTAGCCCTGCTAGTAAAATAATAAGAACAGAAATCATGTGAAGAATTTAAAAAAGCAAAGCAAAACTCACAATAATAGATCCATTGTCAAATACATCGGACAGATGTTAAATTAATTCCACATCACAGTGCATATTTTGTAATCTAAGAAAGAAGAATAAAAGACGCCATATTCCGGCAATTTGTATTTTTTTTTAAATCGCTATTTATTTAAAAGGGGTTAACTGTTAACATATAAAAATCGAAGTTTTGTTTTGAATATATTTTTGGAATAGTTTAATTATAATTATAAACCAACTATAATTATGTTACAAAGTAATAAACAATTATTAACAAATAATAAATTCAAACGCTTTTTATAAATGATAATAATAAAGATTCCGCTAAAAGTTATGCAGCCTAAAATTATTGGGGATTTGGGTGGGGGGATTAATACCTGTTAACAATTTCTGATTTCAAATACGGCGGCCATGATGAAGTGGGTACTTTCTATTTTACCCAATAAGTGTGACTGTACTTACACTCCTCCCGCTAAATCAACACTAAGTACATCTGTAATACAATTTGATGTTCTCGGATTCCCGCAGTGCGTGCTCCTCGATACCATGGATGTTCTCTTCCTTGACCGGATTCACTGGTCGGGTGTTCGGTGCTGATGTTGCAGTCAAGGCTTCCATCTCCTCTTCTCTTATGCGATCGGAGTAAAAGTAACGAAAATTCATTAGGATTGAAAAAAAAACTCAAATTACGGTAACTCTTTTTCTTTATTTAGTTGCTAGTTCAAAAAAAACAAACTTTGATTGATTCCTCTTCTTCATACACTTTTCTTATCAGAAGGTTAAATCTCTTCGGATTATTTTCATTATCAACATCATTTCTCTTTATATTATTATGAAAGCGGGGGCCGGAACTGCCCGGTATACAAATATGTTTTCAACACATTAAAACAACATAGATGAATAGCTGGGGAGAGCAGGAAGATATGGTTGAGGGAGTGTGAGGGAAAACTAGGGGGAGAGGGAAAGAAAGAAAGATAAAGAAACGGCTAGAAAGAGAGGGAAAGGGAGAGAGAAGATTTAATATAAAAATGTTACACACACTATTTAATTTTTTCTATTTTTATGGCCCGGCCAATGTCAGGTAGCCCTGCTAATAAAATCATACACTTTTCATATCAGAAGGTTTAAACTAGACATTGTTATCTGGTTAGCCTATTTTCAGTTGGAGACTTTTCCACCAGAAAAAAAATTCTTTAACCTCATTAGACCTAACTGTGACATTCGTAAAACAGACAGACAGACAGACAGGCAGACAGACAGACAGAGTGTGTGTGGCAGGTGAAACCATCTCTTGGGCTTGGTGAAAGCGTCAATGAAACAATACGTGTTGAAGATGATCTAACGAACGATAATATAACTAAGCAATGTTCTTAACATGAAATTAACTATCATTCTCTCTCTCTCTTTCTCTCTCTTTCTCTTTCTCTCTCTCTCTCTCTCTCTCTCTCTCTCTCTCTTGACCTTTTATCCACAGGGCGAACATTTGCGACCGGTATGACTCGCCATTGATGGGATTTAATTTGTGGCATAATTATTTGTATGTAGTTGAATAAATCATTCGTCCTCTGAAATTGGTATGTGTGATTAATTGAGTATTCATTTACTCCTCTCCAGGAGTTAGGCACAAGGCCAGTTTTTATCTTACTCCCACAAGTAAGATGTGACCCAAGGTTGGGTCGGGAAAGTGGGGTTTAAAAATTGCCTGGGCAGCCTCGTCGGCATTCCCCAGTAGGGGCGCCTCAGGCAGTAAGCAATAAACTTACTCCTCCTCAAAGAGAGGAGGCGAAGCCTGGGAGGGTGGACCTCCTAGAACTGCACAGGACAGCCCCATAGACCAGCGTAAATCAAGTCCCAAAGGCCAAGACAATACCAGTCTATGGGGTGCAGTATCCATCGGAACAGATACTACACTTTGATCTTAGCCAAAAGGCCAAGAAAATTGAGTAGTTAATGTAGAAAATACGCAATTTGTACATTAACTACTCAATTTTTGGCTAAGATCAAAGTGTAGTATCTGTTCCGATGGATACTGCACCCCATAGACTGGTATTGTCTTGGCCTTCGGGGCTTGATTTACGCCGGTCTATGGGTCTGTCCTGTGCAGTTTTAGGAGATCCACCCTCCCAGGCTTTGCCTTCTCACCCTTTGGGGAGGAGTAAGTTTATTGCCTACTGGCTGAGGCGCCCCTACCGGGGAATGCCGACGGGGCTGCCGAGGCAATTTTTAATGGCCAGAGTGCTCACCTCTCGGGCGCTGGCTTTTCAAACCCCACTTTCCCGACCTTGGGTCACATCTTACTTGTGGGAGTAAGATAAAACTGGCCTTGTGCCTAACCTTCTGGAGAGGATTAAATAAATACTCAATTACCTTGGGATATCCTATCGGCGCTTTAAAACCTTGCCTTTGATTCAATTTAAAAAAAAAACAAGAGACAAATGTAAGGGACACCCGTAACGAAAATATCCTCAGTCTGAGGAGGATAACCCCACACACACACACACACACACACACACACGACGCCGGTGGCATCAACGAATGTATGGCTTTCAAATAATTAAATGAATAAAAAAAAAAACTAAAATGTTATGTGACATAATCAGCGTTGGTGGTGTTGGGAGCCAGATGGTTTGAAACATCAGGTCAGCTTGCTGACACTCGCCGCCCATGTAACGGCAGTTCAAACCACTGAACTAGAATTTGCTTGGCAATAAAACAAACCGTTTTTTTTTTACTGCATTAAAAAAACTGGATAGGTTTCACTTAAAAAGTTGACTGCTTCACTGATTGCATCTAAGAAATGTTTGATCATTGCTGATAACTTGGAGTTATTCCCTCAGTTGGAGAAGTAAAATTGCATCAGGAATGCCATCAATGTTTGCTCACTTGCTGGTATGGAATACTATCCAGGAAAAGTTTAACATGTCTTCTTTTATATTTGTTAAGCCCACATGTACTCTAACTATTGCACTTCTGAAAAATAAATTCCATTACACTTGGCGCAATGGATAAAAGTGTCAAGTGACAATCAGTTCTAAGTAACAGTTTTCTGGCGGTTGAAGGTGCAGTCCTAACTACAAGCGATACCTATCTAAGAATAAAATTAAAAACTTACTTGTCTGGCAGAAAGAAAATAATCTACCACCGTTGATTAAATATGATATTGGGGGGGGGGAGGGTATAATCGAACACTGGCATATGATCGATTTTAAGATGTTGAATTGAGAAATTCCCACTTAACAGCGCCAAATCTGATTACAAGTTCTTAATTTGGTCCTCAGATTCCATGAGCGATTTTTCTGACAAAGGGGGAAGAATTGCTGTTTATTCGGTCGGAATCAATCTATCTAACACTTATCGTTGGCTGTTTTTTTTATCTTGAAGTAGTATTTTATTTTATGCTCCTGACATTTAGTAGCTTCGTGCCTTGTCTGTAGCGATTTCCATGAACAAAAGTGGACAAAGAATATATAACACCCAAAATTAAGGCAAGGAATATATAATAACATCCAAATTAAGGCAAATAATATATAACAACATACACATTTACACAAAGAATGTGTAACAACATCCAAATTAAAACAAAAATATATAAAAACACCCTAAATTAAGGGTAAGAATATATAACAACATCAAAATTAAGGCAAAGAATATATAACAACATCCAAAATTAAGGCAAAATAATATATAACATCCAACTTAAGGCAAAGAATATATAACATCCAAAATTTAGACAAAGAATATATAACGAGACCCAAAATTAAGAAAAAAGAAAATCTAACAACATCCAAATTAAGGCAAAGAATATATAACAACATCCAAAATTAAGACAAACGATATATAACAACATCCAAATTAAGGCAAGAATATATAACAACATCCAAAATTAAGACAAAGAATATATAACAACATCCAAATTAAGGCAAAGAATATATAACAACATCCAAAATTAAGGCAAAGAATATATAACAACATCCAAATTAAGGCTAAGAATATATAACAACATTCAAATTAAGGCAAAGAATATATAACAACATTACAAATTAAGGCAAGGAATATATAACAACATCCAAATTAAGGCAAAGAATATATAACAACATCAAAAATTAAGACAGAGAATATATAGCAACATCCAAATTAAGGCAAAGAATATATAACAACATCCAAAATTTAGACAAGGAATATATAACAACATCAAAATTAAGGCAAAGAATATATAACAACATCCAAATTAAGGCAAAGAATATATAACAACATCCAAAATTTAGACAAAGGATATATAACAAGACCCACAATTTAGACAAAGAATATATAACAACATCCAAAATTAAGGCAAAGAATATATAACAACATCGAAAATTTAGACAAAGAATATGTAACAATATCCAAAATTAAGGCAAAGAATATATAACAACATCTAAAATTTAGACAAAGAATATATAACAACATCCAAATTAAGACAAAGAATATATAACAACATCCAAATTAAGACAAAGAATATATAACAAGACCGAGAATTAAGACAAAGAATATATAACAACATCCAAAATTAAGGCAAAGAATATATAACAACATCCAAAATTTAGACAAAGGATATATAACAAGACCCACAATTTAGACAAAGAATATATAACAACATTCAAAATTAAGGCAAAGAATATATAACCACATCCAAAATTTAGACAAAGAATATATAACATCCAAAATTAAGGCAAAGAATATATAACAACATCCAAAATTTAGACAAAGAATATATAACAACATCCAAAATTAAGGCAAAGAATATTTAACAACATCCAAAATTAAGACAAAGGATATATAACAACATCCAAATAAAGGCAAAGAATATATAACAACATCTAAATAAGGACAAAGAATATATAACAACATCCAAATTAAAGCAAAGAATATCTAACAACATCCAAAATTTAGACAAAGAATATATAACAAGACCAAAAATTTAGACAAAGAATATATAACAACATCCAAAATTAAGGCAAAGAATATATAACGACATCCAAAATTTAGACAAAGAATATATAACATTCAAAATTAAGGCAAGGTATATATAACAACATCCAAATTAAGACAATGAATATATAACAACATCCAAAATTAAGACAAAGAATATATAACAACATCCAAATTAAGGAAAAGAATATATAACAACATCCAAAATTAAGACAAAGAATATATAACAACATCCAAATTAAGGCAAAGCATATATAACAAGACCCAAAATTTAGACAAAGAATATATAACAACATCCAAAATTAAGGCAAAGAATATATAACAACATCCAAAATTTAGACAAAGAATATATAACAAGATCCAAAATTAAGGCAAATAATATATAACAACATCCAAATTAAGACAAAGAATATATAACAACATCCAAATAAAGGCAAAGAATATATAACAACATCAAAATTAAAACAGAGAATATATAGCAACATCCAAATTAAGTCAAAGAATATATAACAACATCAAAAATTAAGACAAAGAATATATAACAACATCAAAAATTAAGACAAAGAATATATAACAACATCAAAATTAAGACAAAGAGTATATAACAACATCTAAAATTTAGACAAAGAATATATAACAGACCCAAAATTAAGACAAAGAATATATAACAACATCCAAATTAAGGCAAAGAATATATAACAACATCCAAAATTAAGACAAAGGATATATAACAACATCCAAATTAAGGCAAAGAATATATAACAACATCAAAATTAAGACAAAGAATATATAACAACATCCAAATTAAGGCAAAGAATATATAACAACATCCAAAATTTAGACAAAGGATATATAACAAGACCCACAATTTAGACAAAGAATATATAACAACATCCAAAATTAAGGCAAAGAATATATAACAACATCGAAAATTTAGACAAAGAATATGTAACAATATCCAAAATTAAGGCAAAGAATATATAACAACATCTAAAATTTAGACAAAGAATATATAACAACATCCAAATTAAGACAAAGAATATATAACAACATCCAAATTAAGACAAAGAATATATAACAAAACCCAAAATTAAGACAATAATATATAACAAGATCCAAAATTTAGACAAAGAATATATAACAACATCCAAAATTAAGGCAAAGAATATATAACAACATCCAAAATTTAGACAAAGAATATATAACATTCAAAATTGAGGCAAGGGATAGATAACAACATCCAAATTAAGACAATGAATATATAACAACATCCAAAATTAAGACAAAGAATATGTAACAACATCCAAATTAAGGCAAAGAATATATAACAAGACCCAAAATTTAGACAAAGAATATATAACAACATCCAAAATTAAGGCAAAGAATATATAACAACATCCAAAATTTAGACAAAGCATATATAACAACATCCAAAATTAAGGCAAAGAATATATAACAACATCCAAATTAAGGCAAAGAATATATAACAACATCCAAAATTAAGACAAACAATATATAACAAGACCCAAAATTAAGACAATAATATATAACAACATCCAAATTAAGGCAATGAATATATAACAACATCCAAAATTAAGACAAAGGATATATAACAACATCCAAAATTAAGGCAAAGAATATATAACAACATCCAAATAAGGACAAAGAATATATAACAACATCCAAATTAAGGAAAAGAATATATAACACCATCCAAAATTTAGACAAAGAATATATAACAAGATCCAAAATTTAGACAAAGAATATATAATAACATCCAAAATTAAGGCAAAGAATATATAACAACATCCAAAATTTAGACAAAGAATATATAACATTCAAAATTGAGGCAAGGGATAGATAACAACATCCAAATTAAGGCAATGAATATATAACAACATCCAAAATTAAGACAAAGAATATGTAACAACATCCAAATTAAGGCAAAGAATATATAACAAGACCCAAAATTTAGACAAAGAATATATAACAACATCCAAAATTAAGGCAAAGAATATATAACAACATCCAAAATTTAGACAAAGCATATATAACAACATCCAAAATTAAGGCAAAGAATATATAACAACATCCAAATTAAGACAAAGAATATATAACAACATAAAAAATTAAGGCAAGGAATATATAACAACATCCGAAATTAAGGCAAAGAATATATAACAACACCTAAGTATTAAATAAAGTTTGAAATTCACGAATTCGCCTACATGTACGAGTTTAACAAGATGCAATTGAAGAAAGTTGAAAGGTTCATCGACCGAAACGTGAGGATAACATACAAGATGAGAATACTGCTTTGAATGCTCCAAAAAAATACAAATGATCAATTTTCTATCTAAAAAAAATCAGAACATAAATTTTATTTTTTTACGTTTTAGATCATACATCTTTTTATATCCAATGTACTTAAACATCCAGAACATTTGATGGCGACATTTTATGTCGTCATTGCTGGATTGACATCATTATAATGATTAAGTAAGCTTTGCAATTGTTTTTCATTTGAAGAGTTCTGAAATGAACGACTGTCTAATAATCCCACATCATTTGTGTGTGTATGCCGAAATAATGACAAGGCAGTACTATAAAATGAGGTAGTTCTTGTGTTTAAGGTTGGATTAACATATAATGCCACAGCTCTAAATAAGCCATGTTCCATCTTTGGCGAATAAATAATCCCATAGTAACCCCTTCCATCCCTATTGGGCTCTTGAGGGGCTTCTTTTTTTCTTTTAGCTCGCCTGTTTGGGGTCCAGGGGAGTGGATGCTGGTGAATGGGTCTCTTTCAGGCTTGATTTGTCTTGAAGTGATTCTACCTTTCTCTCCCTTTTTATTATTATGCCTTCTACAAATCCACACAACAAACATTTTACTATTTCCTATAGTAACATCAGAGGTCTCAGGTCAAACTTTTCTGATGTTCAGTCCTTTCTCTTAGGCAAATCTCCTCACATCCTTGCCCTTTGTGAAACTAATCTGTATGATTCTATTGATAGCAACGATCTACATGTGGATGGTTACTTGCCTCTTACTCGCTGAGACTCTTGCACGCATTTGCATGGTCTTGCTCTTTCTCTGCGCAAGGATCTCCCCATTGCACGTGTCCCCAGCCTTGAATCTCATGGGTGTCTTTCTATCTGTCTGAGATTGTCTTTGCTGCACTCCACTTCCTATTTGTTCTTTTTGTACCGTTCTCCTTCTGACAATGACTGCTCTGTTGTTGATGTTATACCCAGCAGTATTGATGATGCATTGCAAATTCATCCGTCAAATTCCATCTTTGTTTTTGATGACCTCAATGCTCATCATTTTGACTGACTCCATCACTCTAACCGCACAGATATAGCTGGTGAAATATGTCGTAACTTTTCTCTGTCTCATGACTTGTCCCAAATTGTCACCTTCTCTGCACGTTTTCCTGATAATGATGTTTTTTGCGATAATCATATTTGTTCTTGTTAGCTCCTTACATCTAGTGGCTTTATGCTTTGTTTGGAGCGATTTCCATTTTAAAAAATATGATTCAAATTAACGCATGATCGCATTATCCAATTCTGTAGAAATCTGTAGTACTTTGTTACGTGGTACCTTGTCCTACATCAGAGTTTGTCAATCAATTTTATGCTATTAATTGCTGATTATATTAAGATGCCTCAAAAAGATGTTATTCAGCGGTCGTCACGTTTCACATGTAAAAGGTTGCGTCGACGCCATGGCATCCGTTTGTCGTTGCGGCAATACAGGTTCGGATCCTGGTCACTGCACCAGATGTTGCTAAAACCCCCACGTTGTGACCGTGGTAACCCAGGTTTGGATCCTGGCCACGGAACCATATGTGGCACAGCAGTCGTCACGCTGCACATGTAGTTTGTCGTGACGACCATTGTACAACAAAGGGGAAACCATGTTTTCTTGTGGCAATTGGATATTGCTTTCTGAAAATGACCATATTTGGGTGTTGATATATCTTCTTTGCCTAGATTTAGAACTTGTAACCAGTAGTCAGTAATGTAATTCAACGCCAGTATTCATCATTATATGGCAACAAATTATCCTATTTAAGCACAGTGATTACATTTTGACCCCTTCAACGGGAAAATATGCATACTATTTAAAAATATGCCTACTAAAGAAACAATCGCACGCATTGTAAAAAATGATATGCTTTTAGTAGAAAATGCTTAAATAATCCAATATTAGGCTATAATGTGTAACTTTTAAATCAACCTGTATTCAGTAACACGTAGTGTGTGCCTATGCATCTGTTTGTGTGTGCGTATCACTTCCGTGTGTTTATATACACGGATTCTATGTCTTAATATCCACGCACACGCAGCTCTCGTAAATAAGTTAGTAATATCGGCCCATGAAACATGTAAGTACAATTTATGCCTAGAAGAAATACATCTAAAAAGGAAAGAATTCTTTAAACGAAGTAAGGAAAGTACTCTTGTTGCTATATTCTCCTGTCTTCGTTTTGTTAAACGTGTTTTATGTTCTGCTTTGTTTCGTATTTTTTTTTTAATATTTCGATGTGTTCCGTATAGGCATAAAACGACTGACGTGTCTTGCGAGACGATGCTAAAGACATGATATATGGAAAAAAAAGAATAGAAGCGGATATGCTGAAGATGCGTCCATTCGATTAGCACGTTTAGCGCTGAAACAGATTTTTCAAACTTCTATGCGACAAACTGACGGAGAGATACATTTAAGTATCTGTTCCAATGGATACTGCACCCCATAGACTAGTATTGTCTTGGCCTTCGGGGCTCGATTTACGCAGGTCTATGGGTCTGTCCTGTGCAGTTCTAGGAGGTCCACCCTTTTAGGCTTTGTCTCCCCTCTTTGGGGAGGATTACTGCCTGAGGCGCCCCTACCGGGGAATGCCGACGGGACTGCCCAGGCAATTTTTAATGGCCAGAGTGCTCACCTTCTCAGGCGCTGGCTTTTCAAGCCCCACTTTCCCGACCCGACCTTGGGTCACATCTTACCTTGTGGGAGTAAGATAAAAATGGCCTTGTGCCTAACCTCCTGAAGAGGAGGTAAATAATACTTTTATAGGGACACCTGACCGCATCTAAAGATTACCTGCGTTAATAGAGCATGTTCCTATTCACCTGCCTCCTCACAAGGGCAACATTAGACACAAAGTTGTTTCTTTTTATGTGGGGGATATCCAGCTCCTCAAAAGGGGACACTCTGAATGGGACAAAAATAATAATTGCCCCAGTAAAGAAGGACTTGTCCTCCTGGACAGAAGAAGATACAACACTCTATCTTAGACTCTTCTTTGTCGGGATGAAGTATGATCCGGCTCGGACTTAGAGGGTGCATCCTTCCAGGCATTACCTTCTCCTTCGGGATTGGAGTTTGGTTGGTAGTTCTACAGTTTACGGGCCGTGGTATTTTTAGATAAGATTTTCACGTTAAATTTAATGTTTACGGTATCTTTTGTTTATTAAATCGTTATATGAAAGTACAGAATAGTTAACAAAGCTCCCTTCCCCTCCCCATGTTAAAAATGGGCTTCTAAATAATAATGTTGTTATTTTAGCACGGTCCATAAACTGCAAAAGTACCGTTTGATTTATTGCCGGTCGCGAGAGACGCCCCTTCCGGGGAATGCCGACGTGTCCGTTCTCAGCTATTTTGTACCCTTCCAGAGTACCCCCTCGGGGAAGCTGTTTTTTTCTTCTTCCACATTAAACTGACTTCATGTTTAACCTTGCTGCAGTTGTAAGCGGGTGAATCTTTTATTGTCTCGTGA
>OY744542.1:42558500-42668500 GCA_963556195.1 Sepiola atlantica
ATTTTGATACATTTATTATTTTGTTACATTTATTATTTTGTTACATTTATTATTTTGTTACATTTATTATTTTGATACATTTATTATTTTGGTACATTTATTATTTTGTTACATTTATTATTTTGATACATTTATTATTTTGATGCATTTATTATTTTGTTACATTTATTATTTTGTTACATTTATTATTTTGTTACATTTATTATTTTGCTAAAAAATTAATAGTTATTTATGGCAGACTCTGTATCTGTTGTCATACTGAACAATTCTATATATTGGTTTCCTGCACATTGTCACAATATTTGCATTTGTTTTGTTTATGGCGTGTTTGTCCATAATCTCTTATTGTTTTTCTTTCAAAATGTCCATTCTTTTTTAAGTGTTATTTTAAAATAACTTTTAAAAAATTTGCCACATTAATATCAAAGTTAAGAATAAATATGTATGTGAAAAAAAAAAAAAACAACAACTTAAGTGTTTTACCCTTTGTTAGTTTCTACATTACAGTTGTATGTTTCTTCCATGTTTCATTTATTATGTTGAAATAAAATTATATAGTTACTTATGGCAGATCCTGTATATAGTATTATGCTAATATATATATTTTAATAAACATCATGTTTTATGGTGCAAAAAACTTAAGTGTACCCTTTGTTAGTTTCTATATTACAGTTGTATGTTTCTTCCATGTTAGATTTATCATGTTGAAATAAAATTATATAGTTACTTATGGCGGACCCTGTATATAGTATTATGCTAAGTTAAGTGTTTTACCCTTTGTTAGTTTCTATATTACAGTTGTATGTTTCTTCTATGTTTCATTTATTATGTTGAAATAAAATTATATAGTTACTTATGGCGGACCCTGTATATAGTATTATGCTAAGTTAAGTGTTTTACCCTTTGTTAGTTTCTATATTACAGTTGTATGTTTCTTCTATGTTTCATTTATTATGTTGAAATAAAATTATATAGTTACTTATGGCGGACCCTGTATATAGTATTATGCTAAGTTAAGTGTTTTACCCTTTGTTAGTTTCTATATTACAGTTGTGTGTTTCTTCTATGTTTCATTTATTATGTTAAAATAAAATCATATAGTTACTTATGGCGGACCCTGTATATAGTATTATGCTAAGTTAAATGTGTTACCCTTTGTTAGTTTCTATATTACAGTTGTATGCTTCTTCTATGTTTCATTTATTTTGTTGAAATTAAATTATATAGTTACTTATGGCGAACCCTGTATATAGTATTATTCTAAGTTAAGTGTTTTACACCTTGTTAGTTTCTATATTACAGTTGTATGTTTCTTCTATGTTTCATTTATTATGTTGAAATAAAATTATATAGTTACTTATGGCGGACTCTGTATATAGTATTATGCTAATATATATATTTTAATAAACATCATGTTTATGATGCAAAAAACTTAAGTCTATCCTTTGTTAGTTTCTATATTACAGTTGTATGTTTCTTCTATGTTACATTTATTATGTTAAAATAAAATTATATAGTTACTTATGGCGGACCCTGTATATACTGTACTGCCCTCCGTTCAGTCTAGAGAGACTATGGACACCCCTGTAAGGGGCTGGCTGCGTGTGTAATTCTGACGCAAGGGTTGTGCAATTCCTAACAACACTTCTCCTGAGTCGGCACTGCTCGATTCCAATGGCAAACAATTCAAGACGACTGGAAACAATGCCGAGATAAGAAGAGAGCACATACAGCACCTGGTATTGTCAAATGGTCACCCATTTACTACTGGCAAGGCTCGACGTCGCTTAACTTTGGTGATCTAACGGGAACCGGTGTGTCAACCTGATTGTGCCGTATATACCCTGATTATTAGCATAATATTATAACCTGTATATAATATTATGCTAATATATATATTTTAATAAACATCATGTTTTATGACGCAAAAAACTTAAGTGTACCCGTTGTTAGTTTCTATATTACATTTGTATGTTTCTTCTATGTTTCATTTATTATGTTGAAATAAAATTATATAGTTACTTATGACGAAGCCTGTACAAAAATATATCTCCCAAGGAAGATATATTTAATTAAAAAAAAAACAGCTGTAGGAAATAAACCAATCCCTTTCCAAAGGGGGGGGGGAGGCGTAATGTCTGGGAGGGGTGTCTCCTGGGACAGAACATATACTATATTTTGAGATCTTTATATCGTTTTATGAAACACGTGGATATAATTATGCATATAAGAAATGTATCTCAAAAGAAGACAAAAAAGAAACAACAAGGACGGATCATTAAAATGTTTCGCAAAATTAAATATAAAGTAGATTAAAAAAAACAATAATAGATATTATGTTTTGGATCTTTTAGATGAGTTTTGATAATTTGTATTATTTTTTTTTTTATGGAAATCGCTCCAGACAAGGCATGACGCCACTTGATGTAAGGAGCTAACAAAACAAACATAATTATCGCAAAGACAGGAGATGCCTAATGACCTTAGTCTTTAAAAGACCAAAGTTATACGTAGGAGGAAAGCAGTCAGCAGGTAGAGAGTACCACATGCCTGCGGTTCTTGGAAAGAAGCTACTGGAATAGGAAGCTGTATTACAATGAGGTATCAAAACAACGAACTGATGGAAACCACTAGATTGACGAGTCAAACGAGCTGGAACAAAAGAAGCAGGGAATATATCAGACAATTCTGAAGAACACATGCCATAATAGTATTTATAATAGGACTGAGACTAGCAACATCACGTCTGTGAGAGAGGGAGGTGTAGAGAAGAAGAAAGGGTGGGGGCCAATCAAATTATAGATACGTTTCTGCACCTTATCAAGAACCTTCAAATGAGACAGTAATTCACCAACCCAAATATGACAATAGTGCATGGTCTGATTGTGGATTTGTAGAGATAGAGAATAGCCTCGGGTGTGAGGAAGTGTTTGGAGCGATAGAGAGAACCGACTTTACGAGAAGCAGAAAGGATTAGCATTTTCATCTCGGGTTTAACTAGCAACGGGCGATACTAGTAATACGATTACGAATTACTTAAGACTTCTACCCAGTCATGACTGAATCACAATTTTTTTTTTCTTTTAACATAGTTCACCCCAAACAAGGCAGGCCGCCACTGTAGACGTAAGGGGCTACTGAGAAGAAAGAAAAGGGGAGAAGGTAGGGGGCGGTCACCTAGATTGGGATCAGCCCAGCGAGGTGTCTGTTTACATTAGTTTTAAATTTCTGCATGTCTGTACTGTTGGGGAAACAGGGGGCAGGGAGGGAGTTCCAGAGGCCAGCAGTACGAGGAAAGAAGCTATTTGAGTAGAAGGCTCTCCGACATCTGGAGACCTCTACAGTGAATGAATGAGATTTAGTTGATTGTCGAGTTAGTCTAGTGAATTTACGTCGAGGGGGCACCAGAGTAGCCAATTCATCGGAGCATAATCCATTGAAGTATTTGTAAAACAAGCACAAGGATGCTACATTGCGGCGATGGGACAGAGGCTGGAGCTTGGCTGACAGTGAGGGACCTATTAGGTTGGCGACTCTTTTTTGAACCTTGTCAAGGAGGGAGAGACTAGTAGATGATGCACCAGCCCAGATGTGACAACAACACTCCATGCATGGGCGGATGGTGGCTTTGTAGAGATGTTTCGGAATTCTTGAGATGACAATTAATATTTTGTATTATTTGGATTATTCGAACTAACTCGTCTCGTCTTGGGTGTTAGTCTCAGTCCGCAAGGATTCGTGACGTAACGGAAAAAGTTCTAAACTAATAATCAGTTTTAAGTGACAGTCTTCTAGGGATTGGAGGTTCAATCCTCAGTGCGGGCGATACTAATAATACAATCACGAATTACGTAAAACTTCTACCCGGTCGTGGCTAACGGTACAAGAACATGCTACTTTGGCTAAGATCAAAGTGTAGTATCTGTTCCGATGGATACTGCACCCCATACTGGTGTTGTCTTGGCCTTCGGGTCCTGATTTACGCCAGTCAATGGGTCTGTCCTGTGCAGTTCTGGGAGGTCCACCTTCTCAGGCTTTACCTCCCCTCTTTGGGGAGGAGTAAGTTTATTGCTTACTGTCTGAGGCGCCTCTACCGGGGAATGCCGACGGGGCTGCCCAGGCAATTTTTAAACCCCACTTTCCCGACCCGACCTTGGGTCACATCTTACTAGTGGGAGTAAGATAAAAACTGGCCTTGTGCCTAACTCCTGGAGAGGAGTAAATCAATACCCCCGAGAATTAAGTAAAGGGTTCCGTTCGAAAATCCGTACAGATTACCGAGTTCGACAAGACGGACCTGAAGAAGGTCGGAGGTTACATCGGCCGAAACGTTATGAGAATAACACTCAAGATGAAAACAGTAGTCCGAATAATCAAAATAGCAGATATTCTAGAGATTCCGCCATCCAATACGCGTGTTTACCAATGGTTATTTTTGTTTACGTCACCACTTATCAAGGCTAAAAGCACCTTGAGGATAAGAGTTAATGCGATGAATACATTGACAGCTGAATGATGATGACTATTATGAGAGGATTGAAAATAAGGAATCGAGTAAATAAAATCACATGACTTATGGGGACGGTATATTTATTTACCTCCCGTGCAGAAGGGAAGGCACAAGGTCAGGTGAGGTTCTGAAAAGCCATCGCACTTGGCGAAGTGCACTCTGACCTACAAAGCAGTTCCGTTGGCATTCCCAGGTAGGGGCGACTCAAACGATGAGCAATAACCTAGCCCCTTCTCAAAGAGAACAGGTAAAGCCTGGGAGGATAAACCTCATCATACATCAGCCCGGCAGCAACAAAGCCATTGTCGGACTGATTGTCAATGATGTATCCACGTTTGGTACGAACAAGATGACAAGTATTTAGTGACTTTTGATTTGAGAATGACCATGTTGTAGCCCCCAGGGAAACAATCTTGTGACAACATGTTGATACAGATGATTTTTTTTTTTGTAAAAGAAACACTGTTCATGGAAATTCCGTTTAATGTTAGGAACCCGGATGAAGAAAGAAGATTTCTTTGTAAAAGAAGATTAATTTGGCAGAAGGCGAGTTCTTGCTGTGAATGTCTTATAAGATGGAATCAGAGGTTGAATTTCAGAAAATGGCATTTCATGGAAAGAATGACGAAGCAGCGGAAGACCAGCATCATCATCTCTTCTCTGAGAAAAAGACATGTAGAGAACAGAAGAGGTTTTACTCTACTTTGGCTAAGATCAAAGTGTAGTATCTGTTCTCTACTAGATTTTTGACAGACTAGAAAGTGGACCTTCGGTTTACTTTCGACAGTCTCATAACTCTCGCTTCCCTTATTTTGTCCTTTACTCCTCACATTCCATGAGCGATGTTTCTGACAAAGGGGGAAAAATTGCTGTTTTCTGGGTTCGAATCGATGCATCTAATACTTATCGTTGGCTAGTGTTTGACCTTGAAGTAGTATTTTTCTTTCTTAGTTCCTTACATCAAGTGGTCCGGGCCTTCGGGTCTTGATTTACGCCGGTCTATCGGTTGTCTGGTCCTGTGCAGTTCTAGGAGGTGCACCCTCCCAGGCTTTGCCTTCTTACCCTTTGAGAAGGGGGTTAGTTTATTGCTAATCGCCTGAGGCGCCCCTACCGGGGAATGCCGACGGGGCTGCCCAGGCAATTTTTAAATGGCCAGAGTGCTCAAATTCTCGAGCGCTGTGTTTTTTTTCCCCCCACTTTCCCGACCTTGTGTCACATCTTACCTTGTGGGAGGAAGATAAATAGAATCAAGTGGCTTCATGCATTGATTGAAGCGATTTACATAAAGAAAAATTTGCGAAGTCGGTTTTGAACTCTCTCAGGGCAGGAAAAGTGCTCTAGGCGAAACTTCCCCACATGTGGAAGCAGAATTCTATCGTAGGACGTAGCTGACTCTTATATATGTAGAGAATTGCATCAGGTGTCAAATACAATATGATACACTTTGAACCTTTAATAGATCCAAGAGATGAGCCCCTCGCCCCCCCCCCCCCCGAAAAAATCTCAAAGCAACCAAAACATATTCATATGATAGGACCTTATAATGATAAGTGTTGAGTGCGGGTGCATCAAGTACAATTTTTTAAGTCTTTCGTATGACTTGACCGAGGATTGAACCCTGGTCTCCCGGCCCATTAGCGAACACTAACCATTATGCTAAATAGATGTGATGCAGCATAGAAAGGAAGGTCATTCCTACTAAATGCTAGTTTTCTATATTCAGCGTTTTGAATGCCCGTAGGCTTATGACGTGGAATCAGCTTTAAATAGATGAAAGGTGCCAGTAAAAAGTAAGTGTCCCGTGCATTACTTACAAAGTCGTCGCTAAAACAGACGACCCGTTCTAATTTGTCTAACGCATTGTGTCGTCGGGGTTAACTCATAAAATAAGTAAAGTGGTCGACCGTAGTCGAGGGCGACCCGAAGGCTGCCATTTCATTAGCTAGTACACAGGGAAATGCGCCACTGCTTTCACAGGATTACCCCACTTTTTTTTATGGAAATCCCTCCAGACAAGGCATGAAGCCACTTGGTGTAAGGAGCTAACAAGAACAGATATGATTATCGCAAAGACAGCAGATACCTATTGGTCTTAGTCTTGAAAAGACCAGAGCTATAGGTAGGAGGAAAACAGTCAGCAGGAAGAGAATTCCACAAGCCTGAAGTTCTTGGAAAAAAGCTACTGGAATAGGAAGCTGTATTACAATGAGGTGTCAAAGCAGCGAATTTATGGAGACCACTAGACCAATGAGTCAAACAAGCTGGAACAAAAGAAGCAGGGAATAGATCAGACAATTCTGAAGAACACATACCATAATAGTATTTATAGAAAAGACTGAGACTTGCAACATCACGTCTGTGATAGTTACATTTGTTTAGCCAGAGGGAATCAACTATAATGTTTTAAAGTTTTTTGTATGACTCGACCGAGGATTGAACCCTGGTCTCCTGGCCCATGAGCACACACTCTTACCATTATGCAAAATAGGCCTGGCACATCATAAATATAATATAAAAAATATAATACATAGAAAGAAGATTCCTAACAAATTCTACCTGTTCTCATTTTTAGGACGTATCTTACTTTTATACAGGTATAATATTGCATCAGGAGTCAGATACTTTCTGGGGCGGTAGAATGGTAATGCTATTTTAAACTGAAGTGTGACAGACGGTAGGACAAACAGAAACGTATATAGATGCATGAACACATCCAGAATTGTTCTTTCAAATTTGAACGTGACAGATGAACGAAAATTATATTTCAAACTTAAGAATGAAAGACAGGCAAAAATGCTATGTAAAACTTAAGCATGACAGACAGCGAAAAGTATATTTAAACTTACGGGTGACAGACCGACGATAGTGATATTTCAGACTTAAACGTGGCAGACCAACGAATATAATATTTCAAACTTACGGGTGGCAGACCAACGAATATTATATTTCAAACTCACGGGTGACAGACCAACGAATATTATATTTCAAACTTACGGGTGACAGAACAACGAATATTATATTTCAAACTTACAGGTGACAGACCAACGAATATTATATTTCAAACTCACGGGTGACAGACCAACGAATATTATATTTCAAACTTACGGGTGACAGACCAACGAATATTATATTTCAAACTTACGGGTGACAGACCAACGAATATTATATTTCAAATTTACGGGTGACAGACCAACGAATATTATATTTCAAACTTACGAGGGACAGACCAACGAATATTATATTTCAAACTTACGGGTGGCAGACCAACGAATATTATATTTTAAACTTACGGGTGACAGACCAACGAATATTATATTTCAAACTTACGGGTGACAGACCAACGAATATTATATGTTAAACTTACGGGTGACAGACCAACGAATATTATATTTCAAACTTACGGGTGACAGACCAACGAATATTATATTTCAAACTTACGGGTGACAGACCAACGAATATTATATTTCAAACTTACGGGTGACAGACCAACGAATATTATATTTCAAACTTACGGGTGACAGACCAACGAATATTATATTTCAAACTTACGGGTGACAGACTAACGAATATTATATTTCAAACTTAAACGTGGCAGACCAACGAATATTATATTTCAAACTTAAACGTGGCAGACCAACGAATATTATATTTCAAACTTACGGGTGACAGACCAACGAATATTATATTTCACACTTACGGGTGACAGACTAACGAATATTATATTTCAAACTTACGGGTGACAGACCAACGAATATTATATTTTAAACTTACGGGTGACAGACCAACGAATATTATATTTCAAACTTACGGGTGACAGACCAACGAATATTATATTTCAAACTTACGGGTGACAGACCAACGAATATTATATTTCAAACTTACGGGGGACAGACCAACGAATATTATATTTCAAACTTACGGGTGACAGACCAACGAATATTATATTTCAAACTTACGGGGGACAGACCAACGAATATTATATTTCAAACTTACGGGGGACAGACCAACGAATATTATATTTCAAACTTACGGGGGACAGACCAACGAATATTATATTTTAAACTTACGGGGGACAGACCAACGAATATTATATTTCAAACTTACGGGTGACAGACCAACGAATATTATATTTCAAACTTACGGGTGACAGACCAACGAATATTATATTTCAAACTTACTGGTGACAGACCAACGAATATTATATTTCAAATTTACGGGTGACAGATCGAGGATAGTGATATTTTAAACTAAAGCGTGACAGACCAAACGCCTGGCGGGATCTCTTATAGAATGTGTAAACGCAGTTAAAGTAATAATGCGTCCATACAGCCCTTTTCTTACAGAAGAGACGTTGCTAATCTTTCTCTGCTATATCGGTATCATTAATGGAAGGTGCTCGACTGAACTGTAATCTTTGTCACAAATGTAAAATATTCACAGTAAAAACTCGTCTAGCTACAACAACTCCCCTTTCTTCCTACGTGTACCTAAAACCAAAAGTAACTTCCGACAACAAAGTTTATTTCCTAGAACTTTTCATCTGTGGAACACACTCCCACTGGGCTGCTTCCTAGCTGACTACTTACATGGTCGTTTTCAAGTCGAATGTTAACCATTCTTGTCGAGCCGTCTTAAATAATCAAGTTATTTATCTACCTCGCACAGCGGTAAGATGTGACACAAGGTCGGTAAAGTGGGGTTTGATAAACCAGCGTCCGAGAAGGTGAGCACTCTGGCCATTAAAAATTGCCTGGGCAGCCCCGTCGGCATTCCTCGGTAGGGGCGCCTCAGGCAGTAAGCAATAAACTTACTCCTCCCCAAGGCCTGGGAGGGTGGACCTCCTAGAACTGCACAGGACAAACCCACAGACCGACGTAAATCAAGCCCCGAAGGCCAAGACAATACCGGTCTATGGGGTTCAGTATCCATCGGAACAGATACTACACTTTGATCCCGGCCAAAAGGCCGAGAATTACACCGTCTTAAATATTTATTTACTCCTCTGCAGGAGTTAGGCACACGGCCAGTTTTATCTTACTCCCACATGTAAGATGTGACCACAGCTCAGGTCGATTAAGTGGGGTTTGAAAAGCCAGCGCCCGAGAGCCAGCATCCGAGAAAGTGAGCACTCTGGCCATTAAAAATTGCCTGGGCAGCCCCGTCGGCATTCCCCGGTAGGGGCGTCTCAGGCAGTAAGCAATAAACTTACTCTTCCCCAAAGAGGGGAGGCGAAGCCTGGGAGGGTGGACTTCCTAGAACTGCACAGGACAAACCCACAGACAGGTGGAATCAAGTCCCGAAGGACAAGACGACACCCGTCTATAGGGGTGCAGTATCCATCGGAACAGATACTACACTTACTTCCTAGCGTGCCAGGTAATCAAATTCTGGCCATTCCACCTATTGCTTCCAATCCTCTCATGGTGTTGTTCATTGTTTAACTGATAATCTCGCTAACCCGTATCCTCGAGTGGCTTTTGATTATTGTTAAGTGGTGACACATTAGTATCACAGACATACGTATGACCGACCCATTGATAGACAGAGCGTCTTATAGATATGTCTGGACGCGTATATATATATAAAAAAAGAAAACAGTGCGAATATATTTATATCTAATCAAGCAGGTGCCCGGTTTCGTTGTTGGTAGCAGAGTAGGGGATGGCGGTGGATGTGCGTATACTTGGTGGGTATCGAGGTGTCAGGGGTGCGTCTATACGCGTGCAGATGCCAACCTTGTAGAGGGGATCCAAAGTTTACAAGACATTCCCAGCCCACCATTTTTTTTTTGTTATGTTATATATATATATATATATATATATATATATATATATATATATATATATACTTTTTTTTCTTTTCTTGCCTACACTTTCAGCGTCCTTCCGCGTTCTCTCTCTCTCTCTCTTCCCCCCCCCCCTCTCTCTCTCTCTCTCTCTCTCTCTCTCTCTCTCTCTCTTCCTACGTTTTCGCCCACTTTATCTCTTCATTTCCTGGTTGTTTCGCAGACAACATCCACCAATATTTTTTTTTTTTATATATATATATATAATTTTTTCCGCTTTTAAAGAAGTCGCCCCCCCTCCGCCCTCCTACACACCTACATTCTCCTCCTTCTCCTCATTATCAAAAAGGAAAGCGTGCGTGTGTCGAACAGATCGTGCGTCCCAACTACCACCACCGTCCCCATCTATCCATCTACCGCCCTTCCCTGTTTGCCATATCTTTTCTCAGTTTCTTTTCTTTCTATGCTCCCCCTCTTTTAAATTTAACTCCCCACTCATACCCAGATCTTCACCTCTACAATCTTCTTTTACAACACGGCCTTCTGTTTCTGTTTGCTTCCGTATTCAAATATATATTCATTTATATATTGTATGTTGTATATATATATATATATATATATATATATATATATATATATATATATATATATATATATATATATATTGTATATACATATTGTATATACATATTGTATATGAATATATATATATATTGCATATATATTGTATATATATATATATATTGCATATATATACACACATTCTCTCTCTCTCTCTCTCTCTTTCTTTCTTTGTATATATAATTTCTACTCTCTCTCTTTTTAACTCTCCTTCCTCTCTCCTATTTCCTTCTCTTTCTGTTTCTTACTCTCCTCGATTCTCCTTCTCTCTTTATTATTCCATTTTTTTAACTTTATTCCTTTGCCATTTGTTTAATTCTTTCGACGTCCGTTCTTTCACTTCTTCTTCTTCTTCTTCTTCTTCTTCTTCTCTTTCTTTTTACTTCTTTCAGTTGCTTTATTTTTTTATTTTTCCGTCCATTTCTCTTTTTACTTTTTCAATTCTTTCTTTCCGTCTTTTTACTATTTTTACTTTTCTTTCTTTGTTACTTTTCTTCTTCTTCTTCTTCTTCTTCTTCTTCTTCTTCTTCTTCTTCTTCTTCTTCTTCTTCTTCTTCTTCTTCTTGCATCAGGTCTTCTTCTTTCTTCTTTTTCTTTCATTCGGACTCTTTTGCCGCCTTTCTATAATTTCTTCGGTTTTATTCCTTCTTTTCTTTTTCTTTTCTCCTGTACTCTTTTTCTCTCCATCTTTCACTCTTTCTCCTTTTCCTTGTTTCTCATATTATTTTTTAAAATCATTTATTCATCCATTTTTTCTTTCGTTTCGTCTTCCACCTTTTCATTCTCTACTTTTTCTGACATCTATTTCGACGTTCTTAATATCTTTCTTTCCTTCTTTTCTTTTAATTTTTTTTTTCGTTTGCCTTTATTTATTCATTTCTTTTTTCTTTCTTTCATTCTTTTTTTTTCTCTTTTCTTTCTTTCTTTTTTTAAAATCTTCAAATTAAAAAAAAAAAACATTCTTTACCTTCCACTTTTTTCTTCGCCCTTTCCTTTACTTTTCATTCTTTTCTTTCTCCTATTTTTCTTTTTTCCTCAAATAAAAGAAAATATTTTCCATTCTATCCATTTTTCTTTCATCCTCACGTCCTTTTGCTTTCATACTTTCTTTTTTATCTTTCTTTAATCCTTCAAATTAAAAAGTAAAATGTTTGTATTCCCGCCACCCTTTCCTCCATTCCCCTGTCCTTACCATAAGCTTAACAACTTATCCATCTCCTTTTCCCCAGCCCTACCCAACCTTCTATTATCTTACACCCCTACCAACGTTCCCGTTCCTAATCTCCACCCACCATTTACACCCATCCATCTTTGGAATAAGAATATCCATACACGGCGCACGACTAAACTCCGTGCCTGCCCACTCAGTGTCGTCGGCCAATCAAATTTTTTCGAGAAACTTCGAACGTAAATTTTGTTTTGACTCTCAAAAAGAAATTCTTACTCGTAAGTTGCTTCTTGTGTCGGACGGTCAATCGCAGACATTCGGATAAGGCAGAGTTCTTTCTGACTCTCCCCAGAAAACACAAAACAAAAAACAGCATCGCGAATTCCTTGTTTTTCCTAATCACACGTCTTCCACGTATTCATCATGTCGTCAATTGGTAAAGATGAACTAGAAGGTAAGAAAACGTCACGATTTTTTCTCTCTTTTTTAATTAACTTTTAATTGATTTTTAATTGGTTTTTAATTGGTTTTTAATTGAATTTGAATTTGTTTTAACCAAATCGTTAAAAGTTCTTTATTGCCTCAGACAGCCAACGTTTTAAGTAATGAGACATGCATCATAGTGTGGTATTAGATTTTCGAGTGTACACCAATCGTCAATATATGACGGTAAACATTATCCTTCGCCAGTGTTCGCCCGAATATTCATATTCATATCAAATAATATCTGAATCTGTGAAGTTAAAAAATATAAATAATAAGAAAAAAAAAACGTTTAAAATTGGAGAGTTTAAAAAAGAAAAAAAAAGGAATAAAAAACGTATAAATCGGTATAAAAACCAGAAAAAAAATCTCTCATTGTTGAAATAGATTGGAGACGCAAGGTTGTCTGACTTGCTATTTGCTTTCTCGATTCCCCTAAATACTTCAAATAAATTCGTTCGGAATATATTTTATCTTTTTAGCAGTTCACTTTCATATATATATATATATATATATATATATATATATATATATATATATATATATATGTCTGTGTGTAATTATTTGAATAATAAATACTTTAATATTATCTACATACGTTTCATCCTTGCGGAATCATCAGTGTAGAAATAAACATTCACGTTAGTGACACGATTCGAGCCCTGGAACCAGAATCATATTTAACTCCAATTCCGAACGCGCTAATCAATGAGGCTAACGTAAATGGCTGCAGACGAGATGAGAAATAATATCAAACGAAGCGGACAGCTGCAGTCAGCCGTGTGGAGGATTGTGATGCGATGCAGAATTAGGCACATATCCAAAAATTTGGGAAACTTCAAGGTCTGTTGATCTTTCTCTGAATTACCTTAAGCTCAACTCGAACATTTTTTTTTATATAGAATTGAATGAATTAAAAAATAATGATCGAAAACAAAATAAGAGGCGACTTTGAGGAACTTTCAGATATTTGACATAATTTGATCGGTATTCTTTTAATATACATATACTAGACGTACCCGTGACCCGTTGGGTCAAAACCATTACTACTATTTGTTCAACTTTGATTCTTTTCGAAAATTCCTAAAAATGTTATATATCTTTTAAGAAATGTTACCTGCATAAGTAAAAAAAAAAAAGAAAGTCTCTTTACTTCTATATTATCATTATGGATAATATAGAAATAAAGAGATCTATTATTTTTGCTATCTAATTTACATACGTGATTACGGTGTGTACGAACGCACAATGTAAATTAGATGTATAGAGAGAGGGTCACTCGTTTACTAAATGGTCACAGAGACATTAAAAACGATTAAAGAGGGGTTGAATCAACACACAGTAAGAGAAGGCGAGAGAAATATACAGATAGCTAAGATATATATATATATATATATATATATATATATATATATAGAGAGAGAGAGAGAGAGAGAGAGAGAGAGAGAGAGAGAGAGAGAGAGAGAGATGGGTGACTTCTTCAGTTAATTAAAACTTACGGCTAATTAAAAGGATTGAAATGGAATTTTTTTTCAAACATAACTCAATCCCTAAATTAAAGAATATTTTAGCATGTATTTTGTTTGACTAAAATATACAGCAAAAAAAAACCCTCAAGGGAAGCAAGCGTTGATTAAATCAGCTTTAATATATGGTGTATATGTCTTATGCAATTATTTTTAAGGGTTTAAAAAGGGTCTTGCCAAAATAGGGATAACAAACATGTAATGTATTACTAATGGAGATTTGGTATCTGTCTGTCTGAAGACGAAACTATACTATTACTTCTATTAATTGTATAATTGTACTATTTTTTTATGCTCAATTCAGTTTACTATACTATTCCAGACTAATGTATTATCTTTCAATGCGCAATGGTCTGTTGTCATGAGACTATCCTCCCAAGCATTACCTCCTCCTTCTTTTCTTTCTTTTTTTTTGGGGGGGGGGAGGAGTAGTGTAGTGTATTTTCTATTGTCATGAGACCATCTTCACTGTCATTACATCCTCCTGTTTTTGATGGGGAGTTAGGTAGTATAGTACCTGCAATGTTGTCATTATACCATTTCACCAGGTATTACCTCCTCCTTTTTTGTGTAGTATATGTTCGTTCGTCATGAAACCATCCTCCCATGCATTACATCCTTCTTTTATTTGACGGGAGGTAAAATAGTATCTGTTCTGTTGTCATCATACCATCCCACCAGGTATTGCCTCCTCATTTTTTGCTCGTTCGTCATGAAACCATTTTCCCAGGCATTACCGCCTTCTTTTTGTGAGTAGGTGAGGGGTAGTGTAGTATCTGTTTTGTTGTCCTCATATCATCCCATCAGGTATTACCTCCTCTTTTTTTGTGTAGCATATATTCGTTCGTCATGAAACCATCCTCCCAGGTCTTACCTTCTTTTTGTGGGTGGGGGGGGGGTTGGTTTGTTTGTTTCATTTTATGGCATATCAACGCTTTTCGGGTTATTTAATGCCGAATCTGGTAATTTTGGTAAAAGTTTTATGCTTTAATGTTTATGCAATTTGAGTAAGGAAGTCAATAACTTCAGACAGTCGGATCTGGTAGCGCCATTAGATTCTATTTGACCCATAGATGGGGCCCTTACAGGTACTACCACTCCAGGCCAGAGTGGACCTGGGAGCAACGGCAACATAGGGGCAACTCTACATTCCTCACAGCTCCCAAATGGAGGCCTCACCACTGGATGTCTTTTAAGGTCATACCCAGGACCTGGATGGAGAGTAGTGTAGTATCTGTTCTGTGACTATGATACCCCCCAGGTATTACCTTCTACTATGATATACTAGAAAAATAGTCATTCATTGATGTATACATACTTACAATATCATTCATAATAATCAATTACCGATCTCACGCACACTTTCAACCATAATAACATATTTAAAACATTCTCACTAATGTACGTTTGTATTTACAATTCTGATGGTAAATGAAAGATCAAAATAAAACTAAACAAATAAATAAATAAATTTAACAAATAAAATCCGTGGTCGGTTAGGTGTTAATGGGATTCTTAAGGTAGGTTAAAATAATACGGTTGATGAAGATGAAAAAAATACCTGGCACACGCTAGGAAGTAAGTGTAGTATCTGTTCCGATGGATACTGCACCCCTATAGACGGATGTCGTCTTGTCCTTCGGGACTTGATTCCACCTGTCTGTGGGTTTGTCCTGTGCAGTTCTAGGAGGTCCACCCTCCCAGGCTTCGCCTCCCCTCTTTGGGGAGGAGTAAGTTTATTGCTTACTGCCTGAGGCGCCCCTACCGGGGAATGCCGACGGGGCTGCCCAGGCAATTTTTAAATGGCCAGAGTGCTCACCTCTCGAGCGCTGGCTTTTAACCCCACTTACTCGACCCAAGCTGTGGTCACATCTTACTTGTGGGAGTAAGATAAAACTGGCCTTGTGCCTAACTCCTGCAGAGGAGTAAATAAAGATGAAGATGAAAAAAATTACGGTCCATTGTATAAAAAAAACTGGAGGAAGAGCGAATCTTGAAGGAGGTCTAATAACAAAACACTGGAAATAGGACTTCGCCCAACTAGCTAAGGGCTCTTAGTATGATGAGGGGTTTGGTGAGTGGTTTGAGCCAATTGATGAATTGGTGAAAAAAAATCCATGTTTTGTTTTTTTTTGAAAACTTGCGTTTTCACGTAACCACCTTTTGCACACTATGACGTTCTTACATTTTCGGACTAATTTTCTAATGACGTCATGATTCTTCGTTTGTCGACGATTATTTAAAAAGCTGTTTTTGTTGTTTTTTTTTGTTGTTCTGTTCAAAATGACTTCTTTTTTTTTTTTTTTTGACAAGGATTTTTACAAATTTAGATTTGGATTTAAATATTTTTCATTATTTTAGAATAAATAAATAAAAATTGGAGGGGGTCCTCTATTTCGAAAATTGTCATACGTAATCTCAGACGGTTCAATTATACGAGCGAATATTTATGTGAATTACAAGACGCTCTCTTATAATAATTTGTAAGAAAAGGATTGTTAAAGAAGAAAGGAAAAACAAAGCTTTTCTATAAACAAACCATTTATATATATATATATATATATATATATATATATATATATATATATATATATATATATATATATATATATATATATAATATATATATATATATATATATATATATATATATATATCGCATAAACAGTTGAGCGTAGTCAGCCAGAAGTAAGAACTGTGAAGTTGTCCTTTTGTTGCGTGGGTATTTGTCGGCTGCCGATAGTTCTTTCTTGTTTGGGAAGCTGTATACTGTCAATTTATAGCTATGCTCGAAGTGTCTAGTTGACAGGTGGCAGAAGAGAGGGGTAAGCGTCTTATTTCGTGGCTGTCTGGAAATTCCGTCTGGTCTGCGAACGATAAAGGTCTCAGGATGGAGTCATAAAAATTTCCGGTAGAAATTGCTACGCCGAATAGCCTGATTGGTCATCGTGTGACCAAACCACCTCATTGGGGTTGCTCTCCGCCAGGGGCAATGCATACTAATGTTTATCACTGTTACACAAGCACTTACTTTTACCATCTTCAGGTGATTTTAGGTTATCATGATTCAGTTTTCGTTTCTGGCTAAACTTAAATAACAAAAACTAAAACAAAAATATTTATTTACCAGCTGATGTAGACGTCTACGGCGGGTTTCTGAAATTTTCTAGGACGTTAAAGAAATATGAAAAACCATTATTAGCGACCGGTTCTGAAAAAAGGTCAATACAAATGACCTTTTGCCTATTGGCAAGAGAAATTATGATATATATTATAGGCTACCCCCCCCCCCCTGTAGCTACACGTCGGCCAAGCCAAAAAAAGGGGTTGACGCTTCATACTGATGTTATCAATGTTATTCCAAAAAACACCGTAAAAACTACAAAGTAAATGATGGATAACATTCAGTAAGGAAACAATATAATACATTTCAATAAAAAAAAATAAACACAAGAAAGAAATCGACAATAGAGTAAATTCTCAAAGGAAGGAAAGCTGATTACCGTTGTGCCCTTTCTAAACGATATGTAGTGAACCGTCCCTCTCCCATTTCCGGGTTGAGAGATTAGTCTCGGGTGAATAACAAAGGGCAGCACAAAATAAAAAGGGGATTAATTATGAAGTTATCGAAACTGTTCCAATAACTACCTATTTTGTTAATTTGACAACAAAAAATGTATATAGTAATAATAACACTATATAACTCACTAAAGTATCCATTTAGTGACAGTTACACCCCCCCCCCCCGAAAAAATTCAAATCTGGGAAAATGCTAATAAAATTCAGTCCTTTCTGCAATCCAACAATATTTGATACAAATAAATTTCAGTATATGCCTGACTTGTCCACCAAATTTCAATCATGAATATCCGACAGTCTTTGTTTTATCGCCGTTCAATGATGCGCGGAGGCCACTTTGGTGATCGTCTCTTCAGTAGGAGGTGTGATCCTCATCACACTTACCGGAGCTTAACTCCTCGGATTTTTATCTGTGTACTTATCTCAAAGATAATGTTTATTAAAACAATAATTCAGGCTATTCCCGAACTGAAGAGGGTCACCACAGCTAAAATCAGGACAGGGCCAAGAGAGAAGTTTATTCAGAGTTATTGACAATTTTACACATCATATCTAGGTGTAGTTATCATTAAACAGCAATAAAAACAATGACTGTTGGACATTCCTTAATAGAACTTGGTGGACAAGTCAGACATACTGGGGTTTATCTTTTCTAAATTGCAGAAAAGATTGTAAATTTTATTAACGATTCCATAGGTGACATTTTTAAGGGGTCACTCTGTATTAGTTAAGTATTTTATCAGATGTGAATTTGAAAAGCCAGCGCACTAGGATTAGCGCGACGTGACCTACAAAATATGCCTGAGCAGCCCCGTTGGCATTCTCCGGTAGGGGCGCCTCAGACGACTAGCAATCAACCAACTCCTTATCAGAGAGATGGTAAAGCCTGGGACGGCGGACCTCCTGGGACTGAACAGGGACAGAAGATGTCACAACGACCTTGTCGGACTGATTGTTGAGGACTTATCCTCGACTGGTATGAATTAGTTAAGTATAGTGGGTTACTTTCTCTACCGAATTCAACCGTGAATTAGATTTTAAAATGTTATCATGAAAAAAATCAAATATTCGTAATATTTCTTTCTAAATAGATGAAGAGTCATCATCATAACAACCGGAAACGATTTAACAAAAGAAAAGATGAAATTACTTTAACAAGTTCCTTGATTTTTATTACAACTTTTTAAAAATAGATCAACATTTTCGTATATTTTTCTCTTCTTTTGACACGGATTGCACTCGGCATTTTGTCTAGGAGCAAAGTGTGACATCTGTTCTGATACTACACTTAATCTTCACTGCCCTCTGTCAGTAAAGGAAGAAATCCTTCTAGACTGAGGTAATTTTAATTTTTGTCCCGATCCAGCGTGCTCATTTTGGAGGATCTGGATTTTCTTCACATTTAAAAAAACGACCTTGTGTCTAAGTCTGCCCTCGTGGGGAGGCAAGTAAATAGGGACTTGAAGCAACATAGAGGTGATTTTTTTAATACATTAAGAATCATTACTATAATAGTAAGGTAGATTGTCCTTGTTCCGTCAGCCATGACCGGCTAGAAGTCTTAAGCAACTCTTAATTATATTATTAGTATCGCATGTAATGGATCCGTGGCAGGGCCACAAATTCGCCGACTGCAACCCTATCCAGAAACGTACCCCCCCCCCCCCCGCCCCCCAAAACGGGGCCACCTGTAGACCATGATTGTCGACCTGTGATACCTTAGGATGGGATCTTGGTGGCTGAGCAGTCCATGGACTGATGACTTGCACAGTCCACTTCGGCCCTTATTTCAGCTAGATGAGAAGTTGGAGAGGTCCGATTTGATCCATTGGCTGATCATGTCATGCCCTAATATCTATGAGTTAATCCCTAACCGTATTATTCAATCTGTTTTTTCTAAAAGTCAAAACCTTATTTATCCTTTTTATTTTCCTCCCAAATGAATACTAGAAGGCGTTGACTGAGGGTAAGCTGTGTTGAGAAGAAAGAAGATCATCACAGCCGAATAGTATTTTTTCCTAAGAGCAATGTTTTTTTAAGAATGTAAAATAATTATCCTACCTATAAGATTACATTCGACAACTTTATCCGGCATTAAATACCCCATAGATGGTTGATATGCCGTAAAACAAAAAAACAAAACATATTATACTCGGCCTTTGAACATTTCAGCTTTTGCATAACTCTTTCATAGTCAGACTTTGAACATTTCAGCCTTTGCATAACTCTTTAATAGTCAAACATTAAACATTTCAGCCTTTGCATAGCTCTTTCATAATCAGACTTTGAATATGTCAGCCTTTGAATAACTCTTTCATAGTCAGACTTTGAACATTTTAGCGTTTGCATAACCCTTTCATAATCAGACTTTGAACATGTCAGGCTTTGCATAACCCTTTTACTAATCAGACTTTGAACATTTCAGCCTTTGCATAACACTTTCATAGTCAGACTTTGAACATTTCAGCTTTTGCATAACCCTTTACTAATCAGACTTTGAACATTTCAGCCTTTCCATAACCCTTTCATAGTCAGACTTTGAACATTTCAGCCTGTGCATAACCCTTTACTAATTAGACTTTGAACATTTAAGCCTTTGCATAACTCTTTCATAGTCAGAATTTGAACATTTCAGCCCTTGCATAACTCTTTCTTAGTCAAACATTTCAACCGTTGCAAAACTCTTTCATAGTCAGACTTTAAACATTTCAGCCTTTGCATAACTTGGTCATTCTCAGCCTTTGAACTTTTCAGTCTTTGCATAACTGTTTTATAGTCAGCCTTTGAACATTTCAGCCTATCCTCGCATCTTTATGTTTTACCATATTTTTATATTTTTATTGTTGATCATCTGTGTACGTTAATGTTCACAACGTACTCACACTCGACAAACTTAGAAATGTAAGGTTTATTTTTAAATTATTGAACACTCACGCGTAGCGTGAGGTAAACAATCGCTTGGGGCGCGTCTTTATAAAAGATTGCAATTAAATTATTTTTAATCTTTTTTTCTTTTTTTTAATCAACGTTTCTTATTAACCGTTTACTTTCATTGGATAATCACCAGAGATTATTATCCAATGAACTCATTGCGTTTCGTACAAACACAAAAAATGGAAATTGCTTACAAATCTATTCTGGTGCGTAAGTACAATTGATATTCTTACTAAATTGATTGATACTGTTCCAACAAAACAATGTATAGACGAAATTTTTCAGACGTCGTATTCTCCAGTGTGACCCTATACTAATTACTGCTTTTGTTTCGATGTTTATATGGATTCCGTAAGTATAGTTAATTCTTGATTTAAATATGCACAAATACATTGTTTATTTTGCTATGTGTATCAATCTGTTCGCCAACCAACATCATACCAAGCATCAGCATCAGCTAACTTTAAGTATTAGTATTGGTTATCATTTCTAAGTGTTATATAATGACAACTTAAGAATAACGGATTAATTAAGCGAGTTACAACTTGCTAAATGATTGACGGATATAAGGTAAAAACTCGTGAAGTCCACGTAGTTTAAGGAGATTTGAAACACCCACTATTTGATGAAGAGGTATTACCTCGAAATATAAAACACGCATTAGATCACTGTATAGAAGTTGTGACTAAACATGTAAGATTTACTAAAAATTCACTTTGCTTTCGTCCTCCTTCTCAACACCGGCATATTTCAATTTCTTGCATTGTGATGACTCCTCTATATACATAGTTTTACTATGCTGGATCAAGTTAAGTGCAGTTAAAAATTACGCAACCTTTGCTTTACTATAAATTCTACATCGCACAGAGACCCTTTAAGAATGTATTCATTGTTTCTAGTCAAACAGATGTCTTAATACTCATCATTAGACAGCTGTTTAACCGAACCACGGCTCTTACGTATGGCTAGACTGTGGTGAGTATTTTCACGCTGAAATTCTAAAGCCGATCGCCAGATCACTCGGGTAACTACACTATTAGGCTACGTATAAGAGATATCTTATATATATATATATATATATATATATATATATATATATATATATATATATATATATATATATATATATTGTCCGTCTGTCTATCAGCCACAATTTTGAAACGTAATAAATAAATTGCGGAAACAGAGAATAAAAAGAGAAATGAAAGAGAAGGGTGTTAGTAAATAAACGCGTCCATGGGTATGGATGAAGAGGGAAAGTTATAAAGTCTATATGGTGTTAAATAAATGTCCCGTTAGTAGGGAAGAGAAAAGCGTTCATATATGAAGACATGTGTCCGTACACAGGTGCGGAAGTCTGGCAATGTCCTGTTTGTGATAAAAGAGAAAGAATTAATATATGAAGATTGTTTACAGTACACAGGTGTGGAAGTCAGGCAATGTCCTGTGTGTATGTGGGTATGTGTATGTTGCATTATATTAAGCCCGTGTGTGTCGACGGTAGAAATAGCCATGTTGAATCCTTGGGTCTTCTTGTCGAAGTCAAGCCCAGGGCTAGGGGCCCGGGTACTTTCTGTTGCGACTCAAGAGAGGGGTTTAGGAGTTGGTCCTAGCTACGTTGAGTTGTTGTTAGTCCCTGTACGTGGAAAATAAAAGAGGGAGTGAAGAAGGAGCTAGCCGTTTTATAATCTTTCATCACGTGCTCAGCTCGCATGAGAGATGGCCCCTGATTGGACAAGCTGGAAAGGAAGTTAAATGCTTGCACCAATCAGCGCCGAACTTATGAATTAAGCACTGATTCAAAATCGTAATGGCGGCTGTCGCTGTAGTTGTACCGCTGCTACATTATTGCCACATTGTTTTTTTTTATATATATATCCAGTTTTACATTATTATCACCTACTCACTTGGAGTTCTCACACAAGTCATTATCAGTGATCGCTCACTGGCAAAAGCAGGTGGTGTCCCCCCCAGCTTGCCAGTACCCTCCATTTCTTTCAATAATTGTTGAAAATCCGTTTGCGCTCTCTCTTGCAACATCAGTTTACCATGGAATTACAGTTGATAACGACCGTTTGATTGCTTTCTCAGGATTCCAGTACTCACTGCGCGAGTGGAGGTCTGCACGGTGCTCTCCAAACTAGGTCTTTCCATTCTCATTGACTCTTCACGATCATTTTTTTTGTACACCAGCAAATACCACTGCCCACCACGTGTGTGTGTGTGTGTATGTGTGTTAGATTATTATCATTATTTACTCACCAGGATGGCTCACTGGAAATAACAAGTGCTGTTCCCTGGAGTCTGAGTGACAACAAAGCTCTTCAGATTTCCAACACTCTCCGCATCTTTACATAACCGTTATAAATCATTTTGCATCATTGCAACAGTTGTTTACCATTGATGTCTCGCTGATAACAACCGTTAGGTGTCTCTGCGATTTGAGTGTCAACGGGCTTCCCAGAGATTTCAGTACTCCGCATCATCCCAGTGGAGGTCTGGATAGTGCTCTCTCCTCGGTTTTTGCATCATCCTTGACCCCTGACATCTATTTGTGTGGTAACAATCGACGCTGGTGCTACCATTTAAAAAAAATTTCTAACAGTTTTAGTTCCTTTGGTTTCGTGTGATTTTCTTTCTATGTTTGTTGTTTAGTTTCAGTTTCAATTTACATGTGGATGGTCGGCGTTAGCTGGTTAAAGGTAGTCTAATAGTTGTCTACATGGACTATAGAATCGCCAAACCGATTTCAAATCCATCCAGATCTATTGCGTTGGAAAAGATATGAACCCCTCCAGCTATGGGTAAACTATTAATTTGTGTCTAATTAATCGTGGTTATTGTATCGTTTACAATAGCTACGATGCTTCGACATTAAATGACTCAAAAAGGTTTGGTAGGCTGTTACAAAGACACTCCAATTTGTATTCTTGGCCTTTTGGCTTAGATTTGGGATCTTTTAAGTAGGATGGCCTCGAGAGTAGATGCGGTATTGTGGTGACCGAGATGATTGTACTTAAGAGTGGGATAGACATTTTTATCACTTTTGACAAAGGATGATCAACGATACACATTTTCTCTATAGTTTTTATGGCCTTGTGCCTAATTTCTTCCGAATGTAAATTTTTATATTTTGTGCAAATAAATAATTCAGAGTGTAGTATCTGTTCTGATACTACACTTCATCTTTTCTGTCCTCGGTCAGTGAAGGAGAACTCATTCTAGACTGAGGCAATTTAAATTTTTGTCTCAATCTAGAGTGTCCCTATTTTGGGAACTGGATTTTCTACCACATTAAAAACCGATCTTATGTAAAACTCTGTCCTCGTGGGGAGGCGAGTAACTAGGGGCAATCCAAGGAATCGTTAACAAAAGGTGGGTTTCGCCAGGACATGACTCAAAAAAGGGTTGATATGCTGTAAAGCAAAGAAAGAGAGAAACGATTTAATCGCTTCTAATGGGTATATTCACTTCCAGCGTTAAATAACACCAAAAACAATTGATATTTATTTATTTACTCCTTCGCTAAGAGTTAGGCACAAGGCCAGTTTTATCTTACTCCCACAAGTAAGATGTGACCCAAGCTCGGGTCGAGAAAGTGGGGTTAAAAGCCAGCGCTCGAGAGGTGAGCACTCTGGCCATTTAAAAATTGCCTGGGCAGCCCCGTCGGCATTCCCCGGTAGGGGCGCCTCAGACAGTAAGCAATAAACTTACTCCTCCCCAAAGAGGGGAGGCAAAGCCTGGGAGGGTGGACCTCCTAGAACTGCACAGGACAAGCGTGCAGTATCCATCGGAACAGATACTACACTTTGATCTTAGCCAAAAGGCCTGTCGCAAAAAAGACAAACCAATAAATCGTTTAAAATCCCTATTATTTTTCGATATTACGCGACAAAAAAGGGTTGATATGCCGTAAAAAAACGATCGAAAAAATATTTCAATAGATATTACGTTGAAATATTAAATGACACAAAACGATTGGATATAGTTTTAAATAGACAGACCAAAAGTGTTGAAAAGATATTTTTCTTTCATCTAACAGCAACACTGTGTAGAACACTTACTTGTCAAGGTAAAAAAAAAAAAAACGGGTGACCAAAAATTACATGTTGGGCACGTGACATTTCCCTTCTTTAAAAGTTGCCTATTACATAGCAGCAATATACGTAGTGCAGATCCGAGTCCCACTTTGCAACTGACGAGATATAACCAAATGCCTTCTTTTCTTCCGTCTATGCGCCTAGCGACAGGTGGAATCTCTATGGACATGGCTTCATTACAAGCGCTTTCAACCTATTGATCACATTATCGCGTGACTGCTTCCCTGCTGATTACAACTTGTTCGCCTTCAAATCCAATGCCAACAAATTCCAGACATAAACCGCCCCATAAGCAATCGTACCATTGATTTATGTTAGTACTCCTATAGTGTTCCCCATCTTTCGGCTGATAATCATCCCGTCTCAATATTCCTTATCCTCGAGTGTCTCTTAGTCTTGATAAGCAGTGATTTAGTAGTAAAAACAATGCTGTAAAAATAATAAAGAATGTCAGTGATTATCGATTTAGAGACGAATTATTCTGACAAAATTATACAAATAACGATTTTATACTAATTTATTACTTTAAACGCTTAAATTATTCATATTGAAATGGATTTCAGCATTACTTAATTTAAAATTTGGACATTTTTTTATGGAAATCGCTCTAGACAAGGCATGAAACCACTTGATGTAAGGAGCTAACAAGAACGAAATATGATTGTCGCAAAGACAGGAGATGACTATTGGCCTTAGTCTTGAAAATTCCAGGGGTGTAGGTAGGAGGAAAACAGGAAGAAAGTTCCATAAGTCTGCAGTTTTTGGTAAGAAGCTACTGGAATAGGAAGCTGTATTACAATGAGCTATTGGAATAGGAAGCTGTATTACAATGAGCTACTGGAATAGGAAGCTGTATTACAATGAGCTATTGGAATAGGAAGTTGTATTACAATGAGCTATTGGAATAGGAAGCTGTATTACAATGAGCTATTGGAATAGGAAGCTGTATTACAATGAGCTATTAGAATAGGAAGCTGTATTACAATGAGCTATTAGAATAGGAAGCTGTATAACAATGAGCTATTAGAATAGGAAGCTGTATTACAATGAGCTATTGGAATAGGAAGTTGTATTACAATGAGCTATTGGAATAGGAAGCTGTATTACAATGAGCTATTGGAATAGGAAGCTGTATTACAATGAGCTATTGGAATAGGAAGCTGTATTACAATGAGCTATTGGAATAGGAAGCTGTATTACAATGAGCTACTGGAATAGGAAGCTGTATAACAATGAGCTATTGGAATAGGAAGCTGTATAACAATTAGCTATTGGAATAGGAAGCTGTATAACAATGAGCTATTGGAATAGGAAGCTGTATTACAATGAGCTATTGGAATAGGAGGCTGTATTACAATGAGCTACTGGAATAGGAAGCTGTATTACAATGAGCTACTGGAATAGGAAGCTGTATTACAATGAGCTATTGGAATAGGAAGCTGTATTACAATGAGCTACTGGAATAGGAAGCTGTATAACAATGAGCTATTGGAATAGGAAGCTGTATAACAATTAGCTATTGGAATAGGAAGCTGTATAACAATGAGCTATTGGAATAGGAAGCTGTATTACAATGAGCTATTGGAATAGGAGGCTGTATTACAATGAGCTATTGGAATAGGAAGCTGTATTACAATGAGCTACTGGAATAGGAAGCTGTATTACAATGAGCTATTGGAATAGGAAGCTGTATTACAATGAGCTATTGGAATAGGAAGCTGTATTACAATGAGCTATTGGAATAGGAAGCTGTATTACAATGAGCTATTGGAATAGGAAGCTGTATTACAATGAGCTACTGGAATAGGAAGCTGTATTACAATGAGCTATTGGAATAGGAGGCTGTATTACAATGAGCTATTAGAATAGAAAGCTGTATTACAATGAGCTATTGGAATAGGAAGCTGTATAACAATGAGCTATTGGAATATGAAGCTGTATAACAATGAGCTATTGGAATAGGAAGCTGTATTACAATGAACTATTGGAATAGGAAGCTGTATTACAATGAGCTATTGGAATAGGAAGCTGTATAACAATGAGCTATTGGAATAGGAAGCTGTATTAAAATAAGCTATCAAAACAGCGAATTGATGGAGACCACTAGCCTAACGAGTCAAACGATTTTATGCTAATTTATTATTTCAAACGTTTAAATTATTTACATTCAAAAGTGATTTCAGCATTACTTAATTTAAAATTGGGACTTGGTAGGGGTCTCTCCTGGGGTCGTTTATTGTGAATTTACAGTTATCTGCTTTGGTGTCGTGTCTTAGCGAATATTATTGTCGGTCATATCGTATTTTTCTCCCAAATAGCTAAATCTTATTCGCAAGTTTGCGTGTACGATTCAACTTGCTATAACTAACTTATTTAATTTTAAGAGGACGATGTATTATATTGAAAGATAAGGACACTAAGACACGTCGTTATCGTCTTCTAGTTTATAGATTTTCTATATTTACGACAAAATGTTCTGTTTTATTATATTTTTTAAACTTTTGTTCGCCCTAAACAAGGCATAGTGCCACTAAAATGTGAGGGACTACTGTGATATGAACCAGATTTAAAGGGGCAACCTAGGTAGTGAGTTGTTCACATTACATTTAAATATTTGTGTGTTGATATAATCGAAACAGGGAGCAGGAAAAAAATTCCAAAGGCAAGCGGTCTGAGGAAAGAAGTTATTAAATGAGAAAGTTTTCCGGCATCTGGGGAACTCTACAGTGAAGGGGTGTGATTTTGCTGCTAGTCGGCTTTGTTGGGGGGTGTTATTTACATTGAGGTGGTACAAGGGAAATATGTTCGTCGGAGCACATTCCGTGGAAGTACTTGTAAAACAAGCACAGGGATACAACATTGCGGCGATGGGACAGGGACTAGTACTTGGCAGACCATGCGGGACCTATTAGGTTGGAAACTCTTTTTTGCACCTTGTCCAAGAGGGAGAAGCTATTCGTTGGCGCACCAGCTCAGATATGTCAACAATACTCAATGCACGGCAAATGATGGCTTTACAAAGATATAGGATTCTGGCAGGTGTGAGAAGTTTTCTAGCCCGGTAGAGGGAGTCTACCTTCTTTGCAGCAGACTTGGCAGCATCTTCTATGTAGTTATTCCAATTCATGTTACCTGAGAATGTTAGGCCGAACAGTTTGAACGTTGGACTATTTTATGCGTGCTTTAATACCGGCGCATTATTTGCAACTATTTCAATTTAGACTCTCCGAGACGCGTCTAATCAATATGAACATATAACGATAAAAATGCTATTTCAAGCTTAATCCTGACAAATGACCGTCGGACGAAGCCGCTGAGAGAAGTGCGAGGACGCATCTAAAAACATTGCAGTGAAAGTTTACATGGATAACTTTTATGCATGTACGAATAAATAAATTCTTAGGAAGTGAACCATAACAAGATGGCGTCCATACTCTGTCACTATCGCCAAAAAAACAACAAAGTATAACTTAATATTTAATCGATAAAAAATCGTACATATTTCAGACAAGGTGTCGTGGTAACAGGTAACATTTTAGACTACAGACATTGTGGTCGTAGGTTCGATTCTTGCCAAAGTCAGCCACGGTGAAAACCGTAAAACACGTGTACATAGATAGCTTTTACGTGCGTATCAATAAATACGTCTCTTAATGGGGCGGCGTAACGCAGAAAATTCATGTAAGAGATCTAACTCTCCTATCACTTAGGAAGTGATATTACATACCTATTCACATTTTCCCGTCGATACTCAGGACGGCTGTGATGGTTGATTTCGCTGTGCTGTGTTGCTTATTCGGCCGTTCGACGGGTTGGCTGTACCGTTGGGTCGTGTTGAGCTGTTAATTTACACATGCGGCACAAGAGAGAACTGGACTCTAGAATTGGCTTCAAAATCTCTTTATTTCGGAAACACATATACTTCGACAGGACTCATAGCGTGTGTGTGGTGGGGGTGGAGAGAGAGAGTTCATTAGGCCATTTTCGGTTTATTCGCCTCCCCCCCCCCCCGCACTCCCTGCTGTCTGCAAGGAGCGCACAGTTGCGTCTCACTCGTTTAAATTTCAGCAACCAAAGGCTCAAGGGACTCTTCAACAGAAGTGACGTCGTTTTCACTTTCGCTCTTAGCTCCTCCCACCTCTCTAGGGCTATCTCCTACTCTCTGCGTTCATCCTAGGGCCTCCCTCTCCGGCCCCCACTGCTATACAACAGTGAGTCATAACAAAGTAGCATTCATACGCTGTCACTATCACAGAAACAACCCAACAAACATTACTATATATATATATATATATATATATATATATATATAGAGAGAGAGAGAGAGAGAGAGAGAGAGGGGGGGGGAGATACATTTTGGCGATTCAAAACATTTTTCAAATCAAGTTCCAAATAAAGAACATACACCAAAGTTTGTGGTTGTTTACAGCTTTTTCAGAGCAGCGTTTATTTTGAAGTATAAATGCTGATTCTCATCAGTACAAAACAAAAAATTTCACATCAGAATTTTCCTAAGTGCCTTACAAAACAAATGCATTCAATATACTTGTAAAAAAATGAATTCCGCTAAAAAAACGGAACCAAATTGCAAGAAAAGTTTTCTCACCAAATACATCAGTAAATATCATAAATTATTAAACTCTTTCGACCAGCAGTAATTATCATCGCCTTCACTGATGACTACGAAAGTAAGAAACAAACACTAGTGTCTGTAAATAAATAAAAATAATAATATTTATTTATGAAAAATATTGTAATAAGCCCCCTTCAAAAATAGGATTTAGGCCTGTTTAAGAGAATTATAATAAGTAGCTAACTTTAGCGTAATGCAATGTTCCTACGTCGTGAGTTGAACACTATTTGACGTGCTTTCTACATTCGTCCGTTGCCTTGACAATATATATATATATATATATATATATATATATATATATATATATATATATATATATATATATATATATATATATATATATATATATCTTAATCCTCTTTAGATCCTTGTGTTGGATGTTTGGAGACCGTTTGGAACCAAGCCGGGTTGCAGAGTCAATGGTGACTTTGTGAGCGGGCTCGAATCCTTTAACTAGCAGTAATTATTATCTCTCCTACACTGATGACTGCGAAAGCAAGACACACTAGTGTCTCTAGGTAAAACATAATTCATATTTATTTATTAAAAAATATTGTCATATATATATACATAGTAAGCTATGAAAATATATTTATGGCTCCCGCGTTTCATTCCCGGGGGGGGGGGATCTTCAGGCTAAAAGTGTTGAAGTAAATACTGAAAATGGATACATAAAAAATTATATCTCCTTATAAAATTTTATGTGGATACATAAAATAGTAATATATATATATATATATATATATATATATATATATATATATATATATATATATATATATATATATATATATATATATATATGGCCTGTCTAAAACGTATCCGACCTTAGGCCAGAAAAATATTTCAAATACATGACGATGTAGGACCCTTGTGTATGCACACACTTAGCCCACCGATCTATCCACTTCCTAAAACACCTCTGGAAATCTTTTTTGGGGATGGTTTTCTTTGTCGGGATGAGTATTTTCAGAAAAAGAAACTGAAGTGAAATAAAATATATTCGTATTAATTACACAGTGGGAGGAAAAACCTAAAAAAATAGACTAGTATCGATGTGTTAGACGGATTGCTATTATGGCCTGACTTTAAAAATCCGACAAGATATCTATATGTTAGATAAAATTTGTAAAAAAACATTTTTTTTTAAATTTTGGAGTCAAAAAATAGTTCTTGGACGCGATGAGCAACAAAAATGTGTTTTGTTTGTTTTCAGCGTGGCCTGTGGTGAAGATAAGACGCATAAAGGACCGTATGTTTGTCCGGCAATGGCGTCAGTGTTTCTTCGGGGTCGCTTTTGCTAATTCGTGTGATAAGAAGAGCATTCTTAAATGCGTCTCGCTCTCAAAACGAGACGGTGTGCGCGCAAGAACAAACGAACTACTTACAGGCAATCTCAGTCTATCTGTAAACATGATTTGACGCCGACTAATTTTGCTCATCCGTTATGTGTGCCTTCTACTCAAGGAAGTTCAGACATGGGTGCACTTTTGAAAGGTGCCGCGCTGCTGAAAGTTGGATGGCAACAGAGGCGGCGTGAGGGTAGCTGAACGGTCAGCGACTTGGACCATGCAGACGACTAAATCCAACCGGGTCTATTATCTTTATTTGCACCGTCATAGTATAGAAAAATAGATGGTTTCAATAAATAGTCTACACAAAATCGTTTACAATAGTTATTGTGTTATGGCACTACAGAAAACACACAAAGGGGAATTATATTTCGTAAAATAAAAATCGAAAATAAACTTATGGCTTTTATTTCATACTACCATGGATAACCGGTGTTGTCCGGGAATGAATCATGGCACTGTGTACTCAGAGTCCCAAGTTCAAAAAAACAAAATAAAATAAAACGTTTTTGCTATTCATTGATTTTTGGTGCGAATTTCCATAATTGTTGATTTTCAAGTTAAAAATTAAATTTAATTTAATTAAAAATAAAGTTAAACATTAAATTAAATTAAATTTAGTTAAAAATAAAATTTAATTAAATTAAATATTAAATTTAATTAAAATAAAGTTAAAAATTAAATTAAATGAAGCTAAAAATTTAATTAAATTTAATATTGTTAAAAATTTAATTAAATTTAATATTGTTAAAAATTAAATTAAATTAAATATTGTTAAAAATTAAATTAAATTAAATATTGTTAAAAATTAAATTAAATTAAATAAAGGTAAAAATTCACTTAAATAAAATAAACTTAAAGATTAAATTAAATTAAATATAGGTAAAAAAGTTAAAAATTAAATTTATTTCAATTAAATAAACTTAAAAACTAAATTTAATTAAATAAGGTTAATAATGAAATGTAATTCAATTAAATAAAGTTAATAATTAAATTCAATTAAATAAAGTTAATAATTAAATTCAATTAAATAAAGTAAAAATCGATCTTTCTTGTTTATGGATGTCTAGTAATATTATTGTAAAATACCCTAATACAATTTTTATACACTCATTGGATCTAAATTTCTTTAACATCTCTTTCGAAATAAATGTAACTTCAACGGTTGTGTTTGGTCCGTTTCTAAATTGTTCTCATCATTTCATTGATATTTCATCGTCTATTTATCCATACTTATCGATCATCTCCATCCCCCAATCCATTCTTGGTGGATACTCGTCCATCTCAAGCAATGTAATTCGAACAACTACCCCCACCCCCGCCCGTCATTTTACACTCTTTCCCCCACAGACTTCTCAATACAAACATCTGAGTGAAAGATCAGACTTTTTCCCCCTGATGAGATCTTAATTGTTAATAACTATTGATCCATAACCTCGACATGCCAGTGTAGCGGCTTTTTGTACATGTCTGTATAAATAAAATGAAAAATAATTATATAAATCGCTCTATATACTATTGAGCACTATTTTATAAGCCCGGTTGAAATTCTGTAGATTTTTATCCCGTGGATGTTTACTTTACGTTGATTAATATATATATATATATATATATATATATATATATATATATATATATATATATATATATATATATATATAACTTTGGGGAGGGTAGATTCTTGAATCTTATCAGCTAGAATCTCATTGGATGTTTTGCTCCACTTTTCAAACTTTGAGTAGTGGTAGCAAAACAATAGCACCTTCTTTTGTGCAGCAGTCCATGGTTGGGCTTTTAAGCCTCTTATGTTTCTTTTTTCTTTGTTGCTGCATTTGATGGAGATAGGGGGCCAGGACCTTTTGTCTCAAGGCCTGATGGCTGACCCTGGTTGGCCTCTGTATTGGCTGGAGCACCATTTCCACAGGCAGGAAGGTTTACACCATTGCTTACATATTCCCGCCTGATGTATGAACGGGTTGATGGGCCCTTTTTATCCTGGGTGCCAACCTGCCAGTATTTATTTTTGTTTTTATTCATATTTTTTATTATTCATTTCCTCATTGTCAACGGCTTCTAAATTGTTTATTCGAAGCTGCCCCGTCCGCAATTCGGGAGACGTGCTGGATGGTTTGAGGAGACAACACACCATTTGTTTTTAATATTTGGTCAGGGTTTACTTCAAGTAAAAAGTATCCTCATGTCACAGTCTCTGACAAACCCCTGTACAGAGAGACCGAAGACACCCGAGGGTGGTGTCTAGTAGGCATTCAATATATAATGTGTGTATGTGTGTGTGAAAAAGACTAACGGAAAAACAAATTTAGATACAGGAAAAAACAATCAATTTTACTCGTTTCGTTCGGATCAACGAACGTCTCAGAAAACGTTTAACTATTTGAAAAAAAGAGAGAATAATAAAAACGCGTGCGGGAAGACGTTAAAATGGGGAAAAGAAGGAGGATAAAAAAGAAGGAGGAAAAGAAATGTAAAAGTATGGATAAAGTGTACTACAAAAGAACAGGATCGCAGTGGCGCAATATATTGCATTGTTTCAGTGCGTTCTTTTTTATATATAATATTATAATACATATATATATAAGAGAGCGACAGGAGAGATAGATTACAACTTTAAGTAGCCTATGAAATCCCTTAAGTCGTAGGTTATATGCATGCAAAGTTTCGTTTTGTCGTAACGTTCTTTTCTAAAGACTATCCACAACGTGTCTGAAATTTAAAATCATCATACGCTACCTTGTAATGTTACATTGATATTCCTTTTTAAAACCCCACAACATAATATTATTAAAAAATGTAACAAACCTGAGGGAAAGAGAAGAAAAAAAATATTTTAAAAAATATCCGAAATCCTTCTGGGACAGTGACAGGAAGATGTATATAATTGAAAAATGGTGACAGGCTTTCCGGAGAAAGCCGATAAAATATTTCAGGAAGATTTTAAGATGTGTCGTCGTCATCATCATCATCATCGTCATCATCAAATAGTTGATTGTAATATTACCATAACGTCAGAACGACGTCATATATCTCACAAAAAAAAAATATTTGCACATGAGGTTTATATTTAGCAGAAAAGCAGGCAATTCCTTTGTAAATTCAGCATGAGAATTAGAATTACGTGTCAGAGGAAGTGTGCAGTGACAAGTAGCAAAGAAGATAGCAAGATCTTTCTCTTTGGCTGGCGAACTGGTTAGATTCGGACATCTTTTTCGAAGCTATGTTTTTGCTCTATCCCTCACCCACCCCACCAACACCGGGAGGCTGACGAAGACAAGGTTACGTAATATTTAACTTTTCGATGCTATAAAAGAATCAAGCAACAAAAGAACATGGTGCCATAAAGCAAAAATGTTGTCGGAGTTCTTTGTTTTGTTGTTATCCTATTAGATAACGAAAGGAAAGTTGAAGACAAAGAAACTTTTGGAGTTATATCTTCACTACGACCATGACGATGGATGTTAGGAAAAGAAAAAGAAGGAATAGGGAGATGTCACTACTCATTGAGCCGCCTAAATACAACGGGTCAACGAGACTCCAGCTGTTTTTGTCAGCAACACAACACAACACCAGTCAGCTGTTTACAATAATTGAAAAAAATTGGTCAACCATAACGTACCATATTAGAAAGTATTACCCGCACCCCACCAACGAGATACACTGCGAGGGCCATTCCGTCTCGCGAGGCTCATGCTTTAACCGAGCAGGAATCCCACCAAATATCCGAAGGAAGACAATTGGATGACGACCAAAAACTTTAGAAGTATCCACTGCCACTGGAAAACAAAAACAAAAACACAAATCTGTCCGCCAAAAGATATAGTTTTGAATTTCTGCGTCTGTAGTGACAAATCCTATTTCAATTGTGGGCCCGGCCAAATTGCTAATCAAAACTATGTCGCCGCAGTTAGCATAATCAAAGACTTACGCCATGGCAAGATTGGACGTGAGTATTCAAAAATAGTGTTAAAGACGGATTTTCTTACATAAAGTTAGATTAATCAGATAAGTGGAAAATTCCATTAGAAGTTAGAAAATTAGAATTAGGGGTACGTGTCAGGATATGACGTTATGCACGGGAAGTCAACAGTGATACGTAGCGATGAAGAGTAAAAAAAAAAAATTTAAAAAAAAAAAAATTAAAAAAAAATTTCTCTTTTGGCAGACGGGCTGATTGGATCCGGATGAATGTTTTACAGTGGAGGACCAGATATTGGATCTCAGTCGAACATTTCCTATGATAATAACAGTGGGGTTAAGAAAAAACAAGCAACGTCTCTTCTGTGAGAAGGAGGCTGTAAGGAACAAAAGTGATAATCTCTCACTAGATTTTAAAGTCGATTTCCTACTTTGCCAATACAAAAATAATCCATCTTAGGGTGCATTTGACTATTATATAGGTAGAGGATTGCGTCAGGAGTCAGGTACTTTCTGGATCGATAGAATGATCCAACCATTTTTCCAGCAACCTGAGCAACGGATTTGATGTAAGTCTTCTATTTCAGGTCTGAAGTGCAAGTCAGTCCTAGGAGATTTTCAAATAAACTAATGGATATGAATAAATGAGCAAATGTAGACGCCATTTTGAAATTCCAATTGTAACAAACGCAGGACGGCTCAACAAGTATTTGTTTACATTAGACTTGAAGACGACCATGCTGTAGTCGGTTGGGAAGCAGACTCGTGGTATCTTGTTCCACAGATGGGATGGTCAAGGAAAGAAAATTTGTTTATGGAAGTTTCGTTTGTTTTGTTTTTTGTTGTTGTTTTTTTTTGTAAAGAGAGAGAGAAAGGAAAGTTCTTTGTTGTGGTTGTAGCTAGATGAGTTCTTGCTGTGAATATTTTACTGAGGGGGTCCAGGTATTGGAGCTCAGTCGAGCACCTATTATAACATAACGATACGAGGCTAGGAACATCTCTTCTGTGTGAAATATGCTGTAGGGATGAAAAAAGATAATCCCCCACTAGATTGCGAAGTCGATTTTGTACTCTGTCGGGACAAGAAAGAGTGCTCCGAGTGGCACCTCCTCTCATATGTTACAGCAGTACACCATTTTAGGACGTATCTGACTATTATATAGGTAGAGGATTGCGTCAGGAGTGAGATACTTTCTCGATCGGTAGAATGATCCAACCATTTTTCCAGCGATCTGAGCATCAGGTTTGATGTAAGTCTTCTATTTCAGGTGTGTAGTGCAAGTCAGTCCTAGGAGATGTTCAAATAAAGTGATGGGTGTGAATAAATGAGCAAATGTAGACGCCATTTTGAAATTCCACTTGTAACAAACGCAGTGTTTTTCATGAATGATCATAGTTGTTGAAAATTCATGGTGAATCTTTGTAATTTTATCATACTACAAGTTATCCAAGACAAAACTATGGTAACATTGTATTGCACTTTGAAATATCGCAGTTTGTGGCCTGACGAACAAATCTGATTTAATTTTCTGAGTAAGAAGTGTCGTCGTTTTATTGTCGGTTAAAATTTAACATATCTATTTCACGCGTCTTTTTTATCACAATCGGCAGTTTAAATCTTACAGATATATTTCGAATAGTAAAGTTATAGTATGTTGAAACTTCGGTGATTACACAGAATGGAGCAAGCTGGAGTAGCGAGATTGCTAGAAAAAAGAACCTTCCTTTGCGACCTTCTTGTTAGGTCTAGCAACTTTAACCATCAATTAGGTAATGCATTACCATTAAAAAATATGTAACTCTCCAGCAGTGAGGAAGGAAAGGCTTTATAACAATTGACTGCCTTATCGCCTCTACTAGTATAACTGCTTAGTAGTAAGAGGCCTTCACCTTTGGTGGTTATAGAACATCCTTAATCGACCTCAGCTACACCCAGCTAAGTTACCCCATTCAATACTATTTTCGACAAGTAAAGAACTGACTTTTCTAATTGAAATTAATTTTAGAAGTATTTAATCGCCCGAATTGAAAATAATATCTGGCTTGAATTAAAGGTTAAAAAAAATGGTTGTGGAGAGATAACGCCCCCCGCCCCTGCCAGAATGAAATAGTCCGAAATACTATAAGTAGTGTGTACATGTTATTCAGCCATAAAATATATAGTTGATTTCCAACTTGAATTCCGAGTGTATGTATTACATGTATTACACATTTAACTGTGAAACTACCATACAACAGTAGTAGTAGTATCATCATCATCATCATCATCATCATTGTTATCATTATTATTATCATCATTATTATTATCATTATGATAATGATAATAATAAAAAAAAATGTTCACTCTTAGACTAAGGGGGAGGCGTTACTCTTTTCCTTAAGAAAATAAGTGAGGAAATGAATCAAACTTATGTTTAACTTTTTACAAACCTTCCCTGACAAAAAAAACTGAGTCACTTACACTTAAGGGGCATGTATGCCTTACAATACCTGACCTTTTGGCTAGGAAGAAAGTGTAGTATCTGTTCCGATGGATACTACACCCTACAGAGCGGTGTTGTCTTGTCCTTCGGGGCTTGATTCCACCTGTCTGTGGATTTGTTCTCTGCAGTTCTAGGAGGTCCACCCTCCCAGGTCTTGCCTCCCCTCTTTGGGGAGGAGTAAGTTTATTGCTTACTGCCTGAGACGCCCCTACCGGGGAATGCCGACGGGGCTGGCTAGGCAAATTTTAATGGGCAGAGTGCTCACCTCTCGGGCGATGGTTTTTGAAGCCCCACTTTCCCGACCCGACCTTGGGTCACATCTTACTTGTGGGAGTAAGATAAAACTGGCCTTGTGCCTAACTCCTGGAGAGGAGTAAATAAACCATGATTTGATTTTTATAGACTGAAGACAGAATTAAGTGTCTGAAAACTTACTATTTGTATTATGTTGACGTGAACTAGACAAAAGGCACCACACGCCAACCAGATCAAACAGCAAATGTTTGCAGACGTCAGGGTCGTGGTTTGTTGATGTTTTTAAATTATCTGATCTTAAGTCTTGTAATGTACATCCACCAACCACACTAAAATACATCCATGTGTAGCATTCCTAATACTATGAGCTGTATTTTCGTCTATTTGTGGAAGAGGTGTTAGAACGTGGCAATAGAGCTAAGCAGCGGCCAATATAAAATAAGCTTGCCCACCATTGGTTTAGTGCAGGGGTGGGCAACCTTTTTAGAGTGAGGGCCAGATGAGACTTTTGGAAGGAAATCGCGGGTCGGAGTGAAAAACGAAATCTCAGAATTACTATATATTGTTTACATGAATAAATTGTACAAAAATTGCATTGAACACTCTACAAATCTGATATTTTTTCTCAGGAGACTTCTGTATGTTATATTATAAAAGGCGCCAACGAAGAGCCATTTTGGAATCATAAAAAATAATGACGGGGAAGTAGCAAGTTGATCCAGCATTCGTTTTGACACACCTCACATAGGTTCTCTGTTTCATTCCCTTTCTTTGTCTCTCGTTTCCTCTTTGTCTCTCTCTTTTTCTATTTTTATCTCAGGCCAAGGATTTGAAATTAATAGTTAAAGAAAAATGAAATATACATGCATCATCACTCGCTGATATTTATACATTTTCATCCCACTGTAAATCTTAATCGAAACCTATTTTTACGTCTATGTCATAAAATGATATAGGTTTTACTGGGAGGTCTGCGGGCCGGATTGCAATAATAAAGCATAGCAGGGTGGCGGGCCGGACGCTAAGCCTTCGCGGGCCGGATGTGGCCCGCGGGCCGGAGGTTGCCCGCCTCGGGTTTAGTGTTTCATTAAAAAGGTGCTTCTTTTACACAACTGGGGGACGTCCTAAATTTTTTTTTCTTTTGATAGTGAAGAAAAAATAACTTTAAAAAGACATTAAGTATTTTTTTTTGATTATTATTAAACGTTGAAATGGGATTATTTATTAAAATAATAGATTCCCAAAAAGACATCTAACATATAAATTTACCTTGTCGGATTTTCAAAATCACACCCAAATAGTAAATCCGTCTGACGCATCGATATCTGATTCGAACCAGCTCACTTCTTCACTTTTCACCTTCAACCATGTTATTGGCACGGATATATTTTATTTCGCGTCAGTTTACTTCTGAAAATACTTAATGCGGCCAAGAGAACTATCCGAGTTGATTTCTCCCCTTACTCGGTGATTCTTCCGAAATATTAAAGGGAGGCGACTTTTAATTCATACATTGCTGGTTATAAATCAATTAAATTCCTTCGTTCATTAAATATTGAAAGTCTTTCAAGCTATTTATATTCACTAATGTTATGAGTATAGATTAGTAAAACATTAGTGCAATAAAATTAGTTATAGTTTTAAGACAATTTTAAAAACAACAAATTTGTAATGTTACTAAGCGGGGCGCGAGTTTTAGCCCGGGTCGTCTACAGACGGATTTGAGGTAAAAATAAATAAATTAAAAAAAACAACAAAAGAAAAAACAATTATTTTGGAAAGAAGTGACAAAGTTAAAACATTCCTTGTCCATGACGTCAGTAGGTAGGAAAGCACGATCGACAAAAGATCGGTATTCCCGAGAAAGCTTATTAGGAATCGGGTCACATGAATTTCGACAGATCTGACGTCAGATGACGTAAGCAAAAGCTTATTTAAAAGGGTGCTTTTAAGTTACTGTAGAGAAGAGAAGGGGGCCGGTGTGACAAAACCGGCGAGTACTCTTCGTTTTTCATTTGTAAATGAATTCAACTAAGAAATAAAAGCACTCTTTTTCTAACAATAAGCCGTCTTGGTCTTTATACCAAGAGTAACAACTTTTGCGTCGACGAGTGCCAAAAAGACGAGTTGTGTTGTCTCCCTTACACGCGACATTTGTATTAAACAGTTAAAGCATTGATTCAAGTGATAACACTACACAATGATATTTATTTACTCCTCGCGGAGTTAGGCACAAGGCCAGTTTTATCTTACTCCCACAAGTAAGATGTGACCCAAGATCGGGTCGAGCAAGTGGGGTTAAAAGCCAGCGCTCGAGAGGTGAGCACTCTGGCCATTTAAAAGTTGCCTGGGCAGCCCCGTCGGCATTCCCCGGTAGGGGCGCCTCAGACAGTAAGCAATAAGCTTACTCCTCCCCAAAGAGGGGAGGCGAAGCCTGGGAGGGTGGACCTCCTAGAACTGCACAGAACAGGCGTGCAGTATCCATCGGAACAGATACTACACTTTGATCTTAGCCAAAAGAAACAGCATAGTTTAGAAGAAAAAAAACGCTGTGAACCAAAAATAAAAAAGACAAAGATTCCCGGGCAGCGCCGGATAAGTAAAGTTAGCAATAAATAAATAAATAAATAAATAAATAAATGTGTCTCCTCTTAAGTTTATATTATTTTACTATTTTTTTTAATCATTCTCTTGTAATAGGGGTGGGACGTAATGGGTGAAAATTTCAGATTCATGCGAGTAGTATTTTTTGTGTTCATTTATACATAAATAACACTAAACAATCAAACATTTTGAAAATTTTGCAAAATTCAGAAGGTGCAGGCCAAAAATAGCCGTTAGGGCTCCACGGGACTCAAAATCCACTATTTTTCGGTGAAAAAGTGGTTTCATGCAACATTGCAGGTCCTAAAACATCCTCAAAAGCTATGAATGGATATAGATGGTTAAATCTGATATAGTACTTTAATTTAGGACCATTTTCAGGCTGTGAAAGGGTTTTCATGAATGTAAAATAGCCAAAAACTAGTGGCCTGCACCTTCTGAATTTTGCAAAATTTTCAAAATGGTTGATTGTTTAGTGTTATTTATGTATAAATGAACACAAAAAAATACTACTCGCATGAATCTGAAAAGTTCACCTATTACGTCCCACCCCTACTTGTAATGACGAAATCGTAGTTGGTGTCCCGTTTTATTGTTTCGGTATTGATTTTATTTTATAGTCTGAAAACTTACTGTTCGTATTATGTTGGCGTGATCTAGACTGCAGTCAGCACACGCCAACCAAACAAAACAGCAAATGTTTGAAAACGTCAAGGTCTTTTTTTAAATGTTTTCACGTGATCTATCTTGTAATGTTTTGCTTCATCGACATTCATAACTGTTTGTAATTAGTTCTGTGTGTTGTTATAAAGAAGCGCGCCACCCGACCGCCGTCTACAGACAAACATGTTTTCATTTCATCTCGCAGTTGGCACTGGTGACGTAACTAATGAGTTCCGTCTGATGAATGAGACACGCGGTCGGTGGGCGTGTCTTCGGCAAAGAAGCCTTGGATTGAAAAAAAAAGCGGTAAAAGGGTGGCCTGTTTTTTCATATCAGTAGTTAATCAAATTCATAATTCAAGGTGAAACTCTCTCACAAACACACAGACAAACACACACTAACTGGCTCTCACTAAACGTAAATGAGTAGCTGTTCGTGAAAGAATACATCACTCAGGTAGCCTATTAATTGCGAATATATATGTTTGGATGTTCGAAAAAGCAGGATCGTAACAAAGAATAATTATGGTAATAAGATGTAAGTCAGGAGTGTAGGTAAGCATCGCGTTTGGAATGCGACTATGATTGTTGCGATAATTTAAATGTTGCGATTAAAATGAAAATATAAACATTTTATTGTTTGTATTTTGCAATATGCCGATTTTGCTAGAATTATACTTAGTACCATATCCACTTCGTCACGGGTACGTCCGCAAGTAGTACTAAGTATAACTCAGTTCTAAGTGACAGTCATCTGAAGGTTGAAGGTGCAATCCTCAGTGCTGGCGATACAAAGAATTGCGAATTACTGAAGACTTCTTCCCAGTCATGGTAGATGGAACGAGAGCATGCTACAACCGTAGATTTAATAACGGGTTCCATTCGAAATTCCGTCCAGATTCCCGCGTTCGACAGAAAGATTCCCGAGTTCAACAAGGTACACCTGAAGAAGGTCGGAGGTTACATCGGCCGAAACGTTGTGATAAAAACACCTAAGATGAGAACAGTAGTCCGAATAGACCAAAATGTTAGAATATAGTACTAACAAACAAACACTCCATATATTAGAAGCCCTATATATAAAAAAAAACAAAAAACCCTTAATTAACATAATTAACTTTAATATCAGTAATAATATATTAACATGTCTATAATTCTAACTATAGTTTCGTACTCACTACATAATTCCCGCCAAAACCTTCTATAATACTAACACATGGTCTGTACCTGATTATCCTCATTCCCCTGAAGATGGACCGGGATGTGCCTGAAAGTACTTGGGACACAAATCAAAACTATGGCAAATTCATCAGCCAATTCCCCTCCGAAACTAAGATCCTGATTCGGACTATTGAAAGGATCTACCAAAGGGATATCTAGACATAAGTTATCTCCTATATTCAACCAATATATATATATATATATATATATATATATATATATATATATATATATATATATATATATATATATTAGCCTGAAGATTCCCCCAGGGATGAAACGCGGAAGCCTCTGTGCAGCTTAATTGCCATAAAAATATTTTCATAGCTTATTACCTAGCTCTACTTACGTATCGAGCACTGTAGAAGTAAATACTGAAAATGGATACATAAAGAATTATATCTCCTTATAAAATTTCATGTGGATACATGAAATAGTAATTGCGAGATCCAACACAGTTTGTTGTTGTAGATCACTTTCGCTGCTCGTTGTATTGATCTACTCCTCTCCAGGAGTTAGACACAAAGCCAGTTTTTATCTTACTCCCACAAGTAAGATGTGACCCAAGGTCGGGTCGGGAAAGTGGGGTTTAAAAATTGCCTGGGCAGCCCCGTCGGCATTTCCCGGTAGGGGCGCGTCAGGCAGTAAGCAATAAACTTACTCCTCGCCAAAGAGGGGAGGCGAAGCCTGGGAGGGTGGACCTCCTAGAACTGCACAGGACAGACCCATAGACCGGCGTAAATCAAGACCCGAAGGTCAAGACAATACCGATATATGGGGTGCAGTATCCATCGGAACAGATACTACACTTTGATCTTAGCCAAAAGGACCCGGTATTTACATAGTTAAATTCCTCCTTAATTATTAGCTAATTTGCGGTTGTCAACGGGGGAACGCTCTTGACTACGAATCAGTGGCGATTTGTGATCGGAGTTCGAGCCCGTCGTCGGAAATTAACTTCCTGCACTGAAGATTGCGTTAGCATGAAACATCGATGTCTGTAGGTAATAAATAATTAATATTTATATATATATATATATATATATATATATATATATATATATATATATATATATATATATATATATATATATTGTTAGAGTGTAAGGAAGCGATGTATCTGCATTCTACCTGGCTCATGTTATCATGGACTGTAAGTTTAGCAGGCGTGGGACATTTTCCATCCAGGAGTCTATGACATTCGCAGCACACTAAATACTCAAACTGATTGGACAAGAATCCCGCACTCTATTATAATGACCAATGCGTATTTATTTGCATATAAATAAATATAAATCCGTCCCGTCTCACAAGAGTAAAAAAGAAAAGTGAGTTTTTTCTATAGAAGGATTTCAAGTGATGAAGTGAAGCGAAAAACTAAATAACAAGTCAGTGGATTCTTACTTGGATATGCTACTAATGACGGTCGCGGGTAATTAAAAAGGTTATAAGTGGCTAATGAGAAAAAATGGATAAAAACGATTGTTATGAATGATTGTGAATGGGTCATCATTTAGCAAGTGCTAAATTCACCGAAAGGGTGTTTGTGAATGGAAGAAAGGAAAACATGGAAGAAGAAAAAAAACATATTTATATAAATCTACAAATCTACGGTGGTGTGAAAGGTATTTTGTGTGAGCAAATTGTTCGTTTAGAAAAGTTAAAAGTTATCGTGTTTGCAGAATGTTCGAAGTGTGAAAGAATACACGAGTGTTAGAAGTGTGTCTGTCTATATGTTTGTTTTCTGCTTTGTTTTTACTGGGGATGGGGCATCCTACCAATATTTCATAGATTCCAACCGAGAGATCTTTTTAGGATTCTAACCGTTCCTTTGAGCGCAATTGGTTTGATCTCGGTGGCTCTTATTATTACTGAAACGATTGAGGTCTTCTTACGATTCCAGTTTCTTTTCATGTCGTACATAAGACCTTGGTATTTAGTTATCTATCTATCTCTCTATCTCTCTATCTCGCTATCTCTCTCTTTATTTCTCTCTCTCTCTACCCCTCTCTATCTCTTTCTCTATCTCTCTCTTAAAATTATCATCCTGAGGAAGTCTTACAAATAAAGAGGAAACGTTGATGAATATATAAAAAATATCTCTTGGTTTTTCCTTTTTCATTTCCCATATATATATATCTATATATCCATCTCTCTCTCTCTCTCTCTTTCTCTCTCTCTCTCTTTTTCTCTCTCTTTCTCTCTCTCTCTTTCTCCCTCTCTTTCTCTCTCTCTCTTTATCTATCTATCTATCTATCTATCTATCTATCTATCTATCTATCTATCTCTCAGCTGTGTTTAAGCCAGCATCCTAATGAACACTGACTTCAACTAGAATTGCCACTCTCTCCCTCTTGTCCCATATCGCCATGTCAGGTTTAACAACTCTGTTTTCTAAGTTAGTAGCTGTAGGGGTAGCATAGTCATAGTGGATTGTATATGTCTTATTTCCAACAGTTCTTTCTGGTATATGTTCCCAGAACTTGCTGTTACCCTGAATATCAATTCTTTTACAGATGGTCCAGTAGAGATATTTACACATTCCATTGTGTCGCATTGTATAGTAGCCGCCCCGACGTGCATGCGGCCTTTGTTAGTGTGTGCATATGTTGCGCCATTTGTTAGTGTGTGAATATGTGTGTAAGTGAGATAGTCGTTTGAAGGACCAGGTGGTGGACGTAATGTTGTGCTCGCTGCAGGTCTTGTCTCTGCTTACTGGACTCTCTCTTCTGGATTTTTAGTTGTCGAGTTTTCTGCTTTATTAGAAATTGATATTTCACACTGGCTCGTTTACTTTATCGTTTCGAACGAGCGGGAATCATTACCGTTGGTTAGACAATGTCGAGCGAAGACGTTTCTGTCAAATCGTGTTTATTTTTATTAATTTCGAGGACGCCGAAAAGGAATAAGTACGTTAAATGAACAGAGAAAGAAAGAGAGGTAGTTTGGTAGTTTTGTTTTACGGCATATCAACCCTTTTTGGGTTATTTAATGCTGAATCTGGTCATTATAGTAAAAGTTTTTATGCTTCAAGTTCTTTATATCTTCAAATGTTTAATCATCGTTTTTGGTTTGGTAGTTTTGTTTTACGGCACATCAACCCCTCCTGGGCTACTCAATGCCGAATCCGGTCATTATAGCAAAAGATTTATGCTTCAAGTTCTAAAAATAAAATAAAAAAGGGGAGGGAGAAAGGGAGAGGGGCTGTTGTTTTTGTTTTTAGTTTTGTAGAACATAATTAAGTTTTACAAACAAAAAAAAAAAAAGAAGAAAAACAAAAAACGTCAATGTAGGTGAATTTCGTCTCAGGGAGCCACAGGGCAGCCTGATCTGGTATCACCAGAAAGAAAGAGAGTAGCTTATACGGGCTAGTAACCGTTAACGTTCGTTCGTTCGCATCTCCACCTCCTCTTCGCATGCATTACAAAAAGGAAAACTAATTCATTTATTTATTTTTATTTTTATTTTATTTTTATTTTATTTTTATTTTATTTTTAAATATATCAAACTTTTGCTTTTGGATTCATGAAGTGACACCAAAGTCTTTTTTTAATTTGGCATTTTGGTAAAAGTCCTACCGTGTATCTCTGTCTGGTTTTAGCGTTAGGTTATAAGTCTGGCCGCTAAGAAGAAGCACTAGACCACACAAAACATCCCCCCCCCCCCCCCAGGAATGAATGAGAGAAAAAAAAGGTGGGTAATCTGTTTGCAATAAACATTATCATCAGCAGACGTGATTCCCATAATGCGTGTGATGAGGAGGAGGAGGGGGGAGAATTGTATGTCGGTGAAATGTCTTTTTTCAATTTGCTCTAGAAATTATCCATATAAGGGAGCATCTTGTTTTCTGACTTTCTGTATGTGAGTTTCGTCAGGGTTGAAACGGGGGGGGGGGGTGATTTTTTATTTATTTGATTACAGAACAGGAAGTCACGATTTTATACACTTCTTCTTCTTCTTCCCTCTCTTTCTCCTTCTTCTTCTTCCCCCTCTTTCTCCTTCTTCTTCTTCTTCTTTTTCTTCAATGCTTTACTCTGACTTCTTCTCTTCTTTAATTACTTCAATTTCTTCATCATCATCATCATCATCATCATCATCATCATCATCATCATCATCATCATCATCATCATCATCATCATCAATTCTTTACTCTGATTCCCCTTCCTCTTTAATTAATTCAATTTCTTCTTCTGTTACTACTTTTTTCTCTTCTTCTTCTTCTTCTTCTTCTTCTTCTTCTTCTTCTTCTTCTTCTTCTTCTTCTTCTTCTTCTTCCTTTTCTTTTTTCTTTTTCTTCTTCTTTTCTTTTTTCTTATACTACTACTACTACTACTACTACTGCAACTTTTTCTTTTATAATGTCTTCTTCATCTTTATCATCTTCTTTAATTTCTTCTTCTTAAATTTTTCTTCTTCGTCGTCTTCTTTTTCTTCATCAATTTAATCTTTTTCATCTTCATCTTTCTATTTACTTCTTCAATTTATTCTTCAATTTCTGCTTCTCCATTTTCCTCTTCATTTACTTCCACAATTTCTTTAACTTTTTCTTCTTCTTTTTCTTCTTCATTTTTTTTCTTCTTCGATTTATTTTTCTTCTTCTACAATTTCTTCATTTTTTTTCTTCTTCTTCTTCAATTTATTTTTCTTCTACAATTTCTTCTTTCAATATTTCCATGTCTCGTTTTGTATTTTCCTTCCTCCTCTTTCTTCTCCCATCCCCTCTGACCCTTTCAGACCAGCTGAGTAATGCCGTCTCCCCTTGATTCGACCCAGCCGTCAGTCATTTTCTTTTAATCGTTTTCTTTCAAATTTGTATACCGAAACATCACCCATTCTGACAGTAGCCTTTTTATTCACTTCCTCATCACTTTCCATTTTTAATAGTCATCTTCCTTTCTTTCTTTCTTTCTTTCTTTCTTTCCTCTCTTTTCTTTCTTTCTTTCCTCTCTTTTCTTTCTTTCTTTCTTTTCTTTTTTCTCCTTTCCTTTCCTTTCTTATCTCTTTCGAAATAAATGAAACTTCAGTGGTCTTGCCTGGTCCGTTTCCAAATCGTTTTCACCATTCCTGCGTTTCATGCCCATTTCCTATCCCGCCACCTCAATCCATTCTCGCTGGATACTCGTCCATCTCAAACAACGCACTTCGACCAACTATTCCTCACCATTTAATATACCCCCACCCCCGTATGATACTTACTGATTTCCACGAATATACTGTCACCCACACCCACACTAACCTACTTCTCTCTCTCTCCCTCTCTTTCACTATCTCTTTCTCTCCCCCCTCTCTCTCTCTCTCTCTCTCTCTCGTTTTCTTCTTCTTCATTTATTATGCCCTTTCATTATACTCCACCTTCCTTGTTCATTTCTTTATATATCTCTCATTTTCTCCTTTCTCTCTCCCCATCTCTTTCCCTCTTTCTCTCTCTCTATCCTCTATCTTTCTTTCTTTCTCTCTCTAACTCTGCAGTATTTATCCCCCCTCTCTCTCTCACTATATATTTATATTTATATATAGATTTTATTTTTTATCTGTCTATCCTCCCTCTCTTACGGTCACCTTCTTTCTCTCTTCTCCTTTCTTTCTCTTCATCCTCTATCTTTAACTCTCTTTAGTATTTATATCTATATTTCTCTTTCTTTTTCTCTTAGTTTCTCTCCATACTATCTTTCTTTCTTTATTTTCACCCTCTTTCTCTCTCTCTCTCTCTCTCTCTCTCTCTCTCTCTCTCTCTCTCAAACACACACACACACACACACAGTCTTTCTCCCTCATACGTTCTTGTTTCTATTTTCCCCTCTCTCTATCTCTCTTACTCTATTTCTGTTCTTCCAATAATCCACATTTGACAATAGCTACTTGACCAAAAATTATGAAATTCCATTCTAACTATGAAACAGCGTCTTTTCTTACAGGCTTGACCTGCCGCCGCCAGCAACGGCAAAACTCGCAGCATGCACCCCCACCCGGCTCTTTTACACTCAAAAAGTCTCTCGGTTCCGTTTTCGGAAAATTTAAATTCTTTGATAGAAAGCTCAGAAAACTTCTGAGGGGTACGTTCGTATTCATGAATCAATGATGTGGACTCACAAAATGGTCTTATTCAATTTGTGCGTTTAACGATGAAAGTGCTAGTTAAAACATAACCTTAACAGATTGACAACAATTCTAGTTCAAACTTAAGTTTGACAGATCGACAAAAATGCGAGATCAAACTTAAGTTTGACAGATCGATAAAATGCGAGATCAAACTTAAGTTTGACAGATCGACAAAAATGCGAGATCAAACTTAAGTTTGACAGATCGACAAAAATGCGAGATCAAACTTAAGTTTGACAGATCGACAAAAATGCGAGATCAAACTTAAATTTGACAGATCGACAAAAATGCGAGATCAAACTTATGTTTGACAGATCGACAAAAATGCGAGATCAAACTTAAGTTTGACAGATCGACAAAATGCGAGATCAAACTTAAGTTTGACAGATCGACAAAATGCGAGATCAAACTTAAGTTTAACAGATCGACAAAAATGCGAGATCAAACTTAAGTTTGACAGACAAGCAAAAATGCTAGTTCAAACTTAAGCTTGACAGACCGACAAAAATTCTATTTCAAACTTAAGTTTGACAGACTGAATAAAAATGTTTTTTTCAAGCTTAAGTGTGACAGACCAAAGAAATAACTAACTTCAAAGCTCTTGGCACATATTTATGTTTACTGTTGCAATTTTAATAAAGCGTCACATTCAATCTATTAATATTTCTAGAAAAATACATTAGAAAAGCTTCGTAGTAAGTAGTTCCACCTCGCTGACGTTTCCCAGAATACAGTGAAGCCATTTTAGTTTTTAATTTTAAAACGTTTACACATTAAAAAAAACTTATACGGAAAAAGAAATAAAATTTTAGTTGTAAGGTTGACAGCTGTATTTTAGAATAAAAATATGAGTTGTATGCTAATTTTAAGTTTTACGTGATTAGATGAAAATGTTTCATATTATCAGTCGTCTAAGTCGGACAAAGTAATTTTTTAAACTAAATCGTAATTTCGCATTTGGCATAATGGGTAGAGTGCTTTCTAATGGACCGGGAGACCGAGGTTCAATCTTCGGTCGAGTCATACCAAAGATTAATAAAATAGTACATGTTGCCCTGTTGCTAATTACTCAGCACTATAAGCTGAAAGGTCAACGGTAAATGGAGTAATCCTAGTAAAAGAGTGACACCCTCCCCTACATCCCGGTGTATGAGTTAATGAAAAGGGATAATTCTGGTCGTCCTCAACTATGGTCGGCCACTTTATTTTTTAAAAACATTATTGTATTGCCAATAACCGAGTACAAGAATAAAAGATGAAAATGGACAAATCTGAAGGAAAGTTTGATTTGCCAGCTTTGAAAATCCGACAAGATAACTTTATATGCTAGACATAGTCTCAGCCGAAGAAATTCCTCAGAAGTTAAATAGTTTTCTATTTCAGGTCGCAACCTAAGGAATTTTATGAACGTGGCATTAAACAGTTTATTGACAGACGGGGGAGCAAAGTGTGGTATCTGTTCTGATACTACAGTTCATCTTTTTTTCTTCTTCGGTCAGTGAAGAAGAAATCCTTCTAGACTGAGACATTAATAAAATTTTGTGCCAATCTAGAGTGCTCGTTTTTAGGGATCTGGATTTTCCCAACATTAAAAACCGACCTTATGTCTATCTCTGCCCTCGTGGGGAGGCAAGTAAATAAGGGACAGGCGAAAAGAGGTCACGTGGAAAGGTTGCGACTAGATAAACGATGAAATGCATCTTGTGTTTTCCTGTTGCTTTACTTTCGTTGTCGTTGGTTGCTTTCGTTTACGACATATCAACTATTTGGGGGGTCATTTAGTGCCAAATTTAATGATTGTTGTAATAGTTTTTATGTTTCAAATTCTTATCTTCAAATGTTTATAGATTATTTTTTCTTGTAGGCATATGTTTGATAAATAAATTGCATTTTTAGCTGCGTATTTAAAAAGGTTCTCATATTAGCAGTCGCCTGGGCCGGACTAAGTAATTTTAAAAATAAATTGTAGCGAAATGTGTTATATTGTCAATAACATGATACAACGATAACAAATGAAAATTGGCTAGTCAACAGGTATTGCGGCTGTATAGATATTTAATCCATAGTTATGATCCTAATTTGTTTTACCACTCAGTATCAGAGTGGGCATCGGAACAATCGCAACTAAGGGGAGACCATACTCCCCAATTGGGGCATCATTACTGGATGTAGTTTAAGGTAATCCCCAGGACCGGGTTTTAGTAGATATCGTTTAAGTAGTTGATATGAAAGACTTGGAACTTTTACCGGCACGCTTCGTTGGTATAGACATGTGGAACGCTAGAGTGGTGCCATCAAGATAACTCGAGATTTGGAAGTTCCCGGTCAGCGGGGAAGAGGTCGACCTAAGTTGTCTTGGAAATAACTGCTGTAGAGAAATCGCATTGCGTAGAAGCTCTCTGCAGTTGATTCTTGGAGGTGTGGGGTGAGATCTGTGATGCAAGCAGCTAGCCAGCTATCTGGACGGGACCCACCAGTGTGGATCATGTCCCTCAACATGCACGTTAATAATATAAAAAAGAAACCTATGCGGTGCTGCAACGGCGGACATAAACTGTTGAGGCAAAGTAGACATTTGTTAGCTTACTTTTCAACCAGTAATATGTGTAAGAAAGTGAACATGCTAGATTCGACGGGATTTTAGGTTTAATAATGTTAACCATTACGCTATTGGTTTTCAGATCTTCAGAATAATATTCAAAACGAAGATGAGACGTCATATAACTATTTTTGGCTAGGAGCAAAGTGTAGTATCTGTTCTAGATTCTACGGGATTTTAGCTCCTCTTGTTGGTTTAATAGTCCACGATGTTAACCATTACGCTACTGGTTTTCAGATCTTCAGAATAATATTCAAAACGAAGATAAGACGTCATATAACTATTTTGGCTAGGAGCAAAGTGTAGTATCTGTTCTAGATTCTACGGGATTTTAGCTCCTCTTGTTGGTTTAATAGTCCACGATGTTAACCATTACGCTATTGGTTTTCAGATCTTCAGACTATTTTGGCTAGGAGCAAAGTGTAATATCTGTTCCGATTCTACACTTCATCTTTTCTGTCCTCGGTCAATAAAAGAGTAATCCTTCTAGACTTTGACATATTTTTAAATTTTTGCTCCAATTCATAAGCTCCTTTTAAAGGAGCTGGATTTCCCCCACATTAAAAACCGACCTTGTGCCTAACTCTGCCCTCGTGGGGAGGCAAGTAAATAGGAACGATTATATATACACATCATATAGGGGCCATAAAAAATAAAGGAAAAATTGACGATCGTTATTTTTAGAAACATTGTTGATATTTGAAATTTGTAATATTAAAAACAAAGCCGTTAGAAGCTATACAATGCAAATATATGTTTATAAGAGTCAGATACATCCTAAGATAGAGTACTGCTCCCACATCTGGAGAGGTCCAACTCAGGTCACCTTTTCTTGACTTGACAGAATACAAAAGGTCACTCGAGGATGAAAATTATCTACAGTGGTTGTAGCTAGACGAGTTTTTGCTGTGAATGTTTTACAAAATCGACTTCGCAATCAAGTGGGTGAAACTCTCCTCTGTTCTCTGCAGACCTTTTGTCACAGAAGAGACGTTGCTAGTCTCTCTCTACTCTATCGTTATTTCCATCGAAGGTGATCGACTGAGCTCCAATCTCTGGTTCCTCCTTGTAAGACATTCACAGGAAGAACTCATTTTCCTGCCACAACTAAAAAGAATTTTTATTTCTTCCTCCGTTTGTCTAGCGTCAGGCAGAATTTCCATGGAAAAAAATTATCTTCCAAGAACTTCCCATCTTTGGAACACATTATCACGCGACTATTTCTCTGTGGACTACAACATGGTCGTTTTAAAATCCAATGTCAACAAATACTTGCTATAAACAGTCTCCATAAGTAATCAAACTTTGCTCATTCCATTCATTTTCAATCCTCTCATAATATTCTTCATCATTCAACTGACAATCAATCCATCTCATTAACCCTTATCCTCGAGTGGCTTCTGGTCTTTATAAGTGATGACTCTTTAGTAAATCATAATAATAATAATAATAATAATAATAATAATACTTCTTGTAGATGTATTTTATTTACCTTCTCTCCGGGGGGTTAGAGTAATTTACTCCTCTCCAGGAGTTAGGCACAAGGCCAGTTTTTATCCTACTCCCACAAGTAAGATGTGACCCAAGCTCGGGTCGGAAAGTGGGGGTTGAAAAGCCAGCGCCCGAGAGGTGAGCACTCTGACCATCAAAAATTGCCTGGGCAGCCCCGTCGGCATTCCCCGGTAGGGGCGCCTCAAGCAGTAAGCAATTAACTTACTCCTCCCCAAAGAGGGGAGGCAAAGCCTGGGAGGATGGACCTCCTAGAACTGCACAGGACAATCCCATAGACCGGCGTAAATCAAGCCCCGAAGGCCAAGACAATACCAGTCTATAGGGTGCAGTATCCATCGGAACAGATACTACACTTTGATCTCGACCAAAAGGCCGAGTCAGAACTGGATTCGAACCCGGCACAGTCCGTGTCGTTAACCACTTAGCCACCATACCCCCCCCCCCCTATTGTAGATGTATGAATGAAGTTTAAATGGTTGAACCGATTGTGATTGTCTTGCTGGACGAAACACGCCCAGTCCTTGTTAGTTTCACTGAATTAACACAGACCTATGCTACCGATATCTCGTTCTTTATTCATCATTTAATCAACGATGGATCACGGTAAAGATGAAGAGAGAGAGAGAACGAGAGAGAGATACTTCAGGTATGGCACTGTCAAATCCAGCAGTATCTTTGTGAGTAGACATAGTGCTCCCACTATTATTGGTACTGCCTTTGTTTTAAGTTGCCACATTCTGCTATTTCCACATCCTTCTTTTTGGAAAGCGTTGTGGATTGGGCTACGAAATGGCTGGTTTCATTTAATCCAGTTAAGACTCAGCTCGTGTCTTTCAATCGTAGGCGTGTCCCTTTTCCTTTTAGGATTTTCATGTGTGGCTCTGCTCTTGAAGAGAAATCGACTCTGAAACTTCTTGTTCTTTGATTTCTATCAAATCTTTCTTGAAGTTCATACATTAGAATATTTCTGCGTCTGTGATTGGCTGAATAAAAACTACTGATAGGAGATTTTGTCCAATCGGGTGTCGATACATTCGCTGGCTGTTGCTACATCCCATAATATCAGCGTTTCTCAAACTTTTTTTTGGTTGAAATAAATAAAACGTAAATGAAGGAGAGAGATGTGTTTGTCTTTTTTTTGTTTGTTTTTTTAGTACGAGCGAATTTTCGGCAGTGAATATTCTTGCGTCTGTGGTTGGTTGGAAGAAACTGCTGATTTGCATTTTTGTCCAATCGAGTGTCGATACGTAAAAATACATTCGCTGAGTGTTACTACTTCCCATAATACCGGCGTTTCTCGAACTTTTTACCTTTGCGTAACTCGTAAAATAAAATACATGTCTCAAGAAAAAGAAACCCCTGTACAAAAAAAAAATGATATTCAGTACCTTTCGCATTTTAGTGTTATCGTAGTTCACGTGGTAAATACTATAGTATATAGTTTTTTTAATAATTGGTTTAAAGAAGAATTAATATATCTTTGGCAAATTTTTCAGTAATGCGAAACAAAATTCGTACTGTCCGTTTATTATCATCCACACAGAAAATTCTGAACTCAAACGCAACAAATTAACATAAGTAATCAATTGTTTACAAGAGGGGGGCATACATTGGAGGTCAGTTCTTTCTAATGTGAAATCTGTGCCTGCCCCGTCCTAAACAAATACTTAATTCGAGTTCGAATTTTGAAGAAACGGCCGAGCACGCCTTCTTCACCTGCAGCAAACTTCGACATCTCTGGGGATACGTCAGGGAGGTGACGGCCCGCATCGACGTCGAGCAGCCGATGGTCCTGGATGTAGCATCTGTCATCAACAATGCAGCACCGCCGTGGTCTGGGGAGAAACGAATGGTGTTTCTAGCCATCCTAGCCGTAGCAAGACTAGTGACGTGGGTTACACGTCTTAATGAGGTTCATGGGGTTGGATCTGTTTCGGATCGGGATCTGGTAGTTTACTTTAAACACCAACTTAAAGTGAAGATCAGATGCGATTGGAAACGATTACATCGCATGGATTTCGATAGGAGATGGGTGCATGACACTAGTTTGTGCATCCGACGAGGCGCCAAGTTTGAGTTCGTGTTCCCTCCATAGTTATGGCACACGCGGTACTGGGTTCTACGGAACCCACCCCTGTAGAGTTTTTTGATTTATTTTAAAAAAACTGGTAACCTCTTAAACTAGTAGGAATGAAAGTTATCCTGTCCCTATTTTATTTTTGCCGGCACTAGAGAGCTTCCAAAGATTCCCACTTCCACTGTTTTATTTTGTCCCCGGTCTTTTGAAACCCTTGGCATTACTATCTTGGAAGACGCCATCCACCCAATGATCCCATTCCCGATGAATTTATTTTTTGAACACTCCTCTCTTAAGTTCCCACTCCCACTTAGTGACCGACCCGCTTGTTTTCGGTCTCGTGCCGGAAAACAGTGGGCGGTCTAACACTTAGTCATGAGGGAAAGCCGGGCCATACTAACTTTTTTACCATTTTATTTCGTTCTTTATTTTTCTTTCTTTTTGGGTGTTTTTAATACTTTTTCCCACTCCCACGATAATTCTTTTTTACATCGATGTTTTTTGGGGATATTTTAAGTAGGGATCCACCCACAGAGTGAATGCGGTATTTTGGTGCAAGAATCTAGTTTAGAGTCAGCAAATGTTCTTTTTATGTTGTTTGTAAAATTTTGTGAAATAAAAAACATTGAACAGCTTGTCTCACTTATCCCCGACCCCCCCTCCCCCTACATAACGGGCACTATGCCTAAGGTCTGGTGAGTTCCCAAGGTTTGTAAAATCTTCATCTGTAGATAAAGATGAGGGTTGTCCGAAGGAACTCACGGACCCCTTGGCCTTTTGGCTAAGATCAAAGTGTAGTATCTGTTCCGATGGATACTGCACGCCTGTCCTGTGCAGTTCTAGGAGGTCCACTCTCCCAGGCTTTGCCTCCCCTCTTTGGGAGAGGAGTAAGTTTATTGCTTACTGTCTGAGGCGCCCCTACCGGGGAATGCCGACGGGGCTGCCCAGGCAATTTTTAAATGGCCAGAGTGCTCACCTCTCGAGCGCTGGCTTTTCAAACCCCACTTTCTCGATCCGATCTTGGGTCACATCTTACTTGTGGGAGTAAGATAAAACTGGCCTTGTGCCTAACTCCTGGGGAGGAGTAAATAAAACACACGTATTTCATTATCAATTGAGAGGAGACAAGTTTTGTCTTTTCTCTGAATACTTGTTAAATAAGAAAATGCTTGCTGCTCACACATGTAAGACTTCAAAAACTGCAACGATATATAATTGTTTTTCTATGAATAGTATGACATTCTTTTTTCACAGAAAAACAGAACTTGTCAAGAGATAGGTGTGTAACCCTCCGGGGTTCTTTTGCGAAACCTTAGGGTTGAGAAACTCTGCTCTATACTTTGACACTGTGGTTTATGTAAGTCGAAAGATTAAACATAACTTAATAAACACCTTATGAATTTAAGATTGTTTGCGTATTCTGGTTAGTTTTGAAAAAAAAATATGATTTTAGACCTTTCTCGCGTAATGCCAGCTACTGATGGAAATTTTTGTGACTGCCCTTAACCCTAACCTTAACCCTAACCTTAACCCTAACCCTAACCCTAACCCTAACCCTAACCCATAACACTAGTTAACCCTAACACTAGAGTCTCTCCCACCAAAAAAAGGAGATAATTCTTGGGTGGAAAGTTTCATGTCAACTGAACAGATACTACACCACCCCTTCAAAGGAGGAGATAATGCCTGGGAAGATCATATCATAACGAATGCACATGTACTACACTGCCTCCTCCAAAGGAGGAGGTATTGCTTTGGGCGGGGTGGGGGGTGGGGGGTCATGATGAGCAAGGGAGTAAAAAGATACTACTGGAAAAAATATCACGTGGCGGGCATTAAACAGAAATGACCCCAAATTTTAATGGGGGATAAAAAAAATACATACCTAGAAATGTAAACGAACGCAACAGCTACGAGTTGACGGTTTTTTCTTTGAACACTTTGAACACTTTGAACGCATATATCATTTAACTTCATCATGTTTCTTGCTCTAAGTTTTTCTCTTTATTTTTTCAGCCCAATCTTTCTCTACTCTCTCTCTCTCTCTCTCTTTCTCTTTCTCTCCCCCCTCTCTCTCTCTTTCTCTTTCTCTCCCCCCTCTCTCTCTCTCGCTCTCTCTCTCTCTCTTTCTCTCTCGTTCTCCCCTCTCTCCCCTGGACGCGCAAATGTGTTTAATTCAGACGCGGAGAAAATCGAGAGGAACGCGTTTTAATAAGTGGAATTGTTATGGCGAAAGGCGGAAAGAAATGCTTGGAAATGAGGGTCAGGTTTGGGCAAAATGTCATGAAGAAGTGGGAGTGGGGAGAATTGGGTGCGGTGAGAAGGGGGTAGGGAATCAGGCTAAAGAACGGGGAAATTGTCTGATGTGGCACGCGACCAATTCGGTCTTAAAATGACGTACATAGTATTGTTAAGAATCCAGCATATCCAGAATATATATATATATATATATATATATATATATATATATATATATATATATATATATATATATATATATATATATATAATATACGAAATTAATATGAAAAATATATAAATGTTTATATTTTTTTTCTATTTATTTCCTATTTGTTGATGTATAGGAATACAAAATGTTAAAAGAGAAAATGTTCTTTCTAGAAAACAGAATTTTCGGTCGTTTATTTCGGCCTCCTCAGTGTATTGAGGTGTGTGTGTGTGCGGTGGGTGGTGGATAGTGGTAGCATGGGGGTGGGGGGAGTATAGCCAAATAAGATGAATAAATATTTACATGTGACTCGTATGTTCCCATCCCTACACCTTCACACCTAAAGAGGTCAGTAACGTGGGTGGCGTTATGGACACTTTCCAAAACGTAAGTATATGACGGCCAAAAAGCTTCTTTCTTCGTGTTGCTGGACTCTGGAAATCCCTCTCTGCTCCCTGCTTTCCTGACGGTACTGACATTCAGAAATTTAAAACTAATGTAAACAGACATCTCGCTGCACAGCTCCCAATTTAGGTTGAGACCCCCAAAACACTTTCACCCTTTTTCTCAGTACTTCTTTACGTCAACAGTGGCGGCCTGCCTTGTTTGGGGGTGAACTATGTTTATATATATATATATATAATAAAATGACGTAAGAAGCCCTTTTAACAATGCGTGAAAGATTTATTTCTTTTTTTTCCTTTTTTTTCCAATTAATTTCGAAGGATACAACCTTCATCATCAGAGATGTATTTTTTTTAATATAAAATAAACACACTTTACTTTTGTTTATAAGTAGAACGTCGTGATGGTGTGACGCTCTCCACCAAGATGGAATGGGCGGAAGTGAAAAATAATAAGAACGATGAGGCCAGGAGCACGCCGGGAGTTATAATTTTAGATATTGTTCATTCTTTTCTTTTTTTTAAGAAAAAAAGAAGAAAAAAGAAAAAATCTTTCACGCATTGTTAAAAGGGCTTCTTACGTCATTTTATTAAATTTTCATTCAATGCTTAAAAAAAAAGAACGAACAATATCTAAAATTATAACTCCCGACGTGCTCCTGGCCTCATCGTTCTTATTATGTTTCACTTCCGCCCATTCAGTCTTGGTGGAGAGCGTCACACCATCACGACGTTCTACTTATAAATAAAAGTAAAGTTTGTTTATTTTATAAAAAAAAAATACATCTCTGATGATGAAGGTTGTATCCTTCGAAATTAATTGGAAAAAAAGAAAAACAAAGAAAAAAATCTTTCACGCATTGTTAAAAGGGCTTCTTACGTCATTTTATTACATTTTCATTCAATACTTAAAAAAAAAGAACGAATAATATCTAAAATTATATATATATATATATATATATATATATATATATATATATATATATATGGACGGGGGGTCAGGGGGAGCCTCAAGCCCGTCCCCCCCGCCCACTTTACGGTCATCAATAATGAAGTTATATATGCATGTGTTTAACTGGCCCCCCCTCTTTTTAAGAGAGCCCCCCCACTTTTTTAACTGTCCCGCCGGTCCTGATATATATATATATATATATATATATATATATATATATATATATAATGAGAGAGAGAGAGAAGGAGAGAGATGGATAGATCAATAAAGTCAAAAGTGGTCGATTGTAAGTGAAGTGATAAAAATATTGGACACATCTGTATACTAAAATAATAGGTTTCTTAGTTCACCCCAAATAAGGCAAGTTGCCACTGTAGACGTAAGTACCTACTGAGAATTCGGGTGAAAAATTAGGGGATCATACTAAATTGGGAGCTGTGCAGCGAAATACTTGTTCACATTAGTTTTAAATTTCTGCATGTCGGTACATTTGGAGAAACAGGGAGTTCCAAGGGCGGGTAGCTTGAGAAAGAAAGCTATTAGGGTAGAAGGCTCTCCAGCATCTAGGGACCTATACAGTGAATGGATGGGATTTAGTTGATTGTCGGGTTGATCGAGTGTATTTACGTCGTGAGGACACCAGAGCAGCCAGTTCATCGGAGCACATTCCATTGAAGTACTTGTAAAACAAGCACAAGGATGCAACATTGCGACGATGGGACAGGCCCTGGAGCTTGGTGGATAGTGAGGTACCTATTAGATTAGAGACTCTTTTTTGGACTTTGTCTAAGAAGGAGAGACTAGTGGATGATGCACCAGCCCATATTGTAGCTTTGTAGAGATATAGGATACTGTCAGGTGTGAGGAGTTTACTAGCACGTTAGAGAGAGCCCGATTTCTTTGCTGCAGCCTTAGCAATGTCTTCTATGTATTTGTTCCAATTCATGTTAGCTGTGAATGTTAGGTCCAGGAGTTGAAACGTTGGACTCTCAGGTAGGATGTTATTTGTCATCGCAATCGGTGGTTGATGAGGTTTCTTGTAGTTGTTGGAGGAAATGAGCTTTGTTTTAGCAGCATTAAATGTTACCATCCATTTATGACCCGATTCAACTACAGTCTGGAGGTCACTTACTAAGGATTCCGCCATTGTCTCGGAAATGTGCGCGTCCGTTTTACCCACATGACGACAGTAGAGCTTGGTGTCGTCAGCAAATATACCCATCTCAGACACAATGTCATCAGACGGGTCGTTTTAGAAAATCAGGAACAATAAAGGTCAAAGGATCGATACCTGGTGTACACCTGCATTTATGTCATGCTGTTTGGATGAAAGACCATCGAGAACAATCTGGATCTTTCTTTTGGATAGGAAGGGTCTAATTATATTAAATATTCGTCAAGTAACACCATCTGAATTAATTTAAAACCTTCATGCCAGACCTTGTCAAAGGCTTTGGATATATTAAGCGATGCCACCCTATCTTCACCTGCTTTGTCCAGTGTATGGTATATGCGTTCAGAGATGACCGTTAGGATATCTGCAGTAGACCGTGCTTGCCTAAATCCATACTGACGGCCAGAAAGAAGCCTAGCATTAACGAGGTGCCGGACTATCGCTAAATTGATTAAAGATTCAAAGATTTTAGCGTTTCAAAGGGTTTAGTGGAAGTACCACCCTTCAATTGCTAGCGATATGATTTATAATTTTCTAATATGAATATCTTTTTCAGCTTTGACATAATTGTGTGGGGATGACCGTTAAATTGTTTGTTTTTTATACATAAAAAATAAATCTTAAGTTATTTAACTAAAAAAAAGGTTTTATTTCATAATTAAATTATGTGAGGTGAAACCCCACGACATTATAGCGAGGGGAAAATAACAGCCGGATGCAGACGAGACTGATTGACCGAAATAGCTGGCCGCGTGACCTCTTAACTTTTATCCTCCTTGTTCTTCTTTTTTTTTATTTCCTTTTCTTTTATTTCCCTTTTTTTCACCGTGGATTTTAAAACTGATTTTTATTTTCAGACACAGTCTTGAGAAGACGCTGAAACGTTGAAACACGAGTTGATTAGTGTAGATTGTCGCCAATTTTTTTTAAATTATGTATATATATATATATATATATATATATATATATATATATATGTGTGTGTGTGTGTGTGTGTGTGTGTGTGTGTGTGTGTGTGTGTGTGTGTGTGTGTGTGAGCTAAAAAAGGAAACAGCGGAAGACCTGAACACTTAACGTTTCGCCCAACTGTTGCGTGGGCTTTATCAAGAGCAAAAGATGCTACAACTGGCAAAGAACATTCTTTGCCAGTTGTAGCATCTTTCGCTCTTGATAAAGCCCACGCAACAGTTGGGCGAAACGTTGAGTGTTCAGGTCTTCCGTTGATTATTTTATCCGTTCATATATATATATATATATATATATATATATATATATATATATATATATATATATATATATATATATATATTATATACGCAATAGCAACATAATCAGATTAGAGTATAGAATGAGACTATCTTTAGCTGAGAATATTGGACACTGGAAACGTTAACTTCCGGAATATCAAGGAAACAAAGTTATTTTTTTGTTTAAACTGAAAAGTCAGTTATTTATCAAAATAAATTTACACCCTAAATAATTACGTAAACAGAAATGTTTATAAAGAGAATTAAAATATTTATTTTTAAGGTGTTCTGTGCTCTTATAATTTATTTCAATGACTTTGTATGCCATGGAAAGTGAAATTATATTACGCTGATAGTTAATCCAAATCTTTAGTTATATAACATTTAGTTTTGTTAACTTACCCCAGATAATAATAATAATAATAATAATAAACCAAAGTTAACGGCAGTCGCTTGTAGCATTTTAATAAACTACATTTTCACTTTTATTTGAAAAGGGAATTATTACATACACTATTATGATATGCAAGTAATTTAAAGAAAAAAATAGGTTAGTATTTCTTTTACGCAAATATAATTTTATAGAGCAAGGTAAATAATTTAAATTAATGTCCTCATTATTGTAAAAATGTCTCCATTTCAATAATTTTTCGCAAAAAGTATTTTTTGAAAGAAACTGGTTCGAAATATATTTTTCATTTTAAAGAACATGGTGCAACGATAATAATAGTCAAATTGAAATGTTGATTTTGTCGCACGATAGCTATATATGACAAGAGTCGACCGGCTTTACATATTAAATCTAGCCACGCTGATGAGTCGGAAGCACGAGTTCATGGATAATTATGTATATATATATACACACACACACACACACACATATATATATATATATAGATATATATACACGCAATAGCAACATAATCAGATTAGAGTATAGAATGAGACTATCTTTAACTGAGAATATTGGACATTCACTTCCGAAATATCAAAGAAACAAATATATATATATTTGTCGGGAGATATGACTATTCACTACTGATCGCGCGATTCGAAACCGTAGGTTGTAAGTATTTTACAACTCAAATCCCGACATCCAGAACCACTCGGCCACCACGGAACAGCTAAATAGTGATAATTTTAACACTTATTTCGGCACTTATATTATAGAATAATATAATATAGTAGGTTGATGTATATTTTTCAGTATTTACTTTAACAGTGCTGAATACGTGAGTAGAGCTTATTAGTAGTATACAAATATACTTATGGAAAGTAAGCTACACAGAAACGTCCGTGTGTTATATTCCCGGCACAATTCAGTGTCTGATGATTTTCCACGGATAATGAAACCCAAACATCTCCGTGTATCTTACTCGTCATAAAGATCCACAAACATACTGTTTCGCTGTATCACAGCTTCTCTGTGGGGTTAGACATGAGAGTGCTTCAGGCTGAGATTGAAACCGCTTACTTTTTATACAGTCCGAGCATCTATCCATTGCACCATCAACACAAGCCATGCGGAAGGGGAATCTTACCGTTAATATAAAGAATATAACTTCCGAAAATTACTCTTCGCATTATCGTTTTTATTAACCTCCTCTCCAGGAGGTTAGGCACAAGGCCAGTTTTTATCTTACTCCCACAAGGTAAGATGTGACCCAAGGTCGGGTCGGGAAAGTGGGACTTGAAAAGCCAGCGCCCGAGAAGGTGAGCACTCTGGCCATTAAAAATTGACTGGGCAGCCCCGTCGGCATTCCCCGATAGGGGCGCCTCAGGCAGTAAGCAATAAACTTACTCCTCCCCAAAGAGAGGAGGCAAAGCCTGTGAAGGTGGACCTCCTAGAACTGCACAAGACAGACCCATAGACCGGCGGAATCAAGCCCCGAAGGACAAGACGACATCGGTCTATAGGGTGCAGTATCCATCGGAACAGATACTACACTTTCTTCCTAGCCAAAAGGCCAGAGAGAGAGTATTTATTTACTCCTCTCCGGGAGTTAAGCACAAGGCCAGTTTTATCTTACTCCCACAAGTAAGATGTGACCCAAGGTCAGGTCGGGAAAGTGTTTTTTTAAAAGCCAGCGCCCGAGAAAGTAAGCACTCTGGCCATTAAAAAATGCCTGGGCAGCCCCGTCGGCATTCCCCGGTAGGGGCGCCTCAGGCAGTAAGCAATAAACTTACTCCTCCTCAAAGAGAGGAGGCAAAGCCTGGGAGTGTGGACCTCCTAGAACTGCACAGGACTGACCCACAGACCGGCGGAATCAAGCCCCGAAGGACAAGACGACACCGGTCTATGGGGTGCAGTATCCATCGGAACAGATACTACACTTTGATCTTTTAAAATGCAAATTAATTCTATTTTAATTTATTTATTTTTAAAGTTGTATACGTTATCTACGTCCTAAATTATCTTTAAAAGACCGTCATTCGATACGCTTATTCGATTTGTAGTTTTAAAATTACATTGCGATTTAAGACGTTGTAACAAATAAATAAATATTCATGAACATTTAATTAAATATCGATTCTTTTTTAAAGCGAACTTATTTTCTTTTTTCCTTTTTGTGATCTAAGAGTGTGCGTGTTTTTTCTTCTTCTTCTAATATTAAAGCTAGAAAAACGATATAATAAGTTATTTCAAAACGAGAATCGATATTACATTAAATCTTTATTAATATCGGTTACTACATCATAAATTGCAATTTTGAAACTACAAATCGAATAATCATATAGAATATCAGCTTTTTGACAAGAGAATTTCGGACGCGAAAACATTAAAAAAAACGTTCCTAAACAAATGTTCGCTGCTTATAAGTTCTACATAGATTTGATTTTTCTTTCTTTTTGGGTGTTTTTAATATTTTTTCCCACTCCCACGATAATTCTTTTTTACATCGATGTTTTTTGGGGATATTTTAAGTAGGGATCAACCCACAGAGTGAATGCGGTATTTTGGTGCAAGAATCTAGTTTGGAGTCAGCAAATGTTCTTTTTTTTTATGTTGTTTGTAAAATTTTGTGAAATAAAAAACATTGAACAGCTTGTCTCACTTATCCCCGATCCCCCCCCCCTCCCCCTACATAACGGGCACTATGCCTAAGGTCTGGTGAGTTCCCAAGGTTTGTAAAATCTTCATCTGTAGATAAAGATGAGGGTTGTCCGAAGGAACTCACCTGCCTAAATAAATTGGCCTTTTGGCTAAGATCAAAGTGTAGTATCTGTTCCGATGGATACCGCACCCCATAGACTGGTATTGTCTTGGCCTTCGGGGTTTGATTTACGCCGGTCTATGGGTCTGTCCTGTGCAGTTTTAGGAGGTCCACCCTCCCAGGCCTTGCCTTCTCACCCTTTGAGAAGGGGTTAGTTTATTGCTAATCACATAAGGCGCCCCTACCGGGGAATGCCGACGGGGCTGCCCAGGCAATTTTTAAAGGTACCAAGTACTCTTCCTCTAGAGTGCACAATTCCCACTTTCCGACCTTGTGTCACACACATTCTACTTTGTGGGAAGTAGATAAATAGGTTCAAAGCTAAGATCAAAGTGTAGTATCTGTTCCGATGGATACTGCCCCCCATACTGGTGTTGTCTTGGCCTTCGGGTCTTGATTTACGCCGGTCAATGGGTCTGTCCTGTGCACTTCTGGGGGTCCACCTTCCCAGACTTCACCTCCCCTCTTTGGGGGGGGGGGGTAAGTTTATTGCTTACTGCCTGAGGCGCCCCTACCGGGGAATGCCGGCGGGGCTGCCCAGGCAATTTTTAAACCCCACTTTCCCGACCCGACCTTGGGTCACATCTTACTTGTGGGAGTAAGATAAAACTGGCCTTGTGCCTAACTCCTGGAGAGGAGTAAATCAATGCATAGATTTGATATTTTTATTGAATTATTACAACACGGTTTTCGAACGAAAATTAAAGTTGATTTAATTTTAAACGTTTTGCCATCTTCTTGTTTAGTTTCGTTTTTTCAAGAATCGAATTTAAAAAAAAATCACTCTCACAGAATATTAAAATCACATACACACACACACGCACACAATCTGTATTTGAGAGAGATTTACCTTTTTTTCTTTCATTCTGGATTGGAATTTAAATTACCTCTTTTTCTACTGAAAATATGTATTTCTTTCTCTCTTTTTTAAAAAAATATTGCTCCAAACTTTATATTTAACTACCCAAAAATTACCCCTCTTCTCTTTTAAATCCAGTATTTTCTAATAATGGAAAAAAAACTTTAAAAATGTGATTCTAATATTAGTTTTTTTTCTATTTTGCGTACTTTATGCGTACAAGATCGTTTTTAACTCTTATATATTCTATATATATATATATATATATATATACATATGTGTGTGTGTGTGATATATATGTGTGTGTGATATATATGTGTGTGTGTGTGATATGTGTGTGTGATATATATATGTGTGTGTGTGTGTGATATATATATGTGATATATATATATGATATATATATGTGTGTGTGATATATATATATATATGTGTGTGTGTGTGATATATATATGTGTGTGTGATATATATATGTGTGATATATATATATATATATATGTGTGTGTGTGATATATATGTGTGTGTGATATATATATATGTGATATATATATATGTGTGTGTGATATATGTGTGATATATATGTGTGTGTGATATATATATATATGTGTGTGTGATATATATATATATGTGATATATATATGTGTGTGTGTGATATATATATATATGTGTGTGTGTGTGTGATATATATATATATATATATATGGTTAAGTCCTTCTGAGCTTGAAACCGACGGTACTAATGTTGTACTAATTGTTCTGTACAAATATATATATATATATATATATATATATATATATATATATATATATATATTAAAATAAAAAAATAAAAAAATTAATAAATGTTCAATAGGTTTCACGAACGTTTTCGATTCTTCGTCGAATCATCCTCAGGTGTCAAAAGGCAAATGAACAAAAAAAGCTGGAGAAAGAAGAGATTTTTTTCACACCTATGGATGGTTCGACAAGGAATTGAAAACGTTCGTGAAACCTATGGAACATTTATTAATTTCTTCTTTTTTTTTTAATACAAAAAAACATCAGAAAAATTGAAAAAATAAAAAAGGTATAATTAAACAAACATATATATATATGTATATATATATATATATATATATATATATATATATATATATATATATATATATATGTATGTATGTATGTATGTATGTATGTATGTATGTATAACTGCATCTCGTCTGATGCAAATGTCTTGTTTTTTCTTGTTCTGCTTGCTGTTTTTTTTTTTTGCTAATAGAACTATTTAAGAAATGTCTGAATCATTTGTTTATTTAATGATGTAAGCTAAACCATACATGCGTGCGATTGGCTGTAACATACGTTGCTATACAAACTGTGTGTCTGATTTATGTAATACTAGTATGAATATCCGATATTGCCCGGGGGCGGGGGGGGGGGGCATGGACTAGACAACAAAATAGAAAAGTTTAAAAGTGTGTATAAAATCTTTCTTTTAACCCCCTCTCTCTCTCTTTCTCTCTCTCTCGCTTTCTCGCTCTCTTTCGCTCTCTCTTTCTCTCTCTCTCGCTCTCTTTCTCTCTCGCCCTTCCTTTCTATCTCTTTCTCTCTCTTTCTCTCTTTTTCTCTCTCTTTCTCTCTCGCTCTCTTTCTCTCTCGTTGTTCCTTTCTCTCTCTTTATCTCTCTCTCTTTTTCTCTTTCTCTTTCTCTCTCTCTTTCTCTCTCTCTTTCTCTCTCTCTCGTTCTCTCTCCACCTCTCTACCGTTCTTTCTTTACCTCTCTACCTCGATTTCTCTACCTCTCTATTTTTCCCTTTTTCTACATCTTTATATCTCTCCTCTCTCCTTCTCCCAAGTAACCCGAATAATCCAAATAATACAAATGCTTGTAGGTTCAGAATAGTTGATACATACCCCGGGGTGGGGAGGTAGTTTGCTTCTTATGTGCCAGGGGTAACGATGTTTTCTAGATACATTTTTCTCGGCTGGGCTCGTACATTCCCGAAGAAGGACGATAAGAACGTTTTTACTTAAAATATATTTGATTTAACTTAACTAGGGATGCATTTGCTCTTACTATGAATTACTTCTGGTTATATTTAGGAGGAAACATGGAGGGTCTAATCCCTCTACCTATCAGGACCTTATTGGTCCCCCGATTTATAAAATCAGGGGACTTATGTTTTGAGGCATGTCCGTCCGTCCATCCGGATTTTTCTCCGCAACCATCAATTGAATTTCTCTGAAATTTTGCATGAAGTTGTAACTTTGGTCAGGTTAGAAAGTGACATTCTCTGATTTTTTTTTCAAAAATCTGTGGGGTCAAAAGGCCCCGAAATGGCAAAAAATGACATTGTTTACTCCATAACTTTTCATCCATCCATTCAATTTCTCTGAAACTTGGCCAAAATGTGGAGGCAATTGTTTCTAATAGAAAATAAGTATCGCTGACCTTGGAAAAAATCAGGTTCGCGCCCAAGGATGTCAAAAGCCCCCAAAATGGCAAAAAATGACTCTTTTCTCCCATAACGTTTGATCCATCCATTCAATGTTTCTGAAACTTGGCCAAAATGTAGAGGCAATTGTTCTGGATATAAAATGAGCATCCTTGACCTCAGAAAAATTCTGGTTCGCGCCCCCAGGGGGTCAAAGGGGGGGGGGTCAAAAATGCCCCAAATTGCCCAAATGTATTGCATTTTACACTCGCCACATCGAGTCACATACAGAGGGGGGCCACGCACGCGCGGCTTGTATTATTTTGTTTCATTACTTACGTTTAAACTGCAACTAATTCCACTTTAAATCCATTTTATGTAGCAACCATAGTTGCTGTAGAACTGCAAATCCCTTACTTACTTAGAATTTTCGTTGGTCTGTCACACCATTTTTATCGGTCTGTAATATTTAAGTTTGAAATATAATTTTCGTCAATCTGTCATCCTAAAGTTAAAAAAAAAAGCATTTTTGTCAGTCTGTCATGCTTAAATTTAAAATAAAATATTCCTTGGTCTGTCACGAATAAGTGTAAAAATAGAATTTTTGTTGGTCTGTCACTCTAAGTTTAAAATAATATATTGTTCGATCGGTCACGCTTAAGTTTAAAAATAGCATCTTAGCTACTGTGTCATAGTTAAGTTTGAATTAGCAGTTTCGTCAGTCTGTCACGCTTAAGTTTAAAATAAAATATTCGTAAGTCTGTCATATGTCATTTTGAAATATCACTTTCTCTAGTCTGTCATACTTGTGTTTGAAATAGCATTTCCGTCAGTTTGTCATACTTAAGTTTTAAGTAGCATTTTTTGTAAGTCTGTCATACTTAAGTTTGAAATAGCATTTTCGTCAGTCTGTCATACTTAAGTTTGAAATAACATTTTCGTCAGTCTGTCATACTTGTGTTTGAAATAGCATTTTCGTAAGTCTGTCATATGTAAGTTTGAAATATCACTTTCTCTAGTCTGTCATATTTGTGTTTGAAATAGCATTTCCGTCAGTTTGTCATACTTAAGTTTTAAGTAGCATTTTTTGTAAGTCTGTCATACTTAAGTTTGAAATAGCATTTTCGTAAGTCTGTCATACTTGAGTTTGAAATAGCATTTTCGTCAGTCTGTCATACTTGTGTTTGAAATAGCATTTTCGTAAGGCTGTCATGCTTAAGTTTGAAATAGCATTTTCGTCAGTCTGGCATACTTAAGTTTGAAATAGCATTTTCGTAAGTCTATCATACTTAAGCTTGAAATAGCATTTTCGTCAGTCTGTCATGCTTAAGTTTGAAATAGCATTTTCGTAAGTCTGTCATACTTAAGTTTGAAATAGCATTTTCGTCAGTCTGTCATACTTGAGTTTGTAAATAGCATTTCTGTCAGTCTGTCATACTTGAGTTTGAAATAGCATTTCTGTCAGTCTGTTATGCTTAAGTTTTAAATAGCATTTCTGTCAGTCTGTCATACTTAAGTTTGAAATAGCATTTTCGTTAATCTGTCACGCTCAAGTTTGAAATTACATTTTCATCAACAAAAGTTCAGAGTGAAGTGACGCATCTTAAGAATATTCGTTTTAGTTGAGGAAAACAGTCAGTTTGTTCCCACCTTCCTACAGAATAAGATTACTAAAAACATACTTCCCCCGCCCTTCCCCCCAAAAAACCATTGCCTCACGATATCTTGAAAACAACAGACCTACTAAGAATAGTAAATCTTAAACGAGAAACTATTGTGGAAAAAAGGCGAAGAGACCGAGAGTTATTGCTTAGGGGAATGGCTACGATAAGCCAGCACGTCGTAGCCAAAGATAAAGGCTATTTTAAAAACCGTAAACGAAATTCATCAAAAAGCGAAGAAGGCGTTTATTTATTTATTTTTTACGGACAAAGATAAGACACCGCGGATGAAAAACAAGTCTGTACAGGCGAAAATAGATAAATAACAAGATAGATATAAATAAAATAGATAAATAAATAATGGAATTCCATGGAATCTGTGGTTTTGTCCGTCTGTAGTTAAGCTGGGAAAATAAGAGATAAACTTCCCAAGAAAAACAAACCAGAAACACGACTTTTGTTTTCGTTTTTTCTTTCTTTCCTTTGGTTTGTTTTACTAATGTTTCAAAATGGGTTCCTTTGTTTTCGGGGCTTTAAAATGGTCGTTTGTTGAGAAGCGAAACTTATCTCTTAAAGAAATTTGCGTGCACAGACGAATGCACCACCCACGGACACGAAGAACTACAGTCATACCTCAGCATATCACTCTTTACTTTTCGCGGCTTTGCATCGCTGCTTTCAAATCTAACTTAATCTAAGTTTACATCGCAGCATTTTCAAAAATTAAGTAAACCGGATTTTAGAATTTTACACCTAAATAACATTGCATCTGACAATCACTTTGTCTTTTTCCCCCTTCCAGAATGTTATGAATAATGCCAAAAAGTCTTTCGCTTCAGTTTGCTTTAGAAAATAATTATCCCGGCTGGGAAGATTGTTACGATGGCGACAATTTTAAATAATGACTCAAATAATATAAGGGAGATAACTCATATTTTAACCTCTCTTAAATGAACAATTTTTTCATGTATTCCCTCTTTTTATCTCTCTCTCTCTCTCTCTCTCTCTCTCTCTCTCTCTCTCTCTCTCTCTCTCTCTCTCTCTCTCTTCTATATATTGATAACATTTTGTGGTCTTGCGTATTTCTCTGTGTGTGTTTTCGCTTATATATGACTTACACATTATTTTTTAAATTCACCTTTCATCTAATTTTTTTAGATAATTATTGAAATAATGAAACAGTAAATACCACCATTTTATTTCTTTTCCTGTATAACTTAAAAAATGTAAAATCAAATTTTTTAAAATAAATAAAATGGCATTACTGAATCCCGGGCAACGCCGAGTAGGGGCAGCTGGTAAATATATACCTCTTATTGTGTTAATAATTTAATCAATATACTAATCGATTATTTCTCTTTTTTCTTACCTTTGCAGAAGTTCAGGAAGTGTTCGATCTGTTCGATTTTTGGGATGGCCGTGATGGATTGATTGATGCAGTCAAAATTGGCGATTTATTGCGATGCGTAGGGCTCAATCCAACCATTGAACTTGTGAGGAGACACGGAGGCACGAAAAAGCCAGGTAAAATGATTATCTCTCCTTAATAGAGGGTAACCTCTAATCATTCCAATATTTAATTCAATTCACTACATTGATTCCGAAATAGAGTTAGTTCAGTTTGTCAGTTCTACGTTATATAAAAGTTTGTCAGTTTTACGTTATATAAAAGTTTGTCAGTTTTACGTTATATAAAAGTTTGTCAGTTCTACGTTATATAAAAGTTTGTCAGTTTTACGTTATATAAAAGTTTGTCAGTTCTACGTTATATAAAAGTCATATAAGCGTTATTTTGTAATGGGCTTAAAAATCCGAACGATTGGCTGTGTGACAATATCATCCTGTTCACGTGGCCATTGTGATTAGACGTTGTAGCCTAGGACAAGCCGGGGAGTCCAGGGGCACCAGTGTAACATTCCGACTCTTGTACATCACTCAGGTTAGTATTATTACCCATTATAATTGGTACACTAATCTGAGTACAGACTTTAGCGCATGAGAGCATGCTAAGATTCATGAAGCTTGGTATTATTTTATGTAATAAAAACACGAGATCACGATGGAGTCTATGATGGTTTATTTGGCTTAGAATAACAGATGCAAACATAGATAACTATTTATAGTGGTCTATGTTTGTATCTGTTAAGATTTAATTTTAGCGTATTTGTTTTTTTATTTCTTTCGTGTTCTCTGCAACAATATTTGCATTTGATCGTGAACATGATGCGTTGCACGTCTTCTCGTTTTTTTTCTTTTCAGGATTTAAACTCCTTAATCGATTCTAGCTGTTGTAGAAATTCTTTGCTCGCTTCTAAGTTTATGTTACTTATCTGGTTGGTTAGGCAGAAGAGCCATCTAAGAATTTAAGCACTTACGGGATTTCCGAGTCGTCCCGTACTTCTCTACCCGAACGCTCGGCGAACAGAACAAATTTGTGTTTTTTTTTTGAGTGCCCAAAAGAGGGGAAAGATTTTAATTAATTTCTATTTTAATTTTTCAGTATTTTTTCAGGGGTTGGTAAAGAAAGACTGCAATGAAGGACAGAGGCCGATAAATTGGAATTATACACATTTACGAATAGATCATTAGTCTTTAAGACTCACATTACATATCTATCGTATCATTCGCACATCATTTCTCTCCATGCAACGCATGTCCTCAACCCTCAAATTGTAAGCTGATAATGTAATTAAAACACGAGGCCACGATAGAGTTCATGAAGCTTTGTTCTGTTTTAAATAACATATACACACATATATAACTCGTTATACTAGTCTATACATTAAAAAGTTCCAAAACCGGGAAGATAATATGGCTGTTAATAAGTTCTTTTCAGCTGTGTTAGGGAGACGAGTTCTTAGTGTGACAGTTTTACAGGGAGAAATCAGAGATTGAATCTTAGTCGAGCACCTTCCATAGAAATAACGATAGAGTAGAGAAAGACTAGCAAGGACGCCTCTGTGAGAAAGAGGGTGTAGGGAACAAACGAAATCATCCCCACAGGATTACGAAGTCAATTTTGAGCTGTCAAGATAATAAAGTCTGCTCTGAACTGCACCTCCCTAGATGTGGCGACAGTACTTCATCTTAGAACTCTTGTACATCACTCAGATTAGTATCATTACCCATTATAATTGGTACAGTAGGCTGGGTACAGACTTTACTGCATGAGAGCATGCTAAGATTCATGAAGCTTGGTATTATTTTATGTAATAAAAACACGAGATCACGATGGAGTCTATGATGATTTATTTGGCTTAGAATAACAGATGCAAACATAGATAACTATTTATAGTGGTCTATGTTTGTATCTGTTAAGATTTAATTTTAGCGTATTTGTTTTTATTTCTTTCGTGTTCTCTGCAACAATATTTGTATTTGATCGTGAACATGATGCGCTGGACGTCTTTTCGTTTTTTTTTTTCAGGATTTAAACTCCTTAATCGATTCTAGCTGTTGTAGAAATTCTTTGCTCGTTTCTAAGTTCGCCAGATATTCAATAAAAACACGAGATCACGATAATTTAAGCTTTATTTTGCTTACAATAACAGATACAAACATACGTAACTATATATAGTTTTTTTTATCATAGTTCACCCCAAAGAAGGCAGGCCGCCACTGTAGACGTAAGGGACTACTGAGAAAAGAAAAGGGGAGAAGGAAGGAGAGAGTCAACCTAACTTGGGATCTGCACAGCGAGATGTCTGTTTACATTAGTTTTAAATTTCTGCATGTTTGTTCTGTCGGGGTAACAGGGGACAGGGAGAGAGTTCCAGAGGCCAGCAGTACGAGGAAAGAAGCTATTTGAGTAGAAGGCTCTCCGAAATCTGGGGACCTCCACAGTGAATGAATGAGATTTAGTTGATTGTCGAGTTAGTCTAGTGAATTTACGTCGAGGGGGCACCAGAGTAGCCAATTCATCAGAGCATAATCTATTAAAGTATTTGTAAAACAAGCACAAGGATGCTACATTGCGGCGATGGGACAGAGGCTGAAGCTTGGTTGACAGTGAGGGTCCTATTAGGTTGGCGACTCTTTTTTGGACCTTGTCAAGGAGGGAGAGACTAGTAGATGATGCACCAGCCCAGATGTGACTATATAAGACAATTGCAAACAGATCTCTACTAATTTCGCAAACGTCAGCCTTTCAATGCCGGAGGAAATAGAGTCGTCCATAAGTAAGATTAATAATTATGATTAGTACACAAATTAGGAAATAGAGTCGTCCATAAGTAAGATTAATAATTATGATTAGTACACTCGTCTTTAAAAACAACAACAACATATTTCACCCCAAACAAGGCAGGCCGCCACTGTAGTCGTAAAGGGTTACTGAGAATTTGGGTGTGGGTTTTGGGCGTCACCCCAAGTTGCGAGCAGTGTAGCGAGATGTCTGTTTGCATTAGTTTTAAACCTCTGCATGTCGGTACTGTCGGGGAAACAGGGAGCAGGGAGGGAGTTCCATAGGCCAGCAGCACGAGGAAAGAAGCTATTGGAGTAGAAGGCTCTCCGGCATCTTAGGACCTCCACAGTGAATGGATGGGATTTAGCTGAGTGTCGAGTTGGTCCAGTGAATTTACGTCGAGGGGACATCAAGGTAGCCAGTTCATCGGGGCACATTCCATTGTCTGAGTACAGAATTTAATGCATGAGAGTATGTTAAGACTTATAAAGCTCTATTATGTTCAAAATAACAGTGTAACAATATACGTCGTGGTCACGGGATTTAACCGAAGGCCACAGATGTCGTATTCGTTCTGACCATTCGCTTCGTCAATAGCTTTGCGCCCACGTTGTGAACTTCAGATCCGCAAAATTGTGATATTGACGCAACTGGTCTGGACCGTTTTTGGATAAGCGTCTTTTGGCATTACTTCTCTTTGCTTTCTCAGAGAAAGTGTTTTCTGGATTTCAGGGACGAAAAATGGACGAGTCTGCTAGCTGAAAGGAATGACTGAACATGAAGTGAACGAGACATTTGGGTCTTAGAAAAATGTAATTTATTTTTTAACATTTCATGTTATCAGTCAATTGCTGTTACATTATCCTCGCAACCGACCCGGATTGCTGTAGTCAGTGTCTATCTTTCGTTCGCTTGCAGCTGTAAAACTTAATCCTTCCCGCAAAGAGAAAGAAAAGCTCTCATTAAATCAACACCGTTTCATGATTCACTATTCCAACCCCGACTCTCGGTACAAGCCGGGTGTATCGACCTTTCAAAGTTCTACATCTCAAGCCAGCTCGTTGCTGAAAGCTGTCAACACTTCAAGTGCATAGATTCACCTGTGTTGACCTCGACGCATTCGCCGAGAGCTCGGTTATATTAACACGGGACCGGAGATTTTGACTGACAGTCGCCACTAAGCTTAACCTTTAATTGATTCTGAAAACAATACTTCGGGGCACTTTTCGATATCTTCGATCTAAAAAAAATGAATGTTGTAAATCTTATTGATTATGAAACCAATCAACTGATTGCGCCACTGCTGTAGCTTAGCGGTAAATTTATTTTTGCTGCTGCTGCTGCTGCTGCTGCTGATGATGATGATGATGATTGTTGGTGTTCTTTTTCTGGTTAATCGTTGTGTGTATACATAAGGCACCAAGAAAGAAAAAAAAACACAATTTGCTTTTGGTTGTAAAAAAAGGGTGACGATATGTTTGTCTATATGAATACATAGACACTGGATCCAATTGTCAATCGACAATTTAAATCTGCTAAGATTTGCTGCTGCTGCTGCTGCTGCTGCTGCTGCTGCTGCTGCTGCTGCTGCTGCTGCTGCTGATGATGATGATGATGATGATGATGATGATGATGATGATGATTGTTGGTGTTCTTTTTCTGGTTAATCGTTGTATGTATACATAAGGCACCAAGAAAGAAAGAAAAAACACAATTTGCTTTTGGTTGTAAAAAAAGGATGACGATATGGATCCAATTGTCAATCGACAATTTAAATCTGCTAAGATTTGCGTATGGTTGCAGGCGGCGAGCGAACTGCTGTCTGTATCTGGCTTAACGTATACTTGTTCGCTTTCCTTGTTTCCTGCTCTTTAGCTCCGCGTTTTTTTTCCTTATCTATGACTGTCAATCTATTTAACTGTATCGTTTTCGATATGATTTTACGTAATACACATTATTTCACATTAATTCTGGTTCGAATATTTTTGCGAATACCAATTGTTTATCAAATGTCTAATGATTTATTATTGACCTACTTTGAACCCCCCATTTGTGTACCATGTTTTATTTTCTTATTGTCCGTTGACTTACGTCATAACCAAAGTCCTAACACAAATTTGCATTTTCAAAATTCCTTACCAAATTACGTTTCCATGATTTTTCGTTTTTGTTTTTATGATTTCAGGTCCTTCGTCATTAATGTATGCTAAATTACATTCTCTTGTAACAATTTTACATAGAAAACGCAATATAGACTTATGCAATTCATTCTAAACCATTGTAGATAAACTCCTATCTATCCATTACAGAGAGTAGCTCTGCATATATTCATCTTTTTTCTTTATAAGTTTTAAATGAATTTCTTTAATTATTATATCTCTTCCTCTTTCTTTCTCTTTTGTCTTTTCTTTCTTTTTCTACGATTTTTTTTCTTTCATTATTTTTCGTTCTTTTTCTTTTCTTCTTCGTTTCTCTTTGAATTCTTTCTTTCCTTTTTTATTCATTTATTTCAATTCGATTCTTCTAATACTATCCCCCCCTTTTTTCTTGCTTTCTTTACTTTTTTTCCCTCTCAATTTTTCTCTCCTTTCTCTTTACTTTTTCTTACCTACTTATTTGTCGCTTTTCTTTCTTTTCTTTCTTCTCTTTCATTACCGTAATTTTTTCTCTTTCTTTCCTTTTATTTCTTTCTTTCAGTTTTTCTTTCATTCAGTTTCCGTTGCCTTCTTTATTTGTTTTTTTTTTTCATTAATCCCTTTCGCCCTCTGTCATTCGTTCTTTATCATTATACATGGTGTTTGAAAAATCGATGGCTCAACTTCGGGATTATGTTCTACATATGTAAATAATTTTTTTTAAATCCCATAAACATAGGTCCAGAAACACTTAATTTCCGAGTTATAGGCCATTAAAACAAATACTGATCAACATTCCTTATTGTAAACATCTAACACATCCAATGTTATTGTTATTTCTACATATAGAATAGATAAACACTATCCATGTGATAGGATCACAGGTAAAATAAGCATGGGCCTGGTGTTGCCATATACACGAACAAAATCATGAAAAATGACACTAAACAAATATAAAAGCCATGTGGCTCAGAAGAAAGATCTGAGCATTATGATCGGCAAGAGATCCTTTGATAGCCAACATGGTCGGTATTCTACAAATGTTGAATTTTCTTATTTCAAGAAACAGAATGCAACAGCCCATATAAATATGTCAGTACAAACCAAAGATCATGCAGATAATAAAGATGGCAACAATCTGAAAAAATATTCCTAGTCAGATAAAGTATTTTCTGGAAGGAACAAAAGTGAATTAAATTATATTATTCTTAACAATAAGGACCAAAGTTAAACAAAAGAAAATGGCTAGACAGAATCAAATAGTGATTTTGTAGGATCTGGATTATGTTTTGTATGTGTATATAGGCCCGTAAGCGCTTGGTTTCCGAGTTATAGGCCATTGAAACAAATACTGTTCAACATTCTTTATTGTAAACATCTAACACGTACAATGTGTGTAATAGTGCATTGTTATATCTACATATATAGTAGATAAACACTATGTGGTATCACTGCGGTGCTTAAAAGGATGATATCACATTGATATATAAAAATATAACGATGCACTTTTATTGTCGTTGACGGTGAGGGATGGTGGGTTTTTAGGAGGAAGATGCCCGCAGAGGAATTCGACGGTCGATTCTTCTCGGCCCAAGCGTCCCAACTCCCGATATCAATTTCTGATTGTTATTACATAACAATGTGTTATCGCCTCAAACGCCCACATAGGACGGCATTGCCACTATAGCCACATCCCCAGGCATTTTATTCGGCGACGAGATTTCAATCAATTGACAATCTAACAGATGTGTGTATCTTCTCTCGTTACGACTCGATTGCACTTGGTATGTACTTCTTGCGAAATGACCTTTCATACCTCCAACATTTCTCTTTCTTTTGGAAATCAATCTTGTTATGTTGCTTCAGGTGGTCGCTGATGTTAGGTGTCTTATTTTTATTGAAATGACCTTTTGCTCATCCGATAATTATCTTATATTTTGACAATCCCCAGGTTCATCTCTTCTTGCCAATATGACTTTTCTGTACACACGGCCTGGGTATTTAACAACTATTCCTGTGACAGGATCACAGGTAAAATAAGCCTGGGTCTGATGTTTCCACATGCACCAACAAAACCATGAAAATCTGTCACAAAACAAATATAAAAGCCGTGGAGCTCAGAGGAAATATCTGAACATCATAATCAGCACGGGCTTCTTTTATAGCCAACATAGAGGACTCAGTCGGCATCCTGCGAATGTTGACCCTTTCTTATTCAGGTAACATAATGCAACAGACCAAATAATAATACATCACATTCGGGAATACCTGGTGTGGTATTCGGTTTCCACCAAAAGAGGCAGTTTCTAGGGAATATCAAATTAACATGCGGTCTTCAGACACGTGTATATCCCGAGCAGTAGACATGAACTACAAATCCTAGTATTCTTAAATGGTCACCCATCTGGTACTGACCAGACTCAATGTCGTTTAACTTCGGTGATCTAACGTGAACCGGTCTGTCCACGTTATTATGTAGTATACATTGCACCAAATACAGGAAAATAAATCTGATCAGCAGAAACCAGAGATCACGCAGAGGAAGAAATAGATCCCAACGGATTTGTTTGGTTTGGTTTGTTTTACGGCATATCAACCATCCGTGGGTTATTTAATGCCGAATAAAGTTGTCAAATATAATTCTATAGATTAGGATAATTATTTATATTCCTAGAATACATTGCTCTTAGAATACATTGCTCTTAGAATACATTACTCTTAGAAGGAAATTTCACAGACGGGTACCATCATTACTCACGAACAGGGAAACCTAACACCTCAAGGAAGCATCCCACCAGTGACACTACTCCCATAATACATTGCTCTCAGAGAACATTACTCTAATAAATATTACTCTTAAAAAACATTACTCCCAGAAAACATTACTCTTGGAAAACATTACTCTTCAAAACATTACTCTTCAAAAACATTACTCTTCAAAAACATTACTCTTAAAAAAAACTCTTTGGAATTGGTACTCTTCTTTGTCTTCAACACGATTGCCCCTCGGTCACCGTCTTCTAGTATCTATTTTGGAAGAAAATAAAAAGGAAAATTAAGGTTTTGATTTTTTGAAGAATCAGATTGAATAATGGACCCGAAAAGAAAATCTGACTAGTAATGGAGTGCTATTAAAAAAGCAATCCCCACACAAAGAGACTCTTTTACACATATAGAACATAATCCCAAAGTTATGTCATCGATTTTCCAAACATCCTGTGTTTTCTTTTCTTATGTTTTCTTTCTTCTTCTTTTTCGTTAATTCCTTTTGATTTTACTCTCTTTATTTTTCCTTCTTTTTTTCATTATTGGATTAATTTAATTAATTTTAATTAATTTTAATTAATTTTAATTTAATTAATCCCCGTTTAATATTTACATTAATTTAATTAATTTTAATTAATTTTAATTAATTTTAATTTAATTAATCCCCGTTTAATATTTACATTAATTTAATTAATTTTAATTAATTTTAATTTAATTAATCCCCGTTTAATATTTTTAGAATCTCGTTTTGCTTATTCTTATTCGTTTTCTTCTTGTTGTTGTTTTTTGGTGTAGGCGAAAAGCAGTTGAATTATGCCGAATTTCTGGCTTGCTACGAGTCAATAATCAAAGAGAAAGACACTGGAACCTTTAAAGATTTTATGGAAGCCTTCAAGAGTTTTGATCGTGAAGGTTTGGGTTTCGTATCCGCTGCTGAAATGTACCAAATTCTTACAACAAACGGTAAGAGACACATATATCTATTATTATATTAAAACTGCGGTCATCAACGTTCGTTTCAAAGGCTGATTTAAAAACACGTTTTAACGTTATCAATCGTTAATCCCTGCAAATAACACCCTACCTGTGAGTTCATCATTCAAACTCCTCGACATAGCTTTCACAGATAACATGAATTGGAATAAATACATTGAAGACATTGCCAGGGTTGCTGCAAAGAAGGTGGACTCCCTCTACCGTGCCAGTAAACTTCTCACATCTGACATTATCCTATATCTCTACAAGGTCACCATCCGCCCATGCATGGAGTATTGTTGCCACATCTGAGCTGGGGCATCATCCACTAGTCTCTCTCTCTCTTAGACAAGGTCCAAAAAAGAGTCGCCAACTTAATAGGTCTCTCACTATCCACCAAGCTCCAGCCCTTGTCCCATTGCCGCAATGTTGCATTCTTGTGCTTGTTTTACAAGTACTTCAATAGATTGTGCTCTGGTGAGCTTGCTGCTCTGGTACCCCTACGACGTAAATTCACTAGACCAACCTGACGATTTGCCAAATCCCATCCATACACTGTGGAGGTCCCTAGATGCCGAAGAGCTTTCTACTCCAAAAGCTTCTTTCCTCGTACTGCTGGACTCTGGAACTTCCTCCCTGCTCCCTGCTTTCCTGACGGTACTGACATGCAGAAATTTAAAACTAATGTAAACAGACATCTCGCTGTGAAAATATTACGAAAATGAAGTGACTTGAATGCTTTTCCAAATCTAGGTGGAGCACGTATGCGCAGAGGTTTTGATGTAAGCGTGACATACGAACACACACGCTATCGTAATAATATATATATATATATATATATATATATATATATATATATATATATATATATATATATATATATATATATATATATATAACCGTGCCAGGGCTAGGTGCTCATGTCTCCACCTCCAAGAAACAGTTTATCATTTAGAGCCTGCACTGGGTGACTGCAATTTAAAAGAAAGTATTCAATTGTAATTATATTTTCAGCATTTATTCAACAAAATAATATATTTAAAAGTTTATACATATACGCAGTGATGTTTATTTTTGTTATTGTTAAAAGCGACTATGTATATTTTCCTATCAGCATTTTAAGTAAAAGGACACAAGAAAAACATAGGAGACCTCCAGCAGCACGCACCCCCAGTTTGGGAGTTCGAAGGAGGTAGCGCCATGCTAGGCTAGTAAAGTAAAACTAACTTTTTAATTTATTGAAAGAAAGACTCAGGTCGTTCTCAATGGCCGTACATCCAAACATGACATCCATGCAGGTGTGAACCTTTATTCTTACTGATCTTCATAAACGACCTCCCTCGTGCAATCGCGTCTGAGATGGGTATTTGTGCTTAATGACATCACGAACTATTCTTGACATACGGGCAAACTGAACACAAACTGAACACATACATAGCAAACGCAATGGCTGAATCCTTAGAAAATGATCCCCAGTCTGTAGTGAAATGAAGTCAAAAGATTGGTGGTTAGATTCCATGCTACAAAACACATTTTCTTTAAAATTTATAAGTAACCTTTCCAACCACTGTGGTTGATGGAATGTTTACCGAGAGTCCAACGTTCGATCTCCTCGGCCTTACATTCACAGGCAACATAAATTGGAATAAATACATAGAAGATGCTGCCAAGTCTGCTGCAAAGAATGTAGGCTAGAAATATTATCACACCTGCCAGTATCCTATATCTCTATAAAGCCACCATTCGCCCATGCATGGAGTATTGTCGCCACATCTGGGCTAGTGTACCAATCGCTAGTTTCTCCTCTTGGACGGAGTCCAACAAAGAGTCTCTCTTCTAATAGGTCTCGCACTGTCTACCAAGCCCCAGCCGCTGTCCAATCGCCGCAATGCTGTATCCCTATGCTTGTTATATAAGTACTTGAATGGAGTGTGCTCCAATGAACTTACTGCATTTGTACCCCCCCCCCCTAACGTAAATACCCCCAACCAATCAGACTAGCAGAAAAATCACACCCCTTCATTGTAAAGGTCCCCAAATGCTGGAAAACATTCTACTTTGATAGCTTCTTACCTTGGGCCGCTTGCCTTTGGGATTCCCCTCCCCTGCTTCCTGTTACTCCGACTGTATCAACATGTAGCAATGTAAATGTAATATGAACAAACATCTTTCAGCACAACTACCCACTTAGGATGACCCCTAAAAATCTGGCCCCTAATCCCAGTAGTCCCTTACGTCTCAGTGGCAATTTGCCGTGTTTGGAGTGAATAAAAGATTTTTAAAATAAAATAACATGTTAAAAATTCGAAATGTTTATGTGATGAGAAAGCACGAACGATAACCTAAAAAATAATCTAAGGGAAATAACTCTAGGTCCAATGAAAGTAACTATATTAGTTAACTTAGAGTTACTTCCCTTGGACACTTATTTCTTTATACCTCAAGGAAATAATTGTAGATTAATTATAACAACAAGGGAGTTAACTCTAGATTCCTAAATGAGCAAGGGAAGTAACTCTGGATCGTTTATTTAAAAATGAATGGAAAACAACTATGTAATATTAAGTATTGTTGGTTAGAAAATCGTATGCTTATTGACATAACTATATAATTTTTAAGAAGAGACTATTTTACTAGTTCAAACAAAATAAAGATTTTTTTCTATAAAATTATATTTTTAAATACTTTATGAAGCTATAAAAGAAGAGATTGATAAATAAATAACAACAGACAATAATGTATTATTCCAGCGCCCGTCCGATGCAACGCCATGTTCAGCATGACGTTGTCTCGCAACGTCTAAGTCTAGATGAAGAAAGAAAAAAAGCATTTATAAGTTCTTTTGTACAATACAAAGGATATTAAAATATACATATGAAAAAAGCCTATAATATTTTGCTATTAGAGGATTTTTTTACTCAGTTTAGACGGAAAGTGTATACATTCGTAACATAATAATTAAGTAACATTTCTACCTGGTCATGGCTGACGGAACAAGAACAATCTACCCCCATCAGTGGATTGAATAATGAGTTCAGTTCGAAATGCCAAATAGGTTCCCGAGTTTCACATAAAGATTCCCGAGTTCGAAAATATGTACCTGAAGACGATCGGAGGTTACATCGGCTGAAACGTCGTGAAAATAAGAATCGAGATGAGAATAGTAGTCCGGATTATACAAACAATACAAAATTGTTATTTTACCGATAGCTGGGGTAAATGGGGTAAATTTTGAGGTTCATACCTAGTATTGGTGCATAAATCGCCACAATAGATCCAGAAAGCATTTAAAATTGGCGTAAGTGATTCCATCGTCTGTGCCAGTATCCATTAGATCCCTTCCACACACACACACACACACACACACACACACACACACACACACCTCCTGGGTGTGGTCATAGAAGTGAAATGATACAGTAAAAAAGACAAACAGTGTAAGGATTTGAACTCAGCATAGAAGTTTCTTTCCGAGTTTTTTTTTTATTGTGGGTCACCACTTATTAAGGCAAAGTCCCACTCGAAGATAAGGAGTTAATGAGATGGAGAAATTGTCAGTCGAAAACAGCAATCAGTCAAATAAACTAAGTTTGATTACTTAAGCCCCTTAAGTAATGAAACTTAGTTTATGGAAACTATTTCTTGGCATTGGATTTAAAAACTGTTATGTTGTAATCTGGAGGGAAGCAGTTCCACAGTAATGTGTTCCACAGACGGGCAGTTCTTGCGAAGAAGCTCTGACACAAGAGACACGGAGAAGCAAGGGAATTTTATTTTCTCTTTATGGTAATAAGACGACAGAATACTTTGTACAGTCAGATACTACATTGTAATTTCTCCAGAATTAGCATCTATTAATTTTGAATTTCTACCCCTCCGCCTCCCTCTGGTACAGAGATAATGAAAGGAAAGTTCATTGCTGTGATTGTGGCGAGGTGAGTTCTTGCTGTGAATGTTTTTCGGGGAGGGGCAGAGTTTGGATCTCTGTTGAACACCTACCCCTCGACGTAAATTCACTAGGCCAACTTGACAATCAGCTAAATCCCATCCATTCACTGTGGAGGTCCCCAGATGCTGGAGAGCTTTCTACTCCAATAGCTTCTTTCCTCGTGGTGCTGGCCTCTGGAACTCCCTCCGTGCTCCCTGTTTCCCCGACGGTAATGACATGAAGAAATTTAAAACTAATGTAAACAGACATCTCGCTGCACAGCTCCCAATTTAGGTTGACCCCCCACCATCCAAACCCGTCTCCCTTTTTCTCAGTAGCCCCTTACGTATACAGTGGTGATCTGCCTTGTTTGGGGTGAACTATGTTTTTTAAAAAACAGCAACAAAAAAGAAACATAACGAACAGTAGAGGGAGGCTAGTGACATCTCTTCTCTGTGAAAAAAGGCTTCAAGGACGAGAAGACTGAAATCTAAGAGAGCAGAGAGTTGACGTTGGCTTTACTTTCGGCAGCCTCGTAACTCTCGCTTCCTTTATTTTGTCCTTTAGTCCTCACATTCCATGAGCGATGTTTCTGACAAAGGGGAAATAATTGCTGCAGTCCTCCATCTTAGAACGTATCTGGCTCTTATACAGGCAGGAGTGAAGTACTTTCTGGAGAAGTAGTATTATCCCAAAAGTATCTAAGATTGATCAAAGGTACGAAAAATAATATTAACAAGTTCATGAAAAACTGTTTTTGAGGACTAAGATGATGAAATCAACAACTTGCAGTCATTGAATAATCTTCGTGTCACGGTAGAGTTACTTCCCTTGCATTGTAATTTTGTAACCATTGAATTATAGTCGGAGTAAAGGACTTCTGCCGTTCTTAATTTTGTGGCCATTGAATAATCTTCGGAGTTACGGTAGAGTTACTTCCCTTGCATTGTTAATTTTGTAAGCATTGAATAATATTTGGAGTCAAGGAAGAGTTACTTCCCTTAATTGTAAGTCGTGTAACTATTGAATAATCTTTAGGAGTCCCTGGCATTGTTATTTTTTTCAGTATTAAATAAGTTGAAGAGTCACGGTGGAGTTGCCGTACAAGTAAAAAAAAAATACTTTAGGGTGACAAAGTAAGGGAGATAACTTATCTAAACTAAATTTTTAATTTTTTTCAACAATTAATTTTAACAAACATTTTCTGTATTTCTTCTACGTTTATTTTTTTTAAAATATTAACTTATTTTTTAGATTTTCTTTGATCAAAAATTTATCTTAATAAATATTTTTTTAAAACAATTGATTTTTATTTACAAAACCATCACATTTATTTTTGTAAATGGAAATGAAAAAAAAAACAACTCAATATCGGCCAGTTAAAGGTTAACAATTTTTCCAATGGAAGACAAACAAAAACACCACCTAATGGAAATAAAGTCCATTTCCTAACTTTATCATCATATCATTATCATCTTCAGTTCAACATCCGTTTTATATGCTGGCATGTGTTGGGCGGCTTTAAGAAATTGACTTTCAAACTAATCTATCGCTAGGTCTTTATCTCTCTTTCACTCAGATCTAATTTTATCACTTCCTCCCATGTTTTTCTTGGCTTTTCCCTGTGAACTGACCCTGTTACCTCAACTGTTCTACATCTACTAACCCAAGAACTATCATCAATTCTTTCAACATGGCCATAACATCAACGTCTACTCTTCTGCACCCCCCATACTGTCCAGATTTAATCTTACTCTGAGGTTATCAAAACTAAGCCTGTCTTTAAGACTCACATTACACATCTATCGTATCATTCTCCATTGTCTTACTCTTCTTGCATACAAATTGGTTATCCTCTCTGAATCTACCAGTAATTCCACTGCACTTCTTGTGTATCCAATGCTTACATGTACCACAAAAAAAGGAAATTTCTTAGGATGTATCTGACTCTTATACAAGTAGTGGATTGCGTGGGAGTGAGGTACTTTCTGGGACGGTTAAAATTATCCCAAAATGGAATAAGATGATGCAGTCATGAGATAATCTTCGGAGTCACGGTACACTTACTTCCCCTGCATTGTTGATTTTGTAACCATTGAATAATTTACACAGTCATAGTGGCGTTACTGTACATTTTGACTTTAGGGTGACAAAGTAAGGGAGATAACTTATCCAAACTTATTTTTTCGTTTTTTTTCACCAATTGATTTTCACAAAGATTTACTGTATTTCTTCAACGTTTTTTGTTTTGTTTATTCATCTCAGCTTATTTTTTACAAATATTTTTTTTCACAATTGATTTTTATTTACAAAACCAACCAATTTTTTTTGGGGGGGGTGGGGGGTGGCAATGGAAATAAAGAAAACATTTCCAATGGAAAAACAAAACAACACTAACTAATGGAAATGAAGTCCATTTCCCAGCGTTATCATCATATCATCATCATATTCGGTTTAACATCCGTTTTAAATGCTGGCATGTGTTGGACGGCTTTAAGAAATTGACTTTCAAACCAACCTATCTCTGACCAGGTCTTTATTCATCCCTCTTTCCCTCAGGTTCATTTTTATCACTTCCTCCCATGTTTCCTTTGGCCTTCCACTGTGAACTGAACCCGCTACCTCAACTGTTCTACATCTACTATCCCAAGAACTCTCATCCAGTCTTTCAGTATGACCAAACCAACGAAGTCTCCTGTTCTGCACACATCTCCCTATACTGTTCATATTTAGTCTTCCCTTGAGGTCATCAGAACTAAGCTTGTTTTTAAAACTTACATTACTCATCCATCGTATTATTCTCATATCATTTCTCTCCATGCAACGCATGTCCTCAACTCTCACTGGCAAGGTTTATTCCCCTACATCATCACACTGCCTACATCTGTCTGATATAGTCTTCCCTTAGTCAACAGCGGTAACGCTCAGCTGGTTAGTAATGGCAGAATTACTCTGAATCATCTACTCCTAATTCTTGCAATCACACTAGAACCTGCTCCATCTGCTTCTAAAAAAATCGATGCCTTAAGTTTAATAATTAATCTTAGCAAGTGTGGAACATGCGAAATCCCCGGATTTTGTACCAAAAGAACAAATAATATAGAGATGGATGTCGATGGGAATGCCGTAAGAGTAATTGCCGGTCAACAAGTAGCATACGTTGTGGGTCTTTTTTGGAAGGAAGCCATCGGCAAATAAGACGGATAATCATGCTATTGCTTTGCTGGGGCCTTCATATGCAGCAGAACATAATACAAAAACAATTAAAATAAATTGTAAAAAAAAATCTAAAAATTACTTCCCTTGTTGATTTTGTAGATATTGAATAATTTTCGGAGTCAAGATGGAGTTACTTCCCTTGCGTTGTTAATTTCTTTAGGTTTCACCGTAGGTAACAGTACGTTTTTTATTGCTAAAAGCATTTGGGGATCCTTTAACAACTGCAAGAAACCTTTCCAACCACAGATTGTCATGGCCGATAGCACCCTTCCCGAGACACTAACGTTAAAACTCCTCGACGTGACATTCTCAGGCAACACAATTTAGAAATAATTACATAGAAAATGTTGCCAAGTCTGCTGCAAATAAAGTACCCCCCCTCCCCTACCGAGTTAGAAACCTCCTCACGTCTGTCAGTATCCTATATATCTCTAAAGCTACCATTTACCCGTGTATGGAGTATTTTTGCCACATCTAGGCTGGTGCCCAACCACTAGCCTCCTCTCTTAATCACAGTGTATAAAAAGAATTTCTAACCTAATAGGTACCGCACTGTCTGCCAAACTCCAGTCACTGTCGCATCACTGCAGTGTTGCATCCTTACTGCACTTGTACCTCATAAACGAAAAAGAACCCTGAGCCACTTGACCTGCAGCAAAATCCTACCCTTTCACTGTAGAGGTATCTAGATGCCGGAAATCTTTTTACTATGATAGCTTCTATCCTCTGGACGCTTGCCTTTGGAATTCCCTTCCTGCTCCCTGTTTCCCAACATGCATAACTTTAAATGCAACATAAACAAACCCTAACCCTAACCCAAGTTTCCCCCATCACAGTAGCTCCTTACAATCACAGAACTCATCACATGCTTTTTATTGACAAAAACTATTTAATTAAGAAATTTAATCCACTAGAATGCATTTCAGTTTCTTAGAAGACAAGTCAGCCATTTTAATGAATTACTTTCTGAAATTAAATTCTTCTGATCTTAAATTTCTTTTGCTATTCCTCATGTACGAAAATATTGAACGTTTTGTAAGTGATTTAAATCTAATATTTTAGAACTAGACATTGAAACAACATTACCTTAATTCTCGGGCAACACCGGATATGGACAGCTAGTATGTAATTTTTTTTGTTTTCGTTTTGCTTTTTATTCAGCCCAAACAGAGCATATTGCCCGTGAGACATAAGGGGCTAAGGGGCCAAATTTAATGAGGGGGGGGGGTATCCTAAGTGGGGAGTTGTGCAGCAAAATATTTGTTCACATTACATTTAAATTTATGCATGTTGGTATAGTCAGGGAAACAGGGAGCAGGAATGGAATTCGAAAGGCAAACAGTTTGAGGAAAGAAGCTTGTAGAGTATAAAGTTTTCTAAAAACCTGAGGTCCTCTACAGTGAAGAGGTGGGATTTTGCTGCCAGTCGGGTTTGTATGCTGAGTAGGTACAAGTGCAGTAAGTTCGTCGGGGTACTTTCCGTGGAAATAATTATAAAACAAGGACAGAGATGCAACATTGTGGTGATGGGACAGGGGCTTGAGCTTGACATACAGTGTGCAGCCTATTAGGTTAGAGACTATATTTTGCAACCTGTTGAAAAGGGAAAGACTAGTGGATGGTGCCCCAGCCTAGATGTGGCAAGAAAAGGCCAGGCATGGACGAATGGTGATTTTATAAAGATATTGGATACTAGCAGGTGTGAGCTGTTTCCTAATCACTTTACTGGATTTTCTTTTGTGTTTAAAAAAAAAAAATTTTAGCATGAGGATGAAAAGCCATGTAAATTAATGTCTTGAGCCATTCATTGAGAAAATTGAGGAATATTTTCTCAGGACCCGGTAAAAGACGATTCAAACATTGTCCCAGCGATAATGGATGCTCAAACCACGGACTACTCGTGTGCTTTCTCCTGGTGAAAAGGGCAATGGTGCCTTACTATTCCTGATAATCAGGACAGCAAGGCGAGACATGTCAGGTTATGCAAATAATTTTTTTTGCACGATCAGTGATATGCAAACATCCCGGACAGCAAATCCAATTATTTGAATAAAACGATCAATAATTCACCATTCGGCATTGAGTTTCTGCACTTGATGCTGTTAAGATCGGAATTCAAGGGAAAGTTTTTTTGCAGTGTATGTGTGTTCGAGTCCCACGTGAAACGTTGGTCCAGTTAGGAGAGGTTGTTTTCTTAAGTCGAGTTTTTTTTCCCTCTCAATATTCTGATACAATTCCAAAAGAATTTCGGCCTTTTGTGGCTCCTGGTTGCTGTCCTGTTGAAATCAAGTTGTTGCTCAAACAGTGTCCTCAGAAAATTTCACTTGTAACAGTTTTTTTTTTTTTTTTTTTAACTTTGTCTGGTTTTGAAAGTTTTGTAAGCTATTTACAGCCAATGAATTCAGAAACGAACATTAAAACAACATTACCTTAATTCCCGGGCTACGCTGGGTACGGGCAGCTTGTATGCAATAATCGCTTTAGTGTTATTTTTTGTTGCTATTTTTTTTTTTTTTTAAAATTTGTGTTTTGATCTTCTAATTTTTTCTTTGTTTGGTTTTCACAGGTGAACGGATGAGTGACAGGGAAGTAAATGAGATCCTCCATTTTACTGAAATCAGAGAAAACATTGACGGAAATGTGAAATATGAAGGTAAGTTTTTGATTGGTTGGTGCTTTAAACACGTGTTTTGATTGGCCAATTATTTCTACCTTTGTCTTCATGAGTTAATCATTTGAACACTTGTTGTTTTTTGATTGGTTACTGATTTCTATGTTCGTTTTGATTGGCCAATTATTTCTACCTTTGTCTTCATGAGTTAATCATTTGAACACTTGTTGTTTTTTGATTGGTTACTGATCTCTATGTTCGTTTTGATTGGCCAATCAGTTGTATGCTTGTCTTATTGGTTAATTACTTGCTTGTTTTTGATATTGTAAAATCAATAACTTGGTTAGTTTTCATATTGATGGGTCAAATGCAAATCGAAAAATCTAATGCACAAATCGCGTCTAACGTATATATATATATATATATATATATATATATATATATATATATATATATATATATATTTAAAGTAAATATTAATTATTTTTACCTACAGACATCGATGTTTCATACTTATGCAATCTTTAGTGTAGGGATGTTTATTCCCATCGGTCGGAGGTCTTGAATCCGGTATTTACAAATCGCTACTAATTTGTAATCGGAATCTCGCTAATATATATATATATGTTAGATACTTAACCCCCCTTTTTATTTTATTTACTTACTATTATATATTTTATTTATTTATGAATTTTCCAACGAATGTTAAGTCTGCACTATTTTGGATTTAGTTAGTTTCTGTGGGAATTTAAACTGCATTTTCCTTTTTTTTTGTCTTTTTGTTTAAAATAACTCAAAGCTTCTTTAGACTATATATATATATATATATATATATATATATATATATATATATATATATATATATATATATATATATATTCATACAAACATTTACCAAAGCGACACTGATGACATGACGCTGTTCTGATCTGTAGTTATAAAAAACTACGATCTCCTCAGTCGTCTTTTCTTTAGTTGTTCATGTTTAAAAAAAGAGAGAGGGAAAAAGGAAAACATCAGATAAAAGCTGAAAGGTCACATGATCAAATTAGAAATAATATTTAAATAAACCATGTGTATACTTTCAGTGAAGGGGTTAGGAAATTAACCTATTTTTAGTATTGAATCCGTATTGCCTGCTTTGGAGTTAGCCAGATATTTAGATTGTATATTAAAAAGGAGAGAGGGGAGAGAGGCCGGATGTTACAATTCATAGGATATAAGAGGAGCGGTAGGGTAGCATATACTAAAGAAAAATGTAGGAAGGGGGATCATCTGATATATATATATATATATATATATATATATATATATATATATATATATATATATATATATATATATTATAAACATGTAGAATGGCCTACATGAATACAATTACGTTTTAGTACTACGTGTACCTCGTCAGGGCCAAAAGACATCTCTATATATACCTATGGAAAGTAAGCTACACAAAAACGTCATTCCTTAGGGTAATCATTAGCCTGATGATTTCCCCTGAAAATGAAACATAAACGTTTCTGTTTATCTTATTTGTCATTAGTATATTTTTATACAACTACTAAGCTCAACTTACGTATTGAGCACTGTAAAACTAAATACTAAAAGAATATATATATATATATAGAATTTTCATTTATAAAATAGATCATTCAGTGAAGACCGGGGTTGTTCCAATAAAAACAAGCTCGATGATACTCGATTACAGAGTACAGAGCATTTATATGTGATTTTATGAAGGCTTACCAAAGCATTCCTTTCAGGACACCAATGATCACCATTAAAGATATTTTTTCTTACAAATATTATTTATTCAAATTAAATGTTTAATGTAATTAAATTAAATTCAATTAAATTCAAATTAAATGTTTCATTTAATTAAACATTTAATTTGAATAAATAATATTTGTAAGAAAAAATATCTTTAATGGTGATCATTGGTGTCCTGAAAGGAATGCTTTGGTAAGCCTTCATAAAATCACATATATATATATATATATATATATATATATATATATATATATATATATATATATATATATATATATATATATATATATATATCAAGGGAGGCGCGATAGCGCTCTATCCCTTAATAGACTTAAAAAACGACCTATGCTAGAAATCTCATTTCTTTGATCAGTCATAACTCAAAAACCAATAAACCAAATTATTTAAAACTTTGCACAAAATTTTCATTTGATAGGTTCTATAAGTGTGTAGAATTTTAGCATCATTAGTCAAGGCAACCCAGAGATCCAGAAAGGTCAGGAGTGATTTTGTGTTATCCGTGTGTACGTACGTACGTGTGTGCCACCCTGTATCTCATCAACTATTTGATGGATTCAGCTAATTTTTGGCAGTGGTAGAGGTTATAGGGTCTAGTTGATGGCATTTTAATTTCAGTTTACCATATACCTTAGTTTTCCAGAAAATTTAAAAAAACCTTAAAAATTACCATTCTCTTGAGGCATAGCCTTTACAAAAGTAGTGACATTCCATGATAAAGCAAGGAAATTCTCAAATTTTTACACTTTTATTGTCATTAAGGGTATGACTACATATCAATATCAACCAAACCATTTCATTATCACATCACTACAGTATAAATCTCTATGCATGAGTGGATGAAGTGTGTGAGGTGCGCTGAAGAAAAATTCCTACCAGTAAAATGCATAGCCCTGTTGTGCTCGCATACCCTTAATGACAATAAAAGTGTAAAAATTTGTGAATTTCCTTGCTTTTGTACATTTAGTGTATATGAATTTTCATCTTAACCCTATTAAGGGCATATGATTTCAGTATACTGGCATTTATCATGGAATATTTGTGTATATATATAAAATATATTTATATATATATGTAAATATATAATATATATATATATATATGCAATATATTATATCATTGTTAGATTGATTAAGGGGCAGGCAAATAATAATTAATTAATAAAATATCCTTTTTTCGAATATGCAAGTATCAGGAAGTTTCATCAGATGTCCTGCGGGCTTGGCAGGCCGAGAGCAGGCTCAAGGCGTTTCCACGAATAGTGGTGATAGAGAGGCGCTCGTAAACCCAAGTCAATTCATCATGATACCCGGTGTGGTGTGTGATTAACAGACAAAGGCTGTTGAAGAAGTTGTTCGTGGCAGGGCCTATCATTTCATTTGTCTCCACGGTGATTCGTTGTAACACAAATCTATTTTGATTATTTGCAGTTCTCTGCTTACGCTGCTGCATGTGCAGGGTTTGTTGCCGATTCTGTCACTTACGAGGGCGCAAAAGTGTTGCATCCCATATAAGTGACTTGTCGTTTGCCAAGGGAAACACTGTAAGGTCATCAGGTCATTTGCCATCTCCTCTGTCGAGGCCAACTGGTTCGAAGATCGACAAGAGGCCAGCAATTTCGAGCTCCCGTTGGACGGAATCATTGAGAGCACTGTGTCTAAGGAATCTGCCAGCGCTCCTTCTACACAAAAAGGAATGGATCAGTATACATCGACTGGCTGACCACAACGACATCTGTGGATGCTGCACACTCCAGAACCTGTGCGCAGGGCGACGGCAAATATGAGGCAATCGTCATCAACTAGGTTCCCGACAACCGATGATGGCATAGCTGTTAGCCACACACCACTGTGTGCTGAACTTGCAGCTTGAAGGCATGCCAGATGGTATTAGTCGCAAGACGTTCTTAGGGATTCGACTCTAGATTCCATCCTGATTGTGTCCCAGCTCTTCTGTCTCTCCGTCTGCTCCGGAATGATTAGACCAGCCTTCGGCCCCTTTCAGTCGGTGGAAAGGTCATGGATCAGTTGGTTGAGAGGAGATTTGAATGCTTCATGTAAATACTCTCAACCAGATCCTGACTTACGCAGAAGGAGGAGGTGTAAGTCTGCAATGCCATGTCGGTTGTTAATCTAAGACCCCCAAACGATACAGGAAGGGTGGCCTTGTGCCAGTCTACATCATCAAAATTGATGTTGCAGATAACAGTAGCTGAATCCCGAATCACGCAATCCAGCCTGTTCAGGTCGACAGAAAACTGGTAACATGGCGCACTACGAAAAGGGAATAAAAATGTCGGTATACAGAAGCAGTTGCACAAGAGGAAAAGTGCCGGATGCTTATCAATCAGTAGGAGCCGGAATGAAATATTGGACAAGTTTGTAAGTTTTTTGTTTATGTCGGCTTGGATCGCTGGTTTGAAGTTGAGGAGCCGAGGATTATAAATTCGTCATAATTGGCGATGTTAACCCCATCAAAGACTCTGCTGTAAAGGATTTTGCCGAACAGTCGATATTGATTACTTCAGACTTAGCAAGGTTGGCCTTAAGATTAGGGGAGCCGAGGATTATAAGTTTGTCCTGATTGGTGATGTTAACTCCACCAAGGACTCTGCTAATTTCCAAGACGGTCACTATGAAGGATTCTGCCACACAGTCGATATTGACGACTTCGGACTTAGCAGGCCTGATTGCAGCAAGGTCTGGGATAATTCGAAAGAGGTTCTCAACAACTTCTGACCAACTGCCTCAAAATTTTGCATTGTCGATATACCAGCTGTTCAAAGATGTAGTCACTGAACAGTCGATATCTACGTCATCCATGGCAAAAAGAAAGGGTCCCACCGGGTCTCCCTGCTGTACACTGCAATGTGATGAGTTGGTGTAGTTGGCTATGACAAGGGTGTTGGAACTGGCATATATATATATATATATATATATATATATATATAATTTATTACTGTTTCATGTATATACACACATAAATTATATACTCATATATATATATATATATATATATATATATATATATATATATATTAGTGCAATAATGAAGGGAAGACGTGTTGAATTTTTCATAATTAAAAGATTTAGGGGATGAAAAAAAAAAAAAAAAAAAAATTTGCCAGTCGACTAGTTTCGCCCACACTTTACAAGACTGATATTGTGGGATTTTAAATATGGGTGAGAATGTAGGATAGAATTAAACACAAAAAATGAAATTAGCGTTATGCTATGAAGGGGGAAAAAAAAAAGTTCGAATTTAGAATAAAATAAGCGTGATGTTATATGGAATGGAGGTTGTGTCTTAGAGACTAATCACACTCAACCCCAAGAGACACTCCTTCTGTTTGCAGAGGGAGGGCCTCTTGAGGCGTACGTGGATAGTCTCCAAGATTTTCAAATGATAAGATGAGTGAGCACAGCTTAAGATGGAAAATGAATCTATGCTAAAGTTCGTTGCGCACAACGGGTTATTTATCAGGTGGTCAGTTATCGAAGACCCGTATGTATTTCTTAGAACATCCCGTGACCGGAAGGTTCCATTCCTGATTTTACTAGGAATGTGTTGCTGTACTCTGTTGTCTAATCTCAACGTCGTCCGGCCCACGTAATTGGCACTGCAATTACATTTAAAAAGATAAATCATGTTATTTTTATGGTGGGGGGGGGCAGGACGTCTTTTCGAGAGGATGGTAACAGAGGTTTTGTACAGAACACAACCCGCACATTAGATGAAAAATAACAATTTTCCACCGCTGAGCTGATTTGTTTGGCGAACTTCTCACTTACTGTACCTAACCAAGGCAAACGAATATAAATCGGACATTTAGCCACCGTACTAGTTTTTTTCCTCGGAAAAATTGTCCACTTTCCTATTGATGACTGACCTAATCACATCCAGAGGATAGCCATTATTGGACAAAGTATCAATAATTATTTGTACTTCTTCGTCCAATTTTGATTTTGAACAAATCATAAGAGCTCTGTGTGTTAGGGTCCAAATTAGATCTAATTTCCGTTTGTCCGGGCAGAATGAGTCCCAACGAGTATACAATCCTGTAAACGTAGGTTTACGATATATTGATGTATGGTAACAGGATGGAGTTTTCGTCACCAATACACCCAGGAAAGTTATGAGAAAGAACTACTATCAGGACTCATGAAACCGTTAGTCTACTTTAGATATGTAGACGACACATTTTGCCTCTTCAATAATGAAACAGAGGCAAATACATTCTTCTCCTTACTGAATAATATGCATCCTGCATTAAAGTATACATATGAAGGTGAGTGCAATTCCTCCCTAGCTTTCCTGGATTTAACGGTGAACCTTTTCATATATTTTCGACTTCTTCTCTTTGCATTGGACATTTTCTGCACTTTTATACTTGTATTTATCTTATATTATACTTACATCTTTCCAAATTATGACTTTAGTAGTTTCCTTACCAACTTATCTCTTTGTATTCTTCTGATAGTAAGATTCTATTCTTTGAAAAGCCATGGCTTAAGGAAGGAAAAATAAATCTCTTTTATTTGAAAACACTTTGTTTTGAACAACTGAAGACGTAATAGATTTGTATTTTTACAATCTTTATTCTAATCTTTTACTTCTCTCTCTCTCTCATATATATATATATATATATATATATATATATATATATATATTCCATGATAAATGCCAGTATACTGAAATCATATGCCCTTAATAGGGTTAAGATGAAAATTCGTATACACTAAATGTACAAAAGCAAGGAAATAGCCTTTACAAAAGTAGTGACATTCCATAATAAATGCCAGTAATATATACACTAAATGTACAAAAGCAAGGAAATTCCCAAATTTTTACACTTTTATTGTCATTAATTAAGGGTAAGACTACATATCAACCAAACCATTTTATTATCACATCACTACAGTATAAATCTCTATGCATGAGTGAATGAAGTGTGTGAGGTGCGCTGAAGAAAAATTCCTACCAGTAAAATATATAGCCCTGTTGTGCTCGCATACCCTTAATGACAATAAAAGTGTAAAAATTTGTGAATTTCCTTGCATTTGTACATTTAGTGTATATATTACTGGCATTTATTATGGAATGTCATTACTTTTGTAAAGGCTATGCCTCAATACAATGGTCATTTTTAAGCTTTTTTGGAATTTTCTGGAAAACTAAGGTATATGGTAAACTGAAATTAAAATGCCATCAACTAGACCCTAGAACCTCTATCTCTGCCCCAAATCAGCTGAATCCATCAAGTAATTGATTAGATACAGGGTGGCACATACATACGTACGTACACACAGATAACATGATTTCATGATTAAACTTTCTGGATCTCTGGGTTGCCTTGACTAATGATGCTGAAATTCTACACACTTATAGAACCTATCAAATGAAAATTTTGTGCAAAGTTTTAACTAATTTGGTTTATTGGTTTTTGAGTTATGATTGATCAAAGAAATGAGATTTCCAGCATAGGCCATTTGTGAAGTCTATTAAGGGATAGAGCGCTTTCGCGCCTCCTTTGATATATATATATATATATATATATATATATATATATATATATATATATATATATATATATATATATTCCCGAAACAGTTTTTCATGGTAAACAACTGATGATCCCTTAAAATAGTGTTAGAAACTAACTAATATAATAACTGTAAAAAATAAATTGACTTACATGAGTGATTTTCCACTGGAAGACTTGAGACTATAAGTTTTTTTTGTTTTTTTTATATATATTTTTTTTATATATAGTTTTAATGGTTGAGAAACTTCCGAGACTATATATATATATATATATATATATATATATATATATATATATATATATATATATATATATATATATATATATATATATATATATATATATACTCAGGCTTAGGTCCTAATTTTTCTAAAGTACGTATATTACAGAAAAAACAAAAGCAAAACGAAACTATCTGTGTAATATTGTAATTTGAAATGTTTAAGTTCGTTTTCGGAAAATTCAGAGTAAAACTATTTATGCCCGACTCAAGTTTGAACTCATAACCTTTGCCTCTAAATATGGCATGCTAACCGGTTGAGCCACCGAATAAATTTCGCTCTCGTTTTACAGTTAAATGTTGGTTAACACCAGAAAAGACGGCATTCTTTTAGTATTCCTTCTCTCTCTCTCTTTCTCTCTCTCTCTCTCTCTCTTTCTTTCTTTCCCTCTCAAGCTCGTCACGTAACCAATAGAGCACTCTTCGGAAGTTAGTATTGTTTATATAGACTGTAAGATTTCACCTCTTGGTGGCTTGTGTTGATAGCGCAGTAGATAGAAGCTACGACTGTCGAGAAAAAAAATGTCGGGTTTCAATCTGAGCTGGAAGCACTTGCATGTTTAGCCACACTGAATAGCTGTGATACGGTGAAACAGTCTCCCCGTTGGTGACTTATGTGTATATGCTTCGTTTCTTTTCTCCCTCCCTTTAATAGAACTAGAAGAAGGAATAAAAGTGCATGAGAGCGGAATAATATAATAACGAAACGAGCCAATCGAATCAATAACGATTGGCTATTAACTGCACCCCCTCCTCCCTCCTCTCTCCTCCCTCCCCTACGTATTATCTGTTTGATCAGTCGTTGCCAATTTAGGACAAAAGCTGAGGAAAATGTCGAGCAAACGGTCTCTAATCTGATCAAACCGATTCAAACAATGGAAGGAAAAACACAAAATCTTTTGAACTCTTAACTCCCCTGAAGAGGCCAGCTCGTACGCATGCGTCGACATTCACGGTTAACTTCGACTTCCGGTTAATTTAATTCTTCTTCTTTTTTTTCAAAATTTATTTCATGCTGTTTTTTTTTTGTTTTTGTTTTTTTCCGATTCGTACTTTTTTTTTCGAAAAATCTTTTTGCTTGGAATTTTTTCATGTCTTCTTTAGATGCTTCAGGTTTTTTTATTTTTGTAGATTTTCTTTTTTCTTCTTTTAATTTTTAGATTGTTCTTTTTACTCCTCTTCTTCTCCTCCTCCTCATTCTCCTCCCTCCTCTCCCCACGTTCTTCTTCTACTTTTCCTTCTTCTTATTTCTTCTTTTTCTTTCTCTCCTTCTGATCTTTTTCTTTGCATTATTCTTTTACTTCTTTTAATTCTTTTAATTTCGATTCTTCTGTTTAGATTTTTCTTTTTCACTGGATTCTTCTTCTTTTAAATTCTTCTATTTTTAGATTCTTCTTTTTTTCTTTCAACGTCTTTTTCTTATCCTCTTCTTCTTCTTCTTCTTTTAAATTCTTCTATTTTTTAGATTCTTCTTTTTTCTTTCAGCGTCTTTTTCTTATCCTCTTCTTCTTCTTCTTTTTCTTCTTCTTTTAAATTCTTCTATTTTTTAGATTCTTCTTTTTTCTTTCAGCGTCTTTTTCTTATCCTCTTCTTCTTCTTCTTCTTCTTCTTTTTCTTCTTCTTCGGTGTCTATGGAGTATTTTAAAGAGTGTTTTAGGGGGTAAAATATATACACAACCCCCTATTTGAAAAGTCAAATATATCAGGTTTGCATGGTATTTGATCAGTCGTCATTGAATACCAATTAAACAAGATTCCCTGAATTTCAATTTCTTTTTAAGTTTAAGCCTTACATTTTGGACATTTTCTAGAATTAAAATGATGTAATGGATTTTGATCAACATTGGAATAAGGATTCTAGACATCAAGTTTAGTAGCATTATATCTTGGGACGGGTATTCTTCTAGTTTTAATATATATCAAAATATTCATTTTTGTGTGAGTTCCAAAGTCTGTGCGTATGTATTCTGTGGTGATGATGCTAAGAGACCGAGGGATACGCGGCCACGACTAGCATGCGGCCGCTGCAAGGAAACAGTGGCCGCACTGGGTTGTGAACCTTGAACCGTTTGATCACGTGAAGAGAAGAAACAAGGACTACTGCTACAATTGGAAGCGAACGTCTTGTGTTGTTGGAGAGAGAAGAGACGAGAACTGCTACTGCTGCTGATATTGGGAGGTAACGTAGTGACTGTGGTTGAAGAAAGGAAGGGAAAAAGGATCCGGACTCCGTTTTGAATAGTGAGAGCTGGCATTTCTGTGTGTTCTTTCAACTCTAAATAATTTACGTGGCTGAAATAGGAATTAACTAACTAAACTCATCTTTCACATTCGTACTAACCTTGGTGGCGTAGTTATTTTATTATTGTTCTTTGAAAGCAGCTCTGTTTTTTCTTTCAACCAAGACGATCATATCCTAATGCACACTCACCCCTTATAGCTAAAGGTAAACTGCCCACTACTGAAGTAAAAATAAAGGGATGTCTATGATTACCATTATGATGATGGTAACCATTAGCACTTTCATTATCTCAATGTCAACAAGGTGTTTGATATGCGGTAAAACAGACAAATCAAGCTAACATTTATTCATTCATTCATTTCGTATGAATCAGACGATTCTATTGCTGGCATTGGTTTCCCCGATATTTCTCTAGTTAGAATTATTTCTAGAAAGACATCGGGTACTTATGGGGGGGGGGCACGTGAAGGTTGCCAACATCTTAAGTTACGAACTGTATTCGAACGTGGCACACCCAGGTTGTTAGTCCGTGTCGTTAACCACTTAGCCACCGCCCGCCCCCCCCCATCAAGACAGACAGACAGACAGACAGACGTCTCTGATATAAGTAAAGATGTATTTATTCATTTATTTTCTATCTTTTCTTTTCACTTTAAAAACTCTTTCTCGTCCATTCTTTTTCTTTTTCTTCTTTCTGTATTTCCTTCTCCCCCCCCCTCCACACACACTTTAACACCCACTTTCTATCCACCTCATCGACTTTGTCAAAACACACCAAAAAAAAAGTGAAAACCGAAAAAGGGGGCGTGGTTTCTGTCGACCAATCACTGATCAATCTGAACTTTGAACCCGAGGTTCTCCATAAATAAGTTCGGTGGTGAAATATCATTGCAGTTACTAGGTAACCAATCTGATTTGATTCTGAGCAATTGCGAGTGGAGTTAGCGGAATAAGGGAGGGCGCGATTGACCGGCTTTCAAGAATTGAAATTACGGTTGAAGGGGAATCAGATTGAAGGGGTAGGGGTGGGGGGATTTGGTCTTCTCTCTTCGCCATTGGCTCTAATAAAGAAAAAGATCCCAGATCGCAAAAAGGAGGAGAGAGAAGGAGAAAAGGGAGTCAATGATTATTGCTGGAAGAGAAGTTTATGAAAGGAAGAGGGGGAAAGTTGGGGGAGGAGAATAGTAATAAGGGAACAGAAAAAGAAGTGTTATATAAAAAGTGAAACGAGTGACGTCACGAACGATAGGTGTCTGACAACGTTCGTCCTCTTTCCAGTCAGACCCCCCCCCCCCCCGAATAGTCCAGACGTATAAAAGTAGAGCCAGTGGGAGTAAGTAGGTGCAAATAAAACAGCAGTATTAAAGTGACGGTTCACAAAATAAAGTCCCTGGTCATAGTAGAAATCAAACCGTCATTGTGTTACTGTTAATAAGAAGACGAAGAAGAAGACGAATAGGGATGCTGAGAGAGAGAGAGAAAGAGAAAGAGAAAGAAAGAAAGAAGACGAATAGGGATGCTGAGAGAGAGAGAAAGAAAGAAAGAAGAAGAAGTTGAAAGAGAATGACGAAGAAAAAGAAGAAGTTGAAAGAGAATGACGAAGAAAAAGAAGAAGTTGAAAGAGAATGACGAAGAAAAAGAAGAAGTTGAAAGAGAATGACGAAGAAAAAGAAGAAGTTGAAGGAGAATGACGAAGAAAAAGAAGTTGAAAGAGAATGACTAAGAAAAAGAAGAAGTTGAAAGAGAATGACGAAGAAGAAGAAGAAGTTGAAAGAGAATGACGAAGAAAAAGAAGCAGTTGAAAGAGAATGATGAAGAAAAAGAAGAAGTTGAAAGAGAATGACGAAGAAAAAGAAGAAGTTGAAAGAGAATGACGAAGACGAAAATGAGTTTGGAAGAAAGAGAAGAAGACAGAAGAAAGGAGGGACAGTGAATGAAAGGAAAAAGTCAGAATTGGCAAGTGGAAAGGGATTGCATTATTGCAGTACATTTACCTTTGCCAATTGTGATTTTCCCGAATGATGCAATCCCTTTCCACTTGCTAATTCTGACTTTTATAAATATTTAAAATCCCTTTCCACTTGCCAATTCTGACTTTTACAAATATTTCAAATCCCTTTCAACTTGCCAATTCTGACTTTTCCGAATGTTCCAATCCTTTTCACTTTCAAATTCTGACTTTTTACAAATATTCCAATATGCTCGCCATTTGCCAATTCTGACTTTTTCGCATTTTGAAATCTCTTTCCGCTTGCTAATTCTGACTTTATCAAATATTCCAATACGCTTCCATTTTTTGCCAATTCTGACATTTCCAAATGCTTTGACTTCAAGTATCCCTACTTATTCCCACTAATTCTGTCACGTTCAAATATAACAGTATCCCCTTTTATCCTCCCAGGTCCAAACGCATCCCAAATTCTGAAATGTCCTAATATGCTTCTTCCATTCCAACTATGGCTTTATATTTTTTATTACTTTTTTTGACCCCAAACAAGGCCTATTGCCACTGAAGCTTAAGGGGCTACTGTGATAGGTGCCAGATTTGTAGGGAGAAACCTGGCTGGGATGTAGGCAGCAAGATGGTTGTTCATATTACATTTAAATTTTTGCATGTTGGTATGCTAAATTATTTCCAATTGTAGATTATGATATTAAAAAAAAATTGTTTTAAAATTGTGTTTACTTTTTATCCAAATCTTGATTATAATTAGGGGTGGGACGTAATGGGTGAAAATTTCAGATTCATGTGAGCAGTATTTTTTTGTGTTCATTTATATATAAATAACACTAAACAATCAAACATTTTGAAAATTTAGCAAAATTCAGAAGGTGCAGGCCAATAGTTTTTGGCTATTTTACATTCATGAAACCCCTTTCACAGCCTGAAAATGGTCCTAAATTAAAGTACTATATCAGATTTAACCATCTATATCCATTCATAGCTTTTGAGAGTTGTTTTAGGACCTGCAATATCGCATGAAATCACTTTTTCACCGAAAAATGATGGATTTTGAGTCCCGTGGAGCCCTAACGGCTATTTTTGGTCTGCACCTTCTGAATTTTGCAAAATTTTCAAAATGTTTGATTGTTTAGTGTTATTTATGTATAAATGAACACAAAAAATACTACTCGCATGAATCTGAAATTTTCACACATTACGTCCCACCCTATTATAATATCTTAAAATGTTATTTAAAAAAAGAAATGTCTTTGAAATGTTATTTATTACAAAAGCACTAAATTCTTGCTATTTTACCAAATATTCCAGTCTGCAAAACTTGATTCTACTTTTCAGAATTTATCAATGGAGTCCTGAAAGAAAGCCAAGGCAACGTTTAAAACCATTTTTATTTCACACGGCGTCAAATCAAATGGAGTTTTATTCTTTTTTTTTTTTAATTTTTTTATTTATTATCAACAATTCTTCCTGCGATCCATACCGACTCCAACGAGGAACAAACCAATACCAATGACGCAGAGTTGGAGATGGCAGATTAAAAAACAAAAACTTTAATCTAAAAAAGGAAAAAAATAAAGAAAGAAAAGAAAGAAAGAAACTGTTGTTAATTGTTGTCTTAACAATATATATATATATATATATATATATATATATATATATATATATATATAATTTTCATGTCATTATGGCGGGAAATATTTTTTATTTTGCCCCCTCCCCCTCCCAAAAAACAAAAAAACAACCCTTTTTCCGGCAAAATGTTAAGTGTCTTTTTCATTGTAATATCAACCTGAATTACACAAGATAAAATGAAAATAAATTATTGAACTTTCCAAGAACTGTAGTTCTTCGTCATTATTATTATTATTATTATTATTATTATTATTATTATTATTATTATTATTATTATTATTATAAGAAATATTATGATGATAATAGTATTATTAGTGTGTATAGTGTGTATTTTACGAACTGTGTGTTATGCAGTAAGCTGCTATTTTTGTCGATGCTATTGTTAGCGCAGATAATATTACTAAACAAGCGATTTATTTAGTCTGTGGAGCTGAATATAAACAAAGAATATCACAAAGTGAAAAATGAGACTCATACAGGATTCGAACCAATGCCTCAAAAAAAGGGGCCACCTAACATGGGCGTCGTTTTGGATCACTTGGCTAACAAGCCATATGTCTGGAGGAAACCGAAATTGTACAAATTACTCATCTCAGCTTATTTACTTACTAAGACTTAGGAACTCCCGCGTCCTGTGACTCATGAGGAAGTCAAAGTAAACGATCTTTCTCTGCCTGAAGACAGATCCACAGCTTCTCTCTGTTGCGATCAAATCTCTCTCGATTGTTTGCTTCCAGTTGATTTTTGGTTTTCCTCTTATTCTTTTTCCATCAGGGTTCCACTGAAGAACTTGGTTTGCACATCTCTCTCTCTCTCTCTCTCTCTCTCTCTTTCTCTCTCTCTTTCTCTCTCTCTCTCTCTCTCTCTGGGGCAAATCTTAGGGCATATCAAAGCCAGCCTAGACGTCGTTTGCATATTATTGACGATGCCACTTGTTGGTTAGTGCGGTCTCTGACTTCTTGGTTGATAATTCTATCGCTCCATTTCATCCCTAGAATCATTCTAAGACATTTGGAATCAAACGCGTCTAATTTCCTCTCTTGCCTGATTTTGAGATGCCAAGTTTCACTTCCATATATCAGTGTGGACAAAACGTTGCTGTTAATAATCTTAATTTAGATCTGAGGGTGAATTTGTTGGTTTTACCAGACCTTGCAAAACTGATTAAATGCTACCGAGGCTTTTCCTATCCTGCACAGCAACTCGTGGTCCATTATTGCCTTTCTTTGTTTATGGAGCTTCCTAAGTAAGTGAACTTGTCAACTATAGCTATTTCTATTTGATCGATTTCATTTCAGCCCCGCGGACTAAATAAACCGCTTATTTAATAATATTACTCGCACAAACAGTAACATCAACAAAAAAAGAAGTTTAATTGAAAACAGACTGTATAGAGTCGGAAATAAATTTTCCATTGTCAAAACTAACAGTGCCAATATTAATAAAGCCATTGTTGACCCACTTCATAGGTATTATTTTAGCGAACAGCAAGTGTGTTACACCATTGTTCTATTTCTGAATTTTTGAGATGAGGATTGATAATTTGTATAATTTTGGTTATTCGGACTACATTTCTCATCTTGCGTGTTATCGTCTCAACATTTCGGCCGCTGTAGCCTCCGGCCTTCTTCAGGTGTATCTCTTCGAACTCGGGAATATTTCTGTCAAACTCGAAAATCTGGACGGAATTTCGAACAGAGCCCTTTATTTAATCCACAGGGATAGCATGCTCTTGTTCCGTCAGCCATGACTGGGAGAAGAAATAGGCCTGAAGAAGGCCGGAGGTTACAGCGGCCGAAACGTTGTGATAATAACAAGCAAGATGAAAAATGAAGTCCGAATAACCAACATTATACACCATTAATTTACTTTAATTTACTAGTTAATAAAATCGGGTATCATTTTACGAAATTGTCTCATGAGAAGATATTATTCCAACTATCATTTATCAGAGGAGTATGGTTAGAATATTCAAATAACTAATAAAAGCGGGTATCAATTTAGTAATTTTTTATGGGTGCAACCTTTGAAAATAGCTAGTAAAAGCGGTTTCATTTTTAAGGTACAACATTTTAACATAGTTAATAAAAGCGGGTATCATTTTTATTGGTAATAGCATTTTAACAACGCTCATAAAAGCGGGTATCATTTTAGTAAATGTTTATGGGTAGACATTTTAATATAGCAAATAAAACCGGGTTCATTTTTATGGGTACGACATTTATATATAACTAATAAAACCGGGTTCATTTTTATTGGTATGGCATTTTAACATAGCTCATAAAAGCAGATATCATTTTAGTAAATGTTTTTGAGTATTGATTTACTCCTCTCCAGGAGTTAGGCACAAGGCCAGTTTTTATCTTACTCCCACAAGTAAGATGTGACCCAAGGTCGGGTCGGGAAAGTGGGGTTTAAAAATTGCCTGGGCAGCCCCGTCGGTAATCCCCCGGTAGGGGCACCTCAGGCAGTAAGCAATAAACTTACTCCTCCTCAAAGAGGGGAGGCGAAGACTGGGAGGGTGGACCTCCTAGAACTGCACAGGACAGACCCATAGACTGGTGTAAATCAAGCCGCGAAGGCCAAGACAATAACAGTCTATGGGGTGCAGTATCCATCGGAACAGATACTACACTTTGATCTTAGCCAAAGGCCAAGAGTAATTTACTCCTCTCCAGGAGTTAGGCACAAGGCCAGTTTTTATCCTACTCCCACAAGTAAGATGTGACCCAAGCTCGGGTCGGAAAGTGGGGGTTGAAAAGCCAGCGCCCGAGAGGTGAGCACTCTGACCATCAAAAATTGCCTGGGAAGCCCCGCCCAAGAATTGAGTAATATGAGTAGGCATTTTGATATAGCAAATAAAACCGGGTTCATTTTATGGGTACGCCATTTAAACATAGCAAATAAAACCGGGTTCATTTTTATGGGTACGACATTTTAACATAGCAAATAAAACCGGGTTCATTTTTATGGGTACGACATTTTAACATAGCAAATAAAACCGGGTTCATTTTTATGGGTACGACATTTTAACATAGCAAATAAAACCGGGTTCATTTTTATGGGTACGACATTTATATATAACTAATAAAAGCGGGTATCATTTTAGTAAATATTTATTGGTAGAAATTTTAATATAGCAAATGAAACCGGTTCATTTTTATGGGTACGACATTTATATATAACTAATAAAAGCGGGTATCATTTTAGTAAATATTTATTGGTAGAAATTTTAATATAGCAAATGAAACCGGTTCATTTTTATGGGTACGACATTTATACATAATTAATACAAGCAGGTATCATTTTAGTAAATGTTTATTGGTAGACATTTTAAAATAGCAAATAAAGCCGTGTTCATTTTTATGGGTTCGACATTTATACATAACTAATAAAATCGGGTTCATTTTAGTAAATGTTTCTGGGTACAGCTTTTTAAAATATTGTAGCTAATAAAAGTGTGATCATTTTAGTAAATTGTCTTAATAAGATCTTTTACCTAACGTTCATCAGAGGAGTAAATTAAATTATCTCCCCTTAGTAGATCTTCTTTTCAAGTACCATTCAGCAAAGGAATAATGTTAGAATTAGGATTGAACATAGCAGCAATATTATAAACTTAATGCAATACGGTGTTTATTCTCTGAATCTTTGTAAGAAGGGCTTCATCGGATATTAAAAAAATGATGTTCAATTTCACCTAAATTCTACTTCTCTGAAGAATATTAGGTGCTTATGCTGATTAGCGGCCATATGAAAAATTATTTTTATATAAAAAGAACAATATATACTTATTAAGCATTATATTCTTACCCACTGTACGAAATAGTAGAAAAAATTATCCACTAGAACTTTAATTACAAGTATTTTTTCATTCTGCGTATCATAACAGCGACTCGTTCAGTAAGCGTCCATCTTGTTTTTTAAGAAGATTTGAAGGGCAGATAACTGAAATCTTCTTAAAAAAAAAGATGGAGGCTTACTGAACGAGTCGCTGTTATGATACGCAGAATGGAAAAATACTTGTAATTAAAGTTCTAGTGGATAATTTTTTCTACTTTTTCGTACAGCGAGTAAGAATGTAATGCTTAATAAGTATATATTATTGTTTTTATATAAAAATAATTTTTCATATGGTCGCTAATCAGTTTTAATTAGTTTTAAAAATCTACTAAGGGGAGATAATCTAGTAAAAATTTAACTGCCTTTATTTTTCTTCACGTCGTGAACATGCCATCAATAATGATAGTTTTATTTTAAAGATAAACACATAGAAATTGAATTATTTTAAATTTTGAATTATTTTATTTTACGATAAAATAGAATGGGTTTACTCATTGCATTTGGGTTTATAATCGGATACTATATAAGAAATATATATTCAAAGTGTATGAAGGGCACCAGAAAAAAGTTATTTTCCATTAAATTTCTTTCTATCTATCTATCTATCTCCTACTAAAACTCTGTGAATCTTGTTTGTTATTGTGTTTGTTGTTTGTGTCCGTGCACACTGGATTACGTCTCAAAGTGATAACGTCACGAAAGGATGATGTCATCCACTGAAAAGGAATTTAAAAACACCGGAAAAATCCTTTATGATGTCACAAAGAGATGATGTCACGCAAGGATGACGCACTCCACTTAAATGGACGTGTAAAACATCGGGCAAATCCTTGACGTCATCCATTAAAATAGGTGGAAGGCCGAAAAAATTCCTTATGCTGTCGAAATAGATCACATCACCGTTTTATGATGTCATTCACTGACGAATGTTCGAGACATCGGGAAGAGATCCTTTATGACGTAATAACTGATTAAGTAACAAAATGATGACGTCATCCATTAAACAGAGAACATAGACGGCTCGTTTTCCTTCATGTCATGCGTACAGTGACTCTGTGCTGATCATATGATCCTATATTAATAAAAAAAATATATCGTCTCTGAAACGATTGCACACTATCAGTTATTATGTTAAATTTTGGAGTGCAAATAAATGATCATGTAAAATATTTACGTAGGACACACACACACACACACATATATATATATATATATATATATATATATATATGTATAAATAAATATTAAATTATTTATACCTACAAATGCTAGCGTTTCAAGCTTATTGCTCTCATTAGTGCAGAAAAGTAATAATTTCAAACGGTCAGGACGCGCGAACCCGGTTCACAGAGTCACACTAAAATCTGCAAGCAGTCGCCATATCCACTCAGCCACCGGATGGAAATTTGAAAAAAGGAAAACAAAAACAATAATATTTTTGGTTTTCCTTCTTTCAAATTTCCATTATGTCGGAACACTATTTTGATATATATATATAATAATAATATATATATATATATATATATATATATATATATATATATATATATATATATATATATATATAATAATATTTATATATATATATATATATATAATAATATTTATATATATATATATATATAATAATATTTATATATATATATATATATATATATATATATATATATATATATAATAATATTTATATATATATATATATATAATAATATTTATATATATATATATATAATAATATTTATATATATATATATATAATATTTATATATATATAATATTTATATATATATATATATATATATATAATATTTATATATATATATATAATAATAATATTTATATATATATATATATAATAATATATATATATATATTTATATATATATATATATACTATTTTTATATATATATATATATAATATTTATATATATATATATATAATATTTTATATATATATATAATATTTTTATATATATAATAATAATATTTATATATACATATAATATTTATATATATATATACTATTTTTATATATATATATATTATTTATATATATATATATATATAATATTTTATATATATATAATATTTTATATATATATATATAATATTTTTATATATATAATAATATTTATATATATATATAATAATATTTATATATATATAATAATATTTATATATATATATAATATTTATATATATATATATATATAATAATAATATTTATATATATATAATAGTTATATATATATATAATAATATTTATATATATATATATATATATATAATAGTTATATATATATAATAATAATAATATTTATATATATATATATATATATAATTAGTGTATGGAATAATGGATAAGCAAGCAACATGCTAATAGAAATAAGGACATAAACACATCATTAAAGATGGACGAATATATAAAGCCAAGTAATATTAGCTGCCCCAACTGAAGCATCAACAAAAAAGCAGCATGATCTATAATATACAGTTCGTAAACTACAATTTAATGATGTGTGTGTGTGCACTTATTTCTATTACATGTCGCTTGCTGATCCACTATTCAATAAACAAATTGTCAATTTTGCCTGAAAATTTAACCCATTTATGACAGATCGTTTGTATTTAGCCCCACCCCAACAAATATTCAGGGTATTCGCAATTTAGCAAGAATGTTTAGATTTTGGACGGGGCGTTACACGAACAGGGACAAAGCAATGCAGTTGATGTCTTCCATAAAGGTTTTGTGATGAGCAAGAAACCCAGAAACCGTGAGCAAAAAAAGCCAATTCACGGTTCTGCTTAGTTCACTGCGAACATTGCAAAATGTTTAATATCCAAGTGACGCTAATTACTTAGCAAGATTTTTCATCGTCGGACATTTCCAATGAAGTACCGGAAAGACACAGAGCAGATCATTATTGAGTAAAAGTTATTTCTTTTTTGTGTGTGTTTTCTTCTTATTTATCTTCGCATTCGTCTTCTACGTTTCCTCCTCCTACTTCGTTTTTTTTTGTACTCTTGCTTCATGTATTGTAGTTTTTATCTTTCTTTTCTGACAACTTCTTCTTCTTTTTCTTTTTCTTTTTCTTCTTCTTTTTCTTCTTCTATTTATTTTTCTTGTTGTTGTTGTTGTTGTTGTTGTTGTTCTTCTTCTTCTTCTTCTTCTTCTTCTTCTTCTTCTTCTTCTTCTTCTTGTCTTTATCTTCCATCTTCTTCGTCTTCTTTTTGTTCTTGTACTGATTCTCTTTCGTGACGTCGTTGTTTTGTTTGTGTTTTCCCCCGTGTCCTCTTACTACTTCTTTTTCTTTTCCACCTCCTTTTACTGCTGGTCTTCTTCTTCTTCTTCTTCTTCTTCTTCTTCTTCTTCTTCTTCTTCTTCTTCTTCTTCTTCTTCTTCTTCTTCTTCTTCTTCTACCTTTGTTGTTGTTCTTTTTGTTGTTCTTATTCTTGTTATTGTTGTTGTTGTTGTTGTTCTTCTTCTTCTTCCTCTTCTTCTCCTCCTATTCCTTCTTCTTTTTCTTTTTCTTCTTCTTCCCCCTCCCCCTCCTTTGTTGTTGTTCTTTTTGTTTTTCTTATTCTTGTTATTGTTGTTGTTTTTGTTCTTTTTGTTGTTCTTATTCTTGTTATTGTTGTTGTTCTTCTTCTTCTTCTTCCTCTTCTTCTCCCCCTATTCCTTCTTCTTTTTCTTCTTCTTCCCCCTCCTCCTCCTTGGTTGTTGTTCTTTTTGTTTTTCTTATTCTTGTTATTGTTGTTTTTTGTTCTTCTTCTTCTTCTACTCGTCCACATTATGGAAGACTTAAGATCCGCGATTTGGAGCTTATCAAAATGTCTCCTCGCAATGGCGTTGGCCATGATTTCCACCTTTCTAAAGCTGGCCTGCTTGCCCGAATCTTCCGGTTTGGACCCATCTTTTCTCCACCCCCACGTCTATTATGCCCGTTCTTTTAGTTTCGCGCCAGGCGAAAGATTTGATTTATACAATGCGTTGCTCAACACCGGAATCAACAATGTCCAACTGTCCAAACTGTCATGATAGTCCTCAGTAAAACGACATTGGTATTGAAAAAATGGTCGATCGATACTCCACGTGATTATCTCGGTCTATTGCTATGCCCGTCACACACACACGTATATATACCTATATAACTGGTTGTTCGTGACTAATATATATATATATATATATATATATATATATATATATATATATATATATATATATATATATATATAAAGTGCATACAATTCAAACGCATAACTACCTAATGGCTAAGAATTTGGTAATGTTAATTATTATGCTAGACACTTTAAAATGTTGCGACTAGTTTCATAATTGACATTATTAATTGTGGGATGTTTAGTTTTTATGTAGAGGGCTTC
>OY744542.1:42676000-42688500 GCA_963556195.1 Sepiola atlantica
ATAAAATATGTTTATATACCGTCAGTCGATGGGCACAGTATAACTATGCAGAGAGTCGAAGGAATAGTCTGACTTCATTCAAGTTTGACACAAGGTTGGTTAATGTGTGCTGTCAAAAACTATAACGCATTAAAGACGGGATATAAAGAATAACGTCACCTCCTCCCCCCCCCCCCCTCCAACCACTTGATACATCCAGGGCCTCTAACCGCTTGATAAATTCTTTTTAAAAATCTGTCAGGTGAAAGATGTCGAAACGGATTGTTAGGGTTCCAACATCTACAGCCTTCTCTGATTGAATCGAGAGAACTGAAAATCGCCAGACGTGATCTTCTTATGGGCGCCTCTTCTGAAATGGATTGGAGCCGACTCAACCCATAGCTGGAACAAGGACACTTATGAGAGCGCTTTCGGAATCGAAGACTCACTTTGTTACGTTTTGCTACAATTGAGGAGGTGCCGACCCAGATTTGCTTTTTCAGCGTGAGTATTTTTCATTTTTGATATAGATTTTTTTTTATTAAGATTAGGATTAAGCTTCCCTTTCTTTGCTCATGAAAATTAAATTTGCAGGCATAATTATTCTTTGATTTCTTTACTATTATCAGTTATTATTAAGATTAAGATTAAGCCTCCCTTTCTTTGCTCATAAAATTAAATTTGCATGCCTGATTATTCTTTCATTTCTTTATTATTATCAGTTATTATTATGATTAAGATTAAGCCTCCCTTTCTTAGCTTATGAAAATTAAATTGGTATGCCTGATTATTCTTTCATTTCTTTATTATTATCAGTTATTATTAAGATTAAGATCAAGCCCCCCCCCTTTCTTTGCTCATAAAATCAAATTTGCATGCTTTATTATTCTTTGATTTCTTTACTATTATCAGTTATTATTAAGATTAAGATTAAGCCCCTGTTTCTTTGGTCATAAAAATTAAATTTTCATGCCTGATTATTCTTTCATTTCTTTATTATTATCAGTTATTATTAAGATTAAGATCAATCCTTCCTATTCTTTGGCCATAAAAATTACATTTGCATGCCTGGTTATTCTTTCATTTCTTTATTATTATCAGTTATTATTAAGATTAAGATTAAGCCTCCTTTTTCTTTGCTCATAAACTTCTAAATTTGCATGTGTGATTATTAAAGTAAGCCGGACACACGTACATTCACTTTTATTACATAGAAGATTAGATATTTTATATCGTATCAACGTTTTATGCAGTTATCTGTAAAATTAAGAAAGTTATTACAAATTGGAACCTATCAGTGACTTTTGAGATACTCTGTATATGAAATTTACAAAGTTTTAGAAAGAAATACAATAAAATAGTCATAAGACTTTTTTTAAATAATTAATTGAGCTACCAGGGCAATTACGAAATTTCGACGCTACATAAACCAGAACAAGCAGCTGCTGTTTTGACTAGAGTTCTCCCTTTCTCTCTTTACATTCTTCCTTTCTCTTTCTCTCTCTTTCCTCCTCCTCCCCTTTTTCTCTTTACAGTCTAATATGCGTCAGCTGGTGAATCTAAAAAAAATGTCTGTTATTGAAAATTCCCGATGTTATGGGTGAAAGTGGCAGGACTTCTTAATGTGAGAGTGAAAAGCTCCCCCGACTTCCTTTAATTATGACTAAACAAAAATAAGATATTGATCAGGATTAAATATTAAAATATTCAAATCGATCGGGAATACAATTTTTTATTTTTTTTAGAACACGGACCAAATATGCTTTATTTGATTGACAAAACATTAAATTATGTATCTTTTTTTAAGAAAGGTATTAAAGTCAATGAAATGGGGGGAAAATTTTTTTCTATTTTATATCTAAGATTACAGGTGTATATGTGCCTGCCCTTTTTTGTGCATAAAAAGGTCCATTTGTATTATTTTGATTCTTCGGACTACTATTCTAATCTTGGAGGTTATTCTCACAACATTTCGTCTGATATGTGTTCTCCGGCCTTCCTCAAGTGCATCTTTTTGAACTCGGGAATCTATAAATCGAACTTGACAATCTATACGGAATTTCGAACTGAACCCTTTATTTCATCCACGGGGTAGATTGTTCTCGTTCCATCAGCCATGACCGGGTAGAAGCCTTAAGTATTTATTTACCTCCTCTCCAGGAGTTAGGCACAAGGCCAGTTTTATCTTACTCCCACAAGTAAGATGTGACCCAAGGTCGGGTCGGGAAAGTGGGGTTTTAAAAGCCAGCGCCCGAGAAAGTGATCACTCTTTTCTCCCATAACGTCTGATCCATCCATTCAATTTTTCTGAAACTTGGCCAAAATGTAGATATAAAATGAGCATCCTTGACCTCAGAAAAATTCTGGTTCGCGCTCCCAGGGGGTCAAAGGGGGTCAAAAATGCCCCAAATTTATTGCATTTTACACTCGCCACATCGAGTCACATACAGAGGGGGACCACACACGCGCGGTTTGTTATTTAATAAAATCAAGATGAAACTTATAGTGTTCATTTTACGATAGTGGGGTTTATGCTAGTGTTGGGACGATTAATCGGAATCGGGAATCTAAAGCTTTGGAGGCTATTTGCATCAAAATTTTTTATTAATAGCACAGGTTGACCTTCCGTGGTATTTCAAACAAGGCTGGCTGTCAGTCGCCGGCTGACACCTATCATGGTGTCGCAATAGTGTCGTGTAATAAGTTAGAATGTGAATTCAAACAACTGTTTTATTATCGAAATGTATGTGGCCGTTTTTATTTGTTTTTCTTTACTAATTGGGTCACCACTAATCAAGAGCCACTTGAGGATAAGTGTTAATAAGACAGGAATGATTGCCAGCAGAAAGATGAGGAGCATTATGGGAGTGCTAACGTTGATTAATGGTATGAACTTATGTTGGGACGATTAATCGGAATCGGGAATTGGAAAAATCAGAACTTTTTGAAGAATCGGAATCGGAAAAAGTTGTGCTTATTTTCCGATGCCAAAAACGATTATTTTAATTTTTTTAATCTTTAAAATTTTTTTTTTTTGTTTAAAACTTTATTTTCTATTGCTGGTACTAATGATAAATATTTATTGATTTTTAAACTACCAGTAAAACAAAAATCTATAGATCACCCCTCCTCCCCACAAACACAACTGTATTTTTTACATTTGCAAAAATATATGCATATATTACATGAGTTTTTTTAGGCAGTTGGTTTATTTTATTTTTTATGTATCTACTTTTATAAAGGACGAGCCCCAGTCCGAAATCGAAACTGTGCAGACCGTTCAGCTGAAGTTGTGCTGTGTAATGTTTAATTGTAAGTATATTTAAGTAAATACATTTCTGTTTGAAATTATTTTTAGCACAATTTTCTCAACTAACATCTGTTGCATAGTTTTTAAATTCTCGTACCTTTTCTTCTTCTTCTTCTTCTTCGTTGCGGAGGGGTGTCGTCTCGATGTCGTCTAGTGGTTGAGTTCTTTCTTTGCTTCTGTACTGCCGTGAACATCGCTGTGTCTACAACAAAAACCTTCATAACACGATTCAATTGACGAACAATCTTTTAAATTTTGATTAGTTTTATTCAGGTGTCAGTTTTTCTGTCGCTCTTGGAGATGTTTCACTAACGTTGAGGGAGAGACCAAATTACTACTTTATTGTAGTTAATTCCTAGCTTAAGTCCTTAGCCATTCGAGGAGAAGGAATTTCATGCCTGTATTCTCTCAGGGAATTCAATTCCCCTTTTCATTTCGGACTACATAGAGAAATACGTCTGTTCAGCTTGCTTCCAAAAACCAGACTGGCAAAATTCTGTTTCCCACACAAAAACCCGTGACGTCACAGAACCCCTATGCACAGGTGCACCTTCACCCTTGAGGTCTCGTCAACGTGGTGGCCCTGTCAACACTTGTGAGCTTCGACTGTGAGAACAGCCCTATTTTGCACTCGGGTGTACGGGGTCACCCGCACTAAATCACGCAAGCCAAACCAAACGATCCCCACACATACGTCCACTTCAACATGCGTCCGGCCTCACAGGGTCATTATCCAACACATCATCCACCAGTCTCTCCCTCTTAGGCAAGATCTGAAAAAGAGTCACCAACTTAATAGGTGCTTCACTATCCACCAAGTTCCAGCTCCTGTCCCATCGCCACAATATTGCATCCTTCTGCTTGTTTTACAAGTACTTCAATGGATTGTGCTCCGATGAACTTGCTGCTCTAGTACCCCCTCGAAGTAAATACACTAGATCAACCCGACAATCAGCTAAGTCCCATCCATTCATTGTGGTGCGGAGTTCCCCAGATGCCGGAGAGCCTTCTACTCCAATAGCTTTTTTACCTCGTGCTGCCGGGCCCCTGGAACTCCCTCCCTGCTCCCTGTTTCCCCTGACTGTACTGACATGCAGAAATTTAAAACTAATGCAAACAGACATCTCCTTACACAGCTCACAACTTAGGATGACCCCTTAAATTTACACCCTAATTCTCAGTAGCCCCTTACGTCTACAGTGGCGGCCTGCTTTGTTTGGGGTGAACTATGCTTAAAAAAAAGTAGCATAATGATGTTGTTATCTTCGTTTTTTGTTTTTTTAATGGCGTTTTTGTTTTTTTAAATTTGTTTACTAAAGAGTCACCACTTATCAAGGCCCAAAAGCCACTCGAAGATAAGGGTAATTGAGTGTCAGGTGGATGGTGATGGTAATAATAGTGGAAATTGGGCAGAATTTGATAATCCAAGAATCTGTCTACATTGGATTTGTAAACAACCATATTATAGTCAGCTGGGTAGCAGCCCCACGATATTGTGTTCCACAGACGGGTAGTTTTAGGAAATAAACTTTGATCATGGAAGTACTGCTTAGTTTTAGGCAGAGAGAGAGAGAGAGAGAGAGAGAGAGAGGGGGGGGAAGAAAAAAAGAGAGGGCGAGAGAGAGAGAGAGAAAGGGAAATTATTGACACTGGCTATAGCTAGACGAGTGTTTGTTGTGAATGTTTTACAGGAGGGTACCATAGATTGAAGATCAATCGAGCACCTGCCATGAAAATAACGACAGAGTAGAAAAAGACAAGCAACGCCTCGTCTGGTTTTTGCTACCGTGTTTTGGGGTATATCTTTCCCGAACACGAGGTCACCATTTAGTGTGTTCTTTGTTTATTTTTTAATACTATCATAAGTAGGTTAATAATTATATTTTTTTTTATGATTCTTATCTGTTGGATCACCGCTAGACGGATAGTTCCTATTTACTTGCCTCCCCACGAGGGCAAAGTTAGACACAAGGTCAGTTTATAATGTGGGCAAAATCCAGCTCCATGAAAAAGAGGTACTCTGGATGGGAATAAAAATAAAATTGCCTCCATCTAGAAGGATTTCTCCTTCATTGACACAGTTCAGAATAGACTAAGTGTAGCATCAGAACAGATACTACACTTTGTTCCTAGTTAAAAGGCTAAGTTATTTCCCTCCCCAGCAGGAGGTTAGACACAAGGTCAGGTGCGGTTAGCCAATGCACTAGGATTAGCGCTTTCTGGCCTACAAAAATGCCCCGGTACGGTCGCCTCAGGCGATTAGCAATAAACTAACCCCTTCTCAAAGGGTGAGAAAGCAAAGCCTGGGAGGGTGCACCTCTTAGAACTGCACAGAACAATACCTCAATAAAAACACTGTACCGCTCTACAGAGTGTAGCATTTATCGGAACAGATACTACACTCTGATCTTAGCCAAAAGGCCAAGAAATGATCGTTACTTACAGAATTTACTACTTATGTAAGATATTCGGGACAAATTTGATCATTTTTTGATATTCTTTAATTTCGAAAGCATTTGAAATATTTTATAGCGGTAAAGTGCAATGGATAGCTGGTTCTGTATACGATTGTAAGATTTGAGAGCTGTAGATCATGGAGGACGGGAAAGCATCGGCATATTAGAAGAGAGTGTTCTGTATCATGATGATTCACACAAGAATAACAAATTTAGAAATCTTAGCTGCAGCTCAGTGCTCTTTGAATAACTTGAAAACCGTGAGACGTGAGTTATTAGAATTGCTACACAGATGTGGAAGCAGTGGTTAGTAGGCAGGAACAAAGCAGGCACTCTGACTGCGTCTGCACAATGAAATTAGTTGATACACTGTAAAAGAAGTGCGGCAAGATCCTGACAATGGCAATGCGGACCTTGGTGAGAGAGATGGGCGTCGGAATGACTACCATGAAGAAAGTCCCTTGTTTGGGTGAGCTGTGTTCGGCAAAAGATTCCCTAAGAGATGCACTTTTGATTTTGAGAATACATCCATTATTGGCCAAGATATGACGTTATTTTCTTTTCTTTCCAAAAAATGTCAAATTTGCCTCGAAGTCACTGTATTTTAATTAATTGTGCATCTGTTACCGATACAATATAAATACATAAACGCCCATCATCATCATCATCATCATCATCATCATCATCATCATCATCATCATCATCATCATCATCATCATCATCATCATCATCATCATCATCATCGTCATCGTCATCGTCATCGTCATCATCATCATCACCATCACCATCATCATCACCATCATCATCATCATCATCATCATTTTAACGTCCGTTTTACATGCTGGCGTGTGATGGATAGCTTTAAGAAATTGACTTTATAAACTTACCTATATCTAGCCAAGTTTTATTCATCTCTCTTTCTCTCAGTTATTTTTTTCATCACTTCCTTGGCCGACCTCTGTGAACTGGACCTGCTACATCAACTGTCCTCGGCCAGCGAAGGAGAACTCCTTTTAGACCGAGGCAATTATTATTTTTGTTCTGATCCAGAGTGTCTCTTTTTAGGGAGCATGGATTTTCACCACATCAAATATCGACCCCGTGCCTAACTTTGCCCTCGTTGGGAGGCAAGTAAATATATGCACATGTCTTCTTTTTGAAAGGCTTTATTTAACTTGTCGTGTGTGACTTACAATACGGTAAGCAACGAGTCACAAATCTATTTTTAAACAACGCAAAACAAAGGGAAATGATTATGACGTTCTATATTGGTTGCATTTTATTTTGTACGTCACACTTAAGTTTAAATATGATTTTCTTTCTTTGGTATGTAATGCTTAACTGTGAAATAGAATTCTCATTGGTATATCACACTTAAGTTTTGAATAACATTTTCTTTGGTATGACACGCTTAAGTGTGAAATAGAATTTTATTTGCTACGCCACGCTTAAGTTGAAATCGCATTCACTTTGATATGCTACACTTCACTTAAATAGAATTTTTATGTCATGCTTAAGTTTGAAATAGAATTCTCTTTGGAATGCCATGCTTAAGTTTGAAATAGCATTCTCTTTGGTATGTCATGCTTAAGTTTGAAATAGCATTCTCTTTGGTATGTCATGCTTAAGTGTGAAATAGAATTCTCTTTGGAATGCCATGCTTAAGTTTGAAATAGCATTCTCTTTGGTATGTCATGCTTAAGTGTGAAATAGCATTCTCTTTGGTATGTCATGCTTAAGTTTGAAATCCCAATCTTCTTTTGTATGATACGCTAACGTATGAAATAAAATTCTCTTTGCTATGCAACGCATAAGTGTGAAATAGAATTCTCTTTGGTATGTCACGCTTAAGTTTAAAATAGGATTTCTGTTCGTCTGACTTGCTTAATTTTGAAATAGCGCTTTCATAGCTAAACGCGTAGATTTAATGGACGCATCTTAGGAATATCAGTTTTAGTTTTGTTGATAACAAAGATCATTTTTTTCTTCGGCCTGTTCGACAACTTCCAATGGTCTGTGATATTGATACCTTCATAAACGATCTGTTCAACTACTTCCGGTGTTGGAATATGTTGATGAACATTCTTCTAAGAATCGTAGAGATACTTTTTCAAAAGTTTTTTTATATTCTTATTATATAACGAAAGCTACAAGTTTGGTTGGAGAGAATGATTGACGGATTTAGGTTCAAACATTAACCTGAGCTTACGAAAGTGGCGAAACCACGTGATTTCCAGAGAAGGGAAAGTCTTCCACTTTCCGGCCAGACACTCAAGCAGGGTAGACATGAAAAAGCCGCCCCCCCCCAAAAAAAAACAGTGAGAGATAAGGTGCGCTAACGATGTTAATTTAGTAGTACGCAGCCCAAGCCGGCTCTCTCTATTTCTGATGCAGTAGCCCATGTTTTACAGTCTATCTCCGTTTTTCTCTCTCTTTGTCAATATCTCTCTCTCTCTCTCTCTGTCTGAACTAATAACTCTTCCATTGAATTAACCCTCTGCATTCGAGTGGAATTATTGAGACGACGAAGACGACTTGAGTTAGCGACAGGTGTGTATAATAATTTATACACGCCACAGACGACCGCTATGTAACATTCTGAGAATTTAGAGTTTAATTAAAATATTAATCAGAAGATCTATTAAAACAAAAATAAAATTAAAAACAAAAGGTGGAAAACAATTCATCTGGAAATATCTTCACAGCATAATCACGTTGAGACATCGATTCTGGTTAGATCACCGAAATTAAGCGACGTTGAGGTTGGTCAGTTACGGATGGGTGATCATTTGGGAATACCAGGCGCTGCATGTTGGAAGACGTCGACACCTTCCTTCAAGAATTGCAAAGCCTAACGTCGCCATCTAACCCGATCGGGATATACATGCGACTAGAAAGTACTTGTAAATTTAATATTCCCTAGAAACTTCCTCTTTCGGAAGAAAGTCGGTTCAACCCGTCTATCGAAATATCTACTCCAGGGGATCATGTTACGTTATTCACCCTAGACCGGTTGAGCCGGTTTCCTCTAACGAAGGAAGTTTCTAAGGAATATTAAATAAGCGGTCTTCAGTCGCATGTATATCTCGGTCAGGGGAGATGACACGTAAGTTTTGCAGTTTTTTTTACTGAGGGGTGTCGCTGTCTTCCCAGATATAGTGTGTGGTATTCTTAATTGATCACCCATCTGATACTGACCAAGCTGAAAGTTGCTTAACTTCAATTATCTAACGAGAACCGGTGTGTCAATGTGATTATGCTATTAATATATATATATATATATATATATATATATATATATATATATATATATATATATATATATATATATATATATATATATACAGCATAATAAACACTCCCCCATTAAATATTAAAAAAACGTATATATATATATATTATTAAAAATAACCGACAATTTTTGTCTAGCTATTTTAGTGTTGATCCCTTCAATTTTCCGGATTAAAATCTTAATCTCGGAAGGAAATTGGCTGATGAAACTGCCATAGTGTAAATGTTGGTCCAGAGTACTTTCATCAGCCAATTTCCTTCCGAGATTAAGATTTTAATCCGGAAAATTGAAGGGATCAACACTAAAATAGCCAGACAAAAATTGTCGGTTATTTTTAATAATACGTGTCTTAAAGAAAAAATGCTGCCTCGATACACACATATATATATATATATATATATATATATATATATATATATATATATATATATATATATATATATATATATATATGTGTGTGTGTGTGCTTGTATAATTAAAAGCCGAAAAGAAGTTTTTTTTTGTCTTTTAGTGTTGGAGAGGTAAATAAGGGGCAGGTAACTCTTACAACGAATTTTAAACACGATTTTCCAGTAATCAAAACTGATGGCTTTAATTGGCGTTGCACATGTGGCTACTGTGCAAGGAGAACGTCGATTAGACATAAAAGGGTTAGGGTTAGGGTTTAGGGTTAGGGTTAGAAAAATATTGTTCGAAAGTTCGAGCTGTTGTGAAGAGTTACCTGCCTCTTATTTACCTCTCCAACACTATAGGACAAAAAAAAACTTTTTTTCGGCTTTTTATTATACAAGCACCTATATATATATATATATATATATATATACACAGCACAATAAACACTCCCCATTAAATATACAAGAAACGTATATATATATATATATATATATATATATATATATATATATATATATATATATATATATATATATATATATATATAAGAATAAACAGTCGAGTGCTAGATTCCAGTGACCACTTCTTTATTCATTTATCAAAAAATCCATGGAACTTTATGGAACCGTATCGTCTACACATGGGCGACTAGATATAAATATAGATATATTGGAGTTTTCATACGGCGACTCTTCAGAAGTCCAAAAATCGTGCACAGGAACATAAAAAAAAGTAAAAATATAAAGCAAAACGAAAAAATAACGCTCACATTGATATAGGATACATAAGACACCATCTTATATACGAACAGAGCTAGGAAAGGGTACGTATAACTTAGTTAAATGTCATGTCGAAATATAGCCGTAAGTGAATAAAGAGAAATAAGAAAAATTATTTAAGTTAATACAGCATAGCAAACCAATACACCCTTAAAATTTGAACAAGTCGGATTGAAAAAAAGATTTTCTGAAAATGGGATGCATAATCGATAACAATCCGCACACTCCTTTGCCAGGAGGAAGTACAATATAATGTTATTAAGGACGAGGCGTGGATTAGAAACACGGATGTCGGCAGACGGATTTAAAGTCAAAACAAAAAAAGACAACAGAACAAATAATTATTTTGAGGGAAAAAATGAGAAAACGGAAACATCTTTTTGTCAATGAAGTCAGTAAGACAAAAAACACGATTGATAAGAAAATGTTATTGTCCGAAAAAGCTGTGATTGGAAATTAAGTGGCAAACATCGACGACAGAACTGACGCCAAATGACGTAAACAAATGTTATTTAACAGGTTGATTATTGGTGCCCCAAGAGATATGGAGACTAGAAGATAATGAAGCCAGCCAGTGGGGGAGAGGGATAAGTTTGATGGACAGACCGATGAGTCGGCGATAGATAAACATGCAAAGTTCCGGGGTATGTTTGTTTATTGATGAATGATTTGTAGGGAAAAAATAAAAGAACTCATTTTATAACAAAAACACTCTTGTTTTTTTTTTGATACCAAGGGAAGCAACTCTTGTCCGGCCGAGAACCGAAATAGCAAATGGTGTTGTCTCCCTTACACTCGAAACTTTGGATTAACCAGACAGAAGATAAAGTTTAATTCAGTGAGTACATTACAAATACACATCGGTTTGAGAATTTAGTTAAAACACGACTTAATAAGTCACGGGCCTAACTAATAAACCAACAACTTTTCAACAATATTAAACGCTTCTCTAACAATTCGATGCCTTTTTTGTAGAACGTTTTATCTTTGGCCTCAAAATACGCATCAGTCCTGATATCAGTTCTTCATTGGAGTCAAATCTCTTTCTCTGGAGCTTTATTTTTAGGTCTGCAAACAGCCAGTAGTCACTGGGGGCTATATCTGAAGAATAAGGTGGGTGCGAAAGCAATTCGAAATGCAATTCATGTAGTTTTGTCATCGTTTCGATCAACTTGTGACACGGTGCATTGTCTTGGTGAAACAGCACTTTTTTCTTCGTAATTTTTTTTTGCGATTTCTTCCTTCAAATGTATCAATAGTGCTATATGATATTCACTATTGATGGTTCTTCCTTTCTCTACGTAATTTATGAGCAAAATATGAAGACTAAAACATTTCCAGCTGATGTTTGCATCTATGGTTGCAAGGTGGGAGTAGTCTATAGTATCACACACATCACATGTTGCAGTCAGTTGGAACGCAAGCTTGTGGTGTTTTGTTCCGCAGATGGGATGTTCGTGGAAGTTCTATTTGGTTTGGGGTTAGGGTTAGTTTTATAACCTCGTAATTTAGGTTATAATAAATAATAACTTGTAAATAAAATGGATGAACTATCAAGATAAACGTTTAACAGATTTATTAAAACTGAACACAGAATGAATTAATGAATTAATTTGCCGCTGTACGCGATTGACATATTAACAGTCCGAAGCCGTGATCTGTGTTTACTTTCTCCCTGGGCAGAAGACCATTTCCAAGGGCGATAACTCTTAACTCCCGAAATGGTTCAAGGGAGATAATTCATTTTCGTTAGTTGTCTTAACAGTTAGAGAGAAAGGAAAGTTCTTGGATGTGGTTGTAGGTAGACAACCAGTTATCGCTGGGGCCCAGATCTGAAGAACTGGGTGGATGCGGAAACAATTCAAAGTGCAGTTTATGAATATTTGCCATCGTTGTGATCGATTAATGACACGGTGCATTGTCTTGGTGAAATAGCACTTTTATTTATTCTTCCTTTGTGGCCTTTTTCGGGGACAATTTCTTTCTCCAAGCACACCAATAATGCTATATCATATTCGCTATTAATGGTTCCTTGTTTCTCAGAGCAATCGATGAATAAAATAACCTGTGCATCTCAAAATATGGCTGCTGATGTTTGCAACTTTGGTCACTTTAGACGGGTTTAAGTTGCCGCTGTTGACACAGCCGACTGCCGATTTGATTCCGGAGTGAAGTGGTGGATCCATATTTCATCCATTGCATTGTTACATATTGACGCAAAAAACACCTTTTTTCTTTCGTTGAGACAGTTGCTAACAACCTCTGAATCGTCGACGCGTTGCTGTGTTTGA
>OY744542.1:42696000-42808500 GCA_963556195.1 Sepiola atlantica
CGGCCGTGTGATCCTGAGCGTTTGTCTCTTGATTCTAGACTGAATCTACGAACGGTGTTCGAGCCTATGCGACCGCTTGCAACCGCCACTCCTACACTGATGAGGGTAAAAAAGCCCGAAACGACGTCGTCTGTAGGTGAAAAACACTTTAACATTTAATATATATATATATATATATATATATATATATATATATATACTGAGAGAGAGAGAGAGAGAGAGAGAGAGAGAGAGGTGATTAAAAAGAAAAGTAAACGAAAAAAAAAACAGAAAAAAATGTCTATACTTTTGACAAAGGCGTAATCGCTGAAAGATCTCAAGTTTTTAGAATAAATGACTAATTTATTTTTAAAAGAAAAATTACGTTGTTCTGGTTTTTCAAAATATTCTTAACATTGCCTTCCATCAACGTTTCTCGTGTGGACTTCTTTATTGTATATATATATATATATATATATATATATATATATATATATTGTGGGCAGTAAATATTTGTTTAGATAAACGTTGAAATGAACAATTCGTAACGGTTGCTTTATATAAACCTTTATAAGTGTCTGACTATTTTTCGCGATTTTTTAGAGTGACTCAAGGAAAAAAATTAATATATTATCATATAGGCGTTGGACTTGTCCTTGTCTGGCCACAAAATATTCTCTAAGTGCTAGTAGCCTCCTCCTCCTCCGAGTGATATAATTGTATTGGTGGTTGGCATGAGCTCCTAGCACCGGAAGTGATTAGGATCAAGAGAAGCTGGAATGAAAGAGAACAAAAGTGTTCATGTGATCACGAAAGTCAAAGCTGTTCGTCTTCGGAGACCGAGACGGTTTTATGGACTCAGCGATATTCGGATTTCCATAACAAAGACGGTCATGGAATATTAAGAAGAGAACACAAACTGATGGAAGCAGGAATGTGAAAAGCGGGAATAAAAAAATGTCTCTTTAATCTGATGAAGAAAACGAGAACAGATTTATTCTAAAGATACGTCCATTCAATCTGCACGTTTAGCGATGAAAATGTTATTTCAAACTTAAGAGTGACTGACGGACAGACGGACAGAGCCCCGTATAGAGATGTGTCGGCGCACCTAAAAATGCTATTTCATGCATATGCAGTTTGATGAAGTATGGAAGCGAAAGCTAGCCATTGATGGTTTAGGACATACGTTGCACGGAGAGAAATAATACGAGAATGATACGATGGATGCGTAATGTGAGTCTTAAAGACAGGCTTTTGTCTACCAAATTCCAGCCCCTGTCCTTTCGCCGCAATTTTGTATCCCTGCGTTTTTTTTACAAGTAGTTCAATGGAATGTGCTCCGATGAACTTGCTGTTGTGGTGCCCCATCTCGTCGTAAGTATCCAACCCGACAATTAGCTTAATCCCACCTTTTCACTGTTGAAGTTCCCAGATGCCGGAGAGCTTTCTACTCTGGCTTCCTTGAACTGCTATCCTTTGAAATTTCCTCCTTGCTCCCGGTTTTCCTGACTGTACCAACATGCAGAAATTTAAATGTGATCTCAACTACCATCTCGTGGCACAACTCCCCCCCCCCTTATGCCTATGAATATGGCTCCAAATTCAAATTACCCCCCCCCCTACGCATTGGTAACAATTTGCCTTGTTTGTGGTGAATTAAAGTGGGAGAAAACGGCATAGATCCGATTAGCTCAGAGGAAGATTACATCTGGACAATATTAGGGAGATGTGTGCAGAACCGGAGTCTTCGATATTATAGCCATGTTGAAAGAATGGATAAGCGTTATTGGGGTAGTTAATGTAGCAGGGTCAGTTCACAAGGGAAGGTTCAAGAAAAAACATGAGGTGAAAATAAGGACAGACTTCAGAGAAAGAGAGATCGATAAACAACTGGCGAGAGGTAGGTTAGTTTGGAAATCAATTTCTAAAAGCCATCCAACACATGCCTGCATGTAAAACGGACGTTCAACTGATGATGATGATGATGATGATGATGATGATGATGATGATAGAAGTTAAGCATGGCAAACAAACGGAAGGACGACAAAGCCTCTCCTAGAGATGTGCACTTGCGTCTAAAAATGCTATTTCGCATATAAACGTGACAGACCAACGAGAATGATATTTCTAAGTTTAACATGACAGATGAACGAGAATGATATTTCTAAGTTTAACATGACAGACCAACGAGAATGATATTTCTAAGTTTAACATGACAGACCAACGAAAATGATATTTCTAAGTTAAGCATGACAGACCAAGGAGAATGATATTTCTAAGTTTAACATGACAGATGAACGAGAATGATATTTCTAAGTTTAACATGACAGATGAACGAGAATCATATTTCTAAGTTTAACATGACAGACCAACGAGAATGATATTTCTAAGTTTAACATGACAGACCAACGAGAATGATATTTCTAAGTTTAACATAGACCAACGAGAATGATATTTCTAAGTTTAACATGACAGACCAACGAGAATGATATTTCTAAGTTTAACATGACAGATGAACGAGAATCATATTTCTAAGTTTAACATGACAGACCAACGAGAATGATATTTCTAAGTTAAGCATGACAGACCAACGAGAATGATATTTCTAAGTTTAACATGACAGACCAATGAGAATGATATTTCTAAGTTTAACATGACATACCAACGAGTATGATATTTCTAAGTTTAACATGACAGACCAACGAGAATGATATTTCTAAGTTTAACATGACAGATGAACGAGAATCATATTTCTAAGTTTAACATGACAGACCAACGAGAATGATATTTCTAAGTTAAGCATGACAGACCAACGAGTATGATATTTCTAAGTTAAGCTTGACAGGTAAACGAAACTGATATTTCAAACTTAAGCGTGACAGACTGGCGGACAGAAATAACTTTTATTATAGAGATGGTTGGACGCATCTAAAATAAGATGCGCCTATTCAATCTACGCTATTTATAAGCATGATGCACTGACGCACAGACAGACTCTTTTAGAGAGATGCAGCGGCAAATCTAAAGATACTATTTCAAACTTAAGCGTGACAGACCGACCGACATACAGATCCTCTTATAGAGATGCCTGAACGCATCTAAAATAAGATGTGACTGACTGAAATGTGACTGACTGACGGATAGACAGACCCTCTTATGTAAAACTATCGTGGCCCAGGTGCGTTCATAGCGGAGTCAGCTGGAAAACTGAAACAGAAACATTCACCACAGACAGGATAGAAAGCACAAAAAGAAATAAAAGTACTATCCAACCACCGGAACAAAAAAAGGACGAATTCAACCATACACCCGTGTATCGTGGCACCCCATCCCCACTTTTCCACCTTTCGCCCGTGCACTCGACTGATGTCTCTCACCTTAGTAAACCTCTTTATCCTGTCGCACTTTCTTGCTGATGTTTCAAAACAAGGCAAACGAATTGCTTCCATAAGGGACAGAGAAGGGAGCAGTGCCTCAGTTATGTATTTGAAACAAGGCAGATATCTTCATAGTACTTCATAGTACTTTGCCCCCTTTGTTAGTGATGAGGCGAGATGATATAATGGTTGTGTCTCTTTTAGTCACGTTTGGTTCAAGGTTGCGAAAAAAAGAGCGCTTCAGTCCGTTTTGTGCCACACTTATGCGTGGACACATAAAAACATTCTATTTTAGACTTAAGAGTGAGAGACTGACCGGCAGACCGAGCCGCCTATAGAGATGCTTGGACGCACTTATAAACAAGAACAGATATTCTTAAGATGCGTCCATTCGATATACGCGTCTAGGGATGGAAAACCATCTATTATAATTATTTACACACAAGAAGTTTTCACGCAGATCGTCATCAGCGATGGCTCACTGACAATAACCGGTGATGTTCCCTGGAATGTGAGTGACAACAAGTCTAACCATATTTCCAGTACTCTCCACCTCTTTCGATAACCATTGCAAATATGTTTCCATTATCGCAACAGTCGCTTACCATCGATTTCTCGCTGGCAATGCACAATTTCTATTCTCTGGAATTTGTGTGTCAATAAACCCTCCTTAAGGTCCAAGTACTCTCCACAATCTTCCAAAATTGGTTAGTGCTCGCCATCATCTGTCTTTTTATCTAACTTCACAACTATTTTGCGTATTATCAGCCAAGGCTGGTTACATCACATTGTGCTTTTTTTTAAGGGTGGGGGGATTTTATGAAATTTTCTGCAGTTTCATCCCTTGGGTTCATGTGGTTTTCTTTCTATTTTTGTTTTATTATTATTTCTATTCACTAAGAGTTCTCACACAGGTCATCAGTGATTGCTCACCGACAGTCGGTGGTATTCCCCGGAGTCTGAGTGACAACAAGTCTCCACAGATTTCCAGTAGTCTCCATCTCTTTTTGATAGCCACCGCAAATAACCTTGCAGTATCGCAACAGCCATTTACTATAGATTTCTCGCTGGTAAGGACCATTGGTCTTCTCTGGGATTTGGGTGACAATAAGCCTCCCCATATGATGATGATGATGATGATGATGATTATTATTATTATTATTATTATTATTGTTGTTGTTATTATTATTATTAGGAGTGCTCACACAGGCTGTGATCAGTGATTTCTCATTTACAATAACTGGTGGTGTACCCTGGCATCTAAGTGACAACAAGTCTCTCCAGATTTCCAGTACTCTCCACCTCTTTAGATAACCATTGTAAATGATTTTACGTTATTTCACGCTGGCAGCGACCATTGATCGTCTCTGGATTTTGGGTGGTAATAAGCCGCACCCTTCCAGTTCTTCTTCTTCTTCTTCTTCTTCTTCTTCTTCTTCTTCTTTCGTGTGAATCAGATGATTCTGGTGTTGGCATTAGTTTCCCCGATGTTTTTCTAGTTAGAAATATTTCTGGAAAGACATCTGGTACTTACGGGAAGGACCACTAGAAGGTTGCCAACATCCCTAAGTGACAGTGGTACTGTGGAACCGACTGGATTCGAACTTGGAACTCCCTCTTCAGTCCGTGTCGATAGCCACTTAACCACCGTCACCTCCCACCCTTCCAGTTGAGGTTTTGTTAGTGCTCCCCCTCTTCGGTTCTTCCATCCTCTTTGACCCTTCACAATCATGTGTGGTATCAACCGAGGCTGGTGCCATTACTATGTGTGTTAGTGTGTGTGTGAGTTTTTTGGGGGGAGGGGGAGGGAGCAGTTTATGGGGTTCCTTGCAGTTTCAGTTCCTTTGGGCTCACGTGGTGTTCTTTCTATGTTTTGTTTTAATTCTGTTGCAACTTCCATATGACTGGCTAACGTTCGTAGTTTATATGTGTTGGTTTCTGCATTCGAGGATTTTCCTTAAGATTTCAGCTGTTTTCATTATTGCCATCCGTTGTATAGTCTCAGTGTTCCCTTTGATTCCATTTCATCGTAGTCTTTTTTCCCCCAGTTTTTATGGGACTGTTCCAAGTGCTCCTACGATTATTGGTATTATATTGACTTTCTTCATGTTCCGTGTACCGTTCAGTTCTCTAGCAAGTTACATGTATTTGCTTCGTTGTTCTGTCTCCTTGGCCTTCACCGTGTTATCTGTTGGTTCTTCCTTCTTGTTAACTATTATGTCTTCTTGCTTGGATGAGTTTATCTGTATGTACCTCTATGTCCCAGAGGATTTTGTAATTTTCGTCTTCCAGTACATCCTCCGGTTTGTGTCTTTACCATTTGTATGCAGTCGTTTGCATAGTTACCAGTGTACTGCATTCCCCACACAATCGTGTCTGTTTCTGTATTATTTTGCGGCTAGTTTGCTGCATTCACTTATTATGTGAGTTACTATTGCGTCTCTTTGTCCACAGAGTCTACATTTACTGTTTTCCTGAGTTTTGTCGATCTTAGCTTTGATATAGTTAGTTATAATCACATTGTTCTGTGTGGTTGTCAGTAGTAATTTCGTTTTTTTGTTTATGTGTCCTTTTTGTAGCCATGACCAGGTGTTTCTTGTCATTCTTATAAATCATCCGTGTAGCTGTTTCTCTTTCCACTTTTCTTTTCTCGCCTTTTTTCTCGTTTCTTTGCTCCCTCTATTGTTCGTTTTAACGCTATCTTTTGCTGCAGTGATTAGCCTTACTGTGTTCTGGCTTATTTATTTGTGTTAATCACAATATATACGCGTCTAGGGATGGAAATCGGTCTATCTTACCAGTCCTCTTCCCCTTTCTCTCTTTTTTACATAAAGTCTGTCAGTATCATCCTTAGGTTGTAGTGCATTGTTCATGGTAATTATTTCCCTAGTCTTTTGATCGAAAAGTCTCAGTTCTTCTTTTGTTCAGCCTCTGAAGGGTCCAGAACATCTTACTAATGATACTGCCCAGGTTTTTATTCATTTTACTAGATTGCTGCTATATAATTTGGTTTCTAGAAGTTTTGTTCTCCTGCGGTATTCTTTTTCAATGTTCTCTTTCATTTCTGTTGATTTGATCGTGTCCAGAACTCCCAAATATTTATAGGTATCATGTTCGCCTCGTGTCCTCATCCCCTCTTGGATTGGCAGTTCCATGCCCTCCGCTGTCTGCAGTTTTCCCTTCTTATCTCTAGCAGTACACACTTTTCCATGCTGAACATCGCATACTTTTCCATTCCAAAGTCGAGTTAATCAACGTTTGTTTCCCTAAGGTCTTTTTCTTATATAGTCTTAGCACACAAAATACATGCTAAAAGATTCCACAGTTTTGGGATTGAGTTATGTTTGAAAAAATAAACTTCCATTTTAAATCTTCTAGTTAGCCGTAATTTTCAAATAACTCATCATGTGGCCCATCTTTTACTGAACTTCTATCTATCACTCTCACCCTTTCTCACTGTATGATGTGTCACCCTCCTTCTGTTTTTACAGTCGAAGGTAATATAGAAAGAAAACAATAAAAACGATTGGTCTATTATGAACAATAGGAATATCACCACAGGCAGTAATACTATGTAAACTGTCGTCGGAGAGATAAAAAGACAGACAGACAGAGAGAGAGAGAGTAAGAGAGAGAGAGAGAGAGAGAGAGAGAGAGAGAGAGAAAGAGGGGGAGAAGGAGACATGGGCCAATTTCGAATTTTGTCTTTTTATATTTTATATTTAAATGGCTACGCAAGCTCGGTTTTTCATGATTCAAAGAATTAAATACGAACTCAGTGGAAGACCAAACGAGTCACATGTTTTTCTAGTGTTATAACAAATGGAAGCGTTGCAGACCGAATCACGGACAGAGCCTCTTATAGAGATGATTGAACGCATATAAAACTATGCTTTTGAAATAGGTAGATTATATTTGAGAAACAAGCAATTATTTAGTTCGATTCTTTGACTGTATCGATATTCTATCAATCAAACATCTATTCAAATCGGACGGCTATTCGACCAACACATCGCGATTCCCTTTCACTGTTTCTTATCGATGTCTTCGTGAAAACAGCATCCTTTTGTTGCAAGATAACGTAGCACTTTAGGGTGGTCGGGGTGAAAAGACGCACCCAAAATGCGACTTATTATGTCGATATTGGTCTGGGTATGTGTAAAAAAAATGGTTAAACTTAGAAAATTCCACGTAAGTCAAGTTCAAGCAAGAAGATGGGATTTTCGTTTAGAAGTTAAGTTAGAAGTTAGGACTACGTGTCAGGATATAACGTCACGGACAGGAAGTCCGGAATGAGACGTGGCGAAGAAGAGAGAACAATTCAGAGGATTCGACCGCTTTTTTCGAATCTCTGTTATTGTCAGTCCCCCCCCCCCGGGGGGGGACAGCAATTAGAAGTTCATGGCTATGGATGAAATAGTGTAGCGATATTGGTCTGGGGTGTGTAAAAATAAGATTGAAAATGAAAAATTCCACCTGGCGTTAGTAAGCAAAAAAAAAATAGAATTTTCTATTTAGAAGTCAGGATATGACGTCACGGATAGGAAGTCTCAAATGAGACGTGGCGAAGAAGAAAGAAAAGTATTTCTCTTTGGCAAGTGAGCTGATTGGATTTGTACGTGTATATTGTCTCAAGCTGTGTACAGGGTGAGCTGCCGTTTATATAAAGAATACAAATCTTCCTCTTCGGTCGGTGAACTTGAATGACGATTCGGTTGCCTATCTTGGATCTCTGTCTTGGCTTACAACCCCCATTTCCCGGGCGATTGGAAGTTTACGCAATGTGTGACTTTACACGTCTGTAAAAGAATAAAGCAATAAAAAACATGAGTCACTTAGCACCAATAATAATTGTCGAGCTTTTCTTTACTGTTTCTTTATTACCTAACTACAGTAAAGAGGCCCCTTTTGCTGTTATATATTCACCTCGATTATGACGAAGGCTTAACAACAATGCAAAAGAAAGACAGAGAAAAACCCCAAAGAGACATCACTATCCACTGAGCAACAACTTGTTACATATCATCAAACCAAAAAGACTCAACGAAAACGAAGAAGAAAAAGGAACAAACTGCTGCTACGTGTCATCAAACCAAAAAGACTCAACGAAAACGAAGAGGAAAAGGGACAAACTGCTGCTACGTGTCATCAAACCAACAAGACTCAACGAAAACGAAGAGGAAAAGGGACAAACTGCTGCTACGTGTCATCAAACCAAAAAGACTCAACGAAAACGAAGAGGAAAAGGGACAAACTGCTGCTACGTGTCATCAAACCAACAAGACTCAACGAAAACGAAGAGGAAAAGGGACAAACTGCTGTTACGTGTCATCAAACCAACAAGACTTAAGCTGTCTATGCGATGCGCCACCGTTCAAATTAAGAAGAAATACCTTCCTCTTTGGCCGGTTAGCTGAGACACCGAATCGGTTGCCTTTCTCGGAGCTCTGTCTTTGTTTACAACCCCTTCACTTTCCCGGGCGATTGGATATTTATGTAATATGTAACTTTGCAGTTGTGTAAAAAGAAAAACGCAACAACGAACATGAGCCATTGAGCTACTATGTTATTGGTGTCTTTTTTTAAAAACTCTTAGCTTATTACATAAGCAAAGGAAAGAGGAACGTTTGGCTGTATATCTTCACTTTAACCATGATGATAGCTTAACAGCAGGAAAAGAAGAGAAAGAGAGAGAGGGACGCCACTATCCACTGAGGAAACACTTGCTACTTGTCATCAAACCGACCAGACTCCAGCTACCTATGTGGTGAGCCTCCGTCCGAATAATCTGCCGGGATCAAAGAATCGGTTCACCATGGAGCTATATTACCTCGTGTTTGTAAAAAGGAGTAACAAGTATCTCCACGAAATCGATGACTCAAGATTGATGATCAAAATGATAAGTACGACAGCAAGATGACTTTAAAAAAATGATTTTTTTAAAAGATATGTTAAAAATCGCTTGGTCTTTAGTGCCTTTTTGCTTAAAAAGATGATATTTTTTTAAAGATGATTTTTTTAAACAGATGATTTAAAAAATTTTTTTTTTTTAAAAGATGACTTTTTTTAAAAAATTATTTTTTTAAAAAGATGATTTTTTTAAAAGATGATTTTTTTAAAAAGATAGTTTTTTAAAAAAAGATGATTTTTTTAAAAAGATGATTTTTTAAAAAGATGATTTTTTTAAATAAGATGATTTTTTATGAAGATGATTTTTCTAAAAAGATGATTTTTTTATAAAGATGATTTTTTTAAAAGTTGATTTAAAAATAAAAGATGATTGTTTAAAAGATGACTTTTTTAAAAAGATGATTTTTAAAATGATTTTTTTTAAAAAGATGATTTTTAAAAAAATGATTTTTTTAAAAGAGATGATTTTTAAAAAAGATGATTTCTTTTAAAAAGATGAGTTTTTTAAAAAGATGATTTTTTAAAAAGATTTTTAAAAGATAATTTTTTTTTTTAAATCATCATTTTAAAAAGATGATTTTTTTAAAAAGATGTTTTTTTTAAAAGATGATTTAAGAAAAAATGATTTAAAAAAAAGATATGCCAAATCTAAAATAGTCGCTTTTACGAAGTAAGAAAAGATGGTTATACATTTTGTAGAGAAACAAAAAGTAGACATTTTGTCTCCAAAAGTATTTATACAGAATTGATGAAAAAATAAAATAAAAATATAAGTTTATTTGAAAAATTATGCATGCCCCTTGTTATTAGAAGCATTGATGAATTTGAATAAGTGACCGTTATTGAAAGCTAAAATCAATGCAAGATATATTATTATTTTATTTTTCTTATTTGAAACTTTAATTTTCGGCTAATAAAATAGTCTTCTCAGAAGATAAAAGACATTTAATTTTTTTCTTCTTTTTCTTCTTTCTAACAAGCAACATTTTTTTATAAAAATAGATTAGTTACCCTTGCTGAAAATTGAAAGCGTTTTCAATATTCAGCAAGAGTAACTAAGGCTATTTTATAAGCTGAAAATTACAGTTTAAAATTAAAAAAAATATATATATAATATATCTTGCATTGATTTTGGCTTTCAATAACCGTCACTTATTTAAGTTTATTTCTTTTATTTATAATTATGCCAAAAGCTGTTTCATCCACATTTCTAATAGCATTCGTTTTTTACAGTGAAATTTTACTTTCAAATGAGATTACATACATCCATGAGAAAAATAAGATTATCTTTTTCTCAGTATCCGTTTCAATTTGGAATCTTGAACACAATACAGAAATAAACTAGTGAAAATGTTTTCTTTTGTATTATTTGGATTCTTCGAACTACCGGTCTCATCTTAGATGTTATTCTCACAATGTTTCGACCCACGTAACCTCGAACCTTCTTACGGTCGAACTCGGGAATCTGTACGGAATTTCGAACATAACTTTTTATTTAATCAACGGGGGTAACATGCTCTCGTTCAGTCACGACACGATAGAAGTTTTAAATAATTCGTAAGTGTATTCTTAGTATCGCTCGCACTTAGTATATATATATATATATATATATATATATATATATATATATATATATATATATAATGTATTTTTATGTAATTATTTTTATTGGTGATTGCAGCGTTGGTTGTTGTATTTTTGTTTTTTTTTGCTTACTACTATTTCGTTTGTCTCCCAAAACGAAATAGTAGTAAGCAAAAAACAAAACAAAACAACGAACGTTGCAATCACCAATAAAAATAATTACATAAAAATACATTACATATTTAGGTGATAAAAATCGTACATATTTCTAAACAAAACGTCTTGGTCCGATAGTAAAACGCTGGATTATAGACATCAACATCGAAAGTTCGCCATGCTGATGACGGCTGATTACGGCTGATGACGGCTTTGAGCCAGAAACACGTGTCCATGAATTACTTTTATGTACGTATAATATATGCACGTATAATATATATATATATATATATATATATATATATATATATATATATATATATATATATATATATATATATATATATTGATTTTATTCCATAAAAAAAATATATTTTGCTCTGAATTTTCATTGAGCACTCTCATAAACCCGGTTTCAACTTCCTTCGGATTCATACCCCCTGGATATTTGTAACAAGTTAATTATATATATATATATATATATATATATATATATATATATATATATATATATATATATATATATATATATATATATAAGATAAATGAAAGAAGAGAGATAAATATGTACGAATGACAAATCTATTTCAACTTCGATTGTTCAATGCAAGGTGTACTCGGTAAAAAAAATTCTTTCCTTAAGCCAAGGCTTTTCAAAGATTAAAATCGTATCATCATAAGGTGGGTGGGGGAAGGGGGGCACTCGAAGATAGGGATTACAGAGATCGCCGGTTGGACGATGATCTCTACCACGAGACGATGAGAAACAATGAGTGGAATGGGCAGACGATTACTTAAAAGGTATTGAATATCCAAGAGGATGGCTCAACAAGTATTTGTTTCCATTAGACTTGAAGACGACCATGCTGTAGTCGGTTGGGAAGCAGATTCCTGGTACCTTCTTCCACAGATGGGATGTTCAAGGAAATAAACTTTGTTCATGGAAATTCCGTTTGATTTTTGGAAAAGAAAGAGAGAGAGAGAGAGAGGGGGAGAGAGAGAGAGAGGGGGGAGAGAGAGAGAGAAAGAGAGAGAAGGGAAAGTTCTTGCTGTGGTTGTAGATAGACTAGTTTTTGTTGTAAATGTTTTACAGATGGGAATAGGGATTGGAGCTCGGTCGAGCACCTACCATGAACATAACGATACAGTAAAGGTAGGTTAGATGGGATGTTCTAGGAAATAAACTTAGTTCATGGAAATTCCGTTTGATTTTTGGTAAAGAGAGAGAGAGAGAGGGAGAAAGAGAGAGAAGGGAAAGTTCTTGCTGTGGTTGTAGATAGACTAGTTTTTGTTGTAAATGTTTTACAGATGGGAATAGGGATTGGAGCTCGGTCGAGCACCTACCATGAAAATAACGATACAGTAAAAGTAGGTTAGCAACATCTCTTCTGTATGAAAGAGGCTGTATGGACGAAAAAAGATCATCCCCCACTAGATTGTCAAGTCGATTTTGTACTCTGTCAATGCAAGAACGAGTGCTCACAGCAGTACCTCCCCAGATATGCTAGCAGTACCTCCCCATCTTAGGGCATATTTTGTTCTTATAAAGGTAGAGAATTGCGTCAGGAGTGAGGTACATTTTGGGAGCGGTAGAATGATCAAACCATTTTTCCAGCAAGCTTAGCAACAGATTTTATATAAGGTTTCTATTTCAGGTCTGGGGTGAAATTCAATTTAGAAGCTTATCAAAGGAGAGAATCATTCATTTCGACTGAAGAGAAATGAGTATCCGTGAGAAGCTTGGTTTTAGAGGCATAAAAATAACAACCCATTTTCCCCCAGATTGCTCGGAAGTCAGAAGAGAGAGAGAGATAGAGAGAGAGAGAGAGAGAGAGAGAGAGAGATAGAGATACAGAGATGCAGAGACAGACAGACAGACAGACAGACAGACAGACAGACAGACAGACAGACAGAAACATCTTGATCATCAATGCTCTTCAAAGGGCTGCCATAGATAGTGGCGTCGTCTGCATAGATGTCAACCAGTGATCTCAGAATATGATTTTGAAGGTTGCTCATGAAAAGTATTGACCCAGAATGGATACTTGGGCATTGATTCTATGTTCTTCGGACTTTTGTCCGTCAACAACTACTTTCATAGACCTATCGGAAAGAAAGGATTTGATGGTTGAGAGAACATTTCACTATATTCCATAACTAAGAAGCTTGTGAAGCAAATTTTGTACCAAACCCTATCGATTCACTGGTCCTGTGCGGTATCACAATCAGCACGTCAACTGTTGACTTTGCAGGACGAAATCCATATTGCTTGTCACTAAGAAGACTGTTTTCACTGAGGTAGTTGACAACTTGATTTATTACAGATGTAAGCAACTTATTGATGGCTCATAGGAGACTGATCGGTATGTACCGAGATTCAGAGGACCGATCTCAAGTATTTTTAAATATCGGGAAGACAAATAGTCTTCCAAGGTGATGGAAAGCATTTCTCTTTTAAGTAACGATTGGACAGCTTTGTACGGATAGGATCTATTTTGGGTTTCAATTTCTTAAATACTATGACCGGAATGTTGTCGAAACCAGGGTTTTTTACCCCACCCTTATAGACCGGTATTGTCCGGGCCTTCGGGTCTGGATTTACGCCGGTCTATCGGTTGTCCGTCCTGTGCAGTTCTAGGAGGTCCACCCTCCCAGGCTTTGCCTCCCCTCTTTTAGAGGAGTAAGTTTATTGCTTACTGCCTGAGGCGCCCCTACCGGGGAATGCCGACGGGGCTGCCCAGGCAATTTTTAATGGCCAGAATGCTCACCTTCTCGGGCGCTGGCTTTTCAAATCCCACTTTCCGACCTTGTGTCACACACTCCTATTGTGGGTAGGTGTTAAATAACAGTTACCTTGTTGGCATCGAGGTTCGTGACACTCATTCGGATGTCGCTTAGAGGTTGTTTTTTTCGGTCATGGGGGGGGGGGGTAATTCTGAGGGTAGGTGGCTCTGATAGCAAAGCATGGAAAATTTGCTGCAAAGTTATTTCCAAAATCTTTGGCTTTATCAGATGCTGACGAGATCACTTCTGGTCCATTAATGATGGTTGGGATAGAGGTGTAACATCTGTTCATGACTTTGTTATTCGCCAAAACTTATGGGAGCCAAACCACTGATCATCCACTCTAGATTTAACGGATTGGGCATATGACATTTAGCGTTTTCTATAACCCTTTTGCAGTTGTTTCGGACAAATTTAAAGGAGGCCTTTGGTTTCAGAGCACCTATTTCGTTTAAAGCGATTGAAATAGTGGTTTCTGTGGGTAATAGCGGCGAGACATGCTTGGATATACGATGGCTAGCTGTTCGATCTCTGTTGGAATATTTTGGAGAGTATGAAGCTCTCAGTAACAACGATTAACCACTCATATATACCAGATGTAATGTAGGACACATTCTTTTTTTAAATGGATTCAAGACGGATTTCAGATATGAAGGATCTTAAGCTGACCCAATCGTGGAGTCTCACTGTAAAAGACACAAGAATCCTTTAAGAAAAGTGCGCGTTATGCTTTGTTATGACGTACAGAGATGTAAACCCATTTGTTTGATAGACTTTGCTATCCGATTGGCTAAATAGACTGTGATATATAGTAAGTTCCGAATTAAAGAATTTTTTTTCTTAAATAGTAGCAGTAATAAACATTGGTCTCTATTTCATCTGGCGGAGAGCAACCCGAAATAAGGTTATTTGGTTACACGATAACCAATCACACTATACAGCGTAGCAATTTCTATCTATTTTTGACTCTATCCTGAGACGTTCATAGTTCGCAGACCGGACAGAGGAATTCCAGACAGCTAAAGTCCTTACTTTTCGCCATATGCATTCAACTGTGTATGCAATATATATTCATGTATTTATATAAATTGTTTGTTTATAAAAAACACTTGTTTCCTCTCTTCTTTGGCAACCGTTTTCTTAAAAATTATTATAGTATAGTCTTGTAATTCACATAAAGATTCGCTCCTATAAAGTCTCTGGGTAGTTGTGTTTGATAGATCAAACATACTCTAGTTTTGGTTTGGCAACATAGATGTAAACACATTTGTTTGATAGACTTAGTTATCCGATAGGCCAAATCATAGTGATATATAGTAACTATATATCACTATGATTTGGCCTATTGGATAACTAAGTCTATCAAACAAATGAGTTTATATCTATGTTGCTAAACTAAAACTAGAGCTTGTTTGATCTATCGGATTAGGGAATTTTTTTATATATCCAAGTAGTTGTGTTTGATAGATCAAACAAGCTCTAGTTTTAGTTTAGCAACATAGATATAAACTCATTTGTTTGATAGACTTAGTTATCCGATAGGCCAAATCATAGTGATATATAGTTAGTTCCGGATGAAGGCATTTTTTATATTCAAGTAGTTGTGTCTGACAGATCAAATCAGCTTTAGTTTTTGTTTGACAACAACCTGGTCGGCTAAAACACTGTAAACAGGTTGGGGAATTGTTTCTCTTAGCTAGCTGTATTTTCGCACTCACCTTTTTGCATAAACACAAACCCAGTGTCAATCAATGAGTTCTCAACTGGTTATTCTGGAATTTATTGAAGTGTGATTCATCCCCGATCGAACGCATTCATGCAGACAGATCAAACAAAAAGAGAGGTCAAAAGCAAAAACTCCAGTGTATTAAATAGTTAGAGTCAAGTTCTGAGAGTAGAGGTGGCACGTAATGGGTGAAAATTTCAGATTTATGCGAATAGTATTTTTTGTGTTCATTTATACATAAATAACACTAAACAATCAAACATTTTGAAAATTTTGCAAAATTCAGAAGGTGCAGGCCAAAAATAGCCGTTAGGGCTCCACGGGACTCAAAATCTATCATTTTTCGGTGAAAAAGTAGTTTCATGCGACATTGCAGGTCCTAAAACGTCCTCAAAAGCTATGAATTGATATAGATGGTTAAATCTGATATAGTACTTTAATTTAGGACCATTTTCATGCTGTGAAAGGGTTTTCATGAATGTAAAATAGCCAAAAACTAGTGAAAAATAGCCCAAATTAGCCATAATCCTCCGTTAAGCAACCTAATTGATTGTCAAGCATCTACAATGGTTATGAATTGGTGTAGATAGTTGAAACCATTGTAGTGTAGAAACCATTGCATTGTATCATATTGAAGCAGTTTAATAACAATTATTTTCTTTTGTTTTCAGTTCAGTTCAGTTTAGTTGAGAAGATAGGATGAGTGGAACAAAGTACCAGTACGATGATTGGGATTTCACTTTGCTTGAAAACCTCCCAACTGTACATGAGTGCGTTTTGGCCATAGTTCATCATGCTCCAACTTATGGATCTACAAAACTGAAAGAGCATCTCCATCAATTTTCTCTGTGTCTGCTGGCTCACTGGCAAAGAGCATTTGGAAGAGACATTAAACTAACAACAATAAAAGGAGTGAAAGATAAACTTGATCGATACTTGAGAGAGTACAATAGCAAAGTTCAGAAGGGCCATAGATCGAAGAGGTCAAACGATTCAATGGAGGACAAAAAATCACATTCTTTTCAATATTCTGGGAAAGGGTGTTGACGTGGAGACGTTTGATGCAAATGAGAAACAGCTTTTCTTTGATCAAGTTGCACTCAACCGGAAGGTCATAATTGACAACATGCATATCGATGAAGAACATGAATCAATAGTTGTTGAGACGGAGGAAAGAGAGGAACAAGAGATGGCTATTTCAGTTACAGAGGAAGAAGAAAGGGTTACAATAATGAACAGTACTCTCGACGATAGTGATACTAATATCAATTTTGCTGTGCAGCGGTCAGGGAGGGTACGTACCACAGTCAGCTGTAATGAAGTTGTAGTTCAGACAGATATGACTTTCAATCTCCGTGAAGGAAGCAAAACATTTACTGACTCCATCAATATTGCACTGGCTACTTCCTCATCAGCCGCAAACATTTCTTCAGAAGCAGCACGGATGGCGTATAAAGTTGCGACTGAGAAACATCTGGGGTTGAACTACGCTCTGAAAGCTGATGTTGAAGAAGATGAAGTTGAACCGCCGAAGAATAAACGACCTTACACTGAGGAAGAATATATACAATATAAGTATGTTCTCCCATCAGCAAAGACGATCGAAAGATGAAGCACTTGATGGCAATCCAGGAAGAAAGGAATGCTGCCTTAGCACTTCTTGATACTACTCCATCTGATGTGGTAACCTTCCACTATGACACCACAACCCGCAAAAGACTAAATGGTGAGTGGCCATCGTTGGTGATTCAAACTTCCAGTGGGAAGAAATTTCGTCTGCGTTCACTAAACATGGCAGTTGAAGATCGAAGGAACATTGTAAATCTTTTTTTGGCATCACTTAATCGTTTGTCTCTGACAGTAGGGTGCAATAAAGCTTTGATTTGGGAAAAACTGACAGCTGTCATGACAGACTCCGTTCAGAAGAATCTCCAAATTGAACAGCTGATCGCTGCGTCTCTCTCTTCCAATGATGTACCTCTACATCTCCTATGTGTGTCCCACACATGTGAAGCTTTTGATGTTGGAAATTTTGGCTATTTTTCACTAGTTTTTGGCTATTCTACATTCATGAAAACCCTTTCACAGCATGAAAATGGTCCCAAATTACAGTACTATATCAGATTTAACCATCTATATCCATTCATAGCACTTGAGGATGTTTTAGGACCTGCAATGTCGCATGAAACCACTTTTTCACCGAAAAATGATAGATTTTGAGTCCGGCACCTTCTGAATTTTGCAAAATTTTCAAAATGTTTGATTGTTTAGTGTTATTTATGTATAAATGAACACAAAAAAATACTACTCGCATGAATCTGAAATTTTAATCTATTACGTCCCACCCCTACTGATAGCGTCTATATTTGTGAGGAGGGGGGAGGAACTAGGGTCAATTCTATAATATGACAGTATTGTTCAATATCGGGTCAGGTGTATCTTTAATGGCACCTGGGGGAAAAAGATTACTTGACACAGACACAAACCTGGCCGGAAGAATAAAACGCGGTTGATTGACACGGAATCAACTCTTCAGAAAATAAAATATTTACAGATTTGATGCAAAAACACCTGCAACGGTCATCTGCAGAGGTTTCATGATAAGGTGCAGAAACATATCTATAATTTGATTGGCCCGCACCCTTTCTTCTTCTCTGTACCTTCTCTCTCATAGACGTGATGTTGCTAGTCTCAGTCTTTTCTATAAATACTATTATGGCATGTGTTTTTCAGAATTGTGTGACCTATTCCCTGCTTCTTTTGTTTCAGCTCATTTTATTTGTTGATCTAGTGGTCTATATCAATTCGTTGTTTTGATACCTCATTGTAATACAACTTCCTATTCCAGTAGCTTCTTTCCAAAAACTGCAGGCTTGTAGAACTCCTTTCCTGCTGCCTGTTTTTTCTCATACCTATAGCCATGGTCTTTTCAAGACCAAGGCCAATAGGCATCCCATGTTTTTGCTATAATCATATTTCGTTCCTGTTAGCTCCTTACATCAAGTGACTTCATGCTTTGTCTGGAGCGATTTCCATAAAACGCCCTAGCGATGTGGCTAAATTGACAGTGATTGTGAAATCCTAGAATGCGCGTTTCTATGTCGATGCCAGGGCGTCCCAAATCGTTATATAAATTAGCCTTAATTGAGACCGACAGAGAGTTAATTGGCGATCGAGAAATCAACCTCCGTTAATTCCTGTGCGTGCTCCACTTTTCTCACTCGCCCCCACTCATTCGTGGCCACCGACAATAAAGATATATAATTATATTTTTTAGTCTTAGTCTCGGCCTTTTGGCTAAGATCAAAGTGTAGTATCTGTTCCGATGGATACTGCACGCCTGTCCTGTGCAGTTCTAGGAGGTCCACCCTCCCAGGCTTCGCCTCCCCTCTTTGGGGAGGAGTAAGTTTATTGCTTACTGTCTGAGGCGCCCCTACCGGGGAATGCCGACGGGGCTGCCCAGGCAATTTTTAAATGACCAGAGTGCTCACCTCTCGAGCGCTGGCTTTTAACCCCACTTGCTCGACCCGATCTTGGGGCACATCTTACTTGTGGGAGTAAGATAAAACTGGCCTTGTGCCTAACTCCGCGAGGAGTAAATAAACATCCGCGTGTGTCGTCATTCTTTTAAGCACAGCAGAAATACAACAGTATATCATGAAACCGGGCAACTGCGTTGAACTAGGTCAATAGAAGAAAGCGGGTGTAAGGATCATTTTATAAGTATGAATCGCACATACTAGTCGGGGGATACGTTCTCGACAATCAGTCCGAGGGAGTCTGGGTCATTTTTGAGTAGGTGATGACCTTGCTTCTGTTGAGATGAAGTATAGTTATGTGCAGTTCTTGGGGTGGGTGGGAAGAAGCTCCACCCTCCCAGACTTTACCTTCTCTCTTTGAGACGGGATTAGTTTATTGCTAATCGTCGGAGGCGCTTTTTTTCTTCAGGAAATCCTGTACATGTATTTTGGGGAGGGGGCTAAAGTGTACACGCCTCTTGTGCGCTGGTTTTTCAATCCCAATCTTCCGACCTTGTGTCACATCCTCCCCGCAGTGGGATAAAGGTAAATACATACTCTTGCTATTGGTAATTTACACCAGAGAAATTCATGGCAGAGATGGATGTCTTTTGAATGGGATCTTAGACCAATTAAATTCATGGTAGAGATGAATAACTTTTGAATACGAATTTAGACCAATGAAATTCATGGTAGAGATGAATAACTTTTGAATGCGAATTTAGACCAATGAAATTCATGGTAGAGATTAATAATTTTTGAATGCGAATTTAGACCAATGAAATTCATGGTAGAGATTAATAATTTTTGAATGCGAATTTAAACCAATGAAATTCATGGTAAAGATGAATAACTTTTGAATGCGAACTTAGACCAATGAAATTCATGGAAGGAAACACAAAATTGACCAATCAAAACTAATTAATACAGATAAATGTTTAAAAGGAACAGAATAATTCTGACTTTATTGTTACGAATTAAAAAAATAACAATTATACACGCAGTGGGAAAATATATATTTATAAAATATATATATATATATATATATATATATATATATATATATATATATGTTAATGAGATAACAAACATGTTTCTTAGCTGATTGTTCGAATATTCATAACAAACTGCGTTATATATATATAAAAGCAAACAGATGAAAAGCCACATGGCGGTTTCATTGTATACTTCCAAGGGATGAACAACAAACACGTGGAAAGGGATGTTACCATCATTTCTTGCGTATAATATGGCCAGTGTTTCTGAAACTTAACAGTAGAAATAATTTACATCAGTGTGTATAATAAGTCCCTGTTGCTGAAAATGTAAGTAAAACATGGACAATACTGACAGAGCATGATAGAAAACTTAATGTTTTTGAAATAAGTAGTAGCGAATAAAAACGGGAGCGTTAGGATCGCCCTCAACTACGGTCAATCAGTTTACTTTTTCCTTTAAAAAATCCCCTTTTGCCTTTAATTTTCGTTCAAAATTTCTCGTATCATACACAAGTAAATGCGATTAACTAGTCAGGGTTATTATTAGAATGGAAAGGAGTGCAAGAATATAGGATAAAATAAGACACGGGGTTTTAGACCGATTCCGTTGAACAATAGTTTATGCTGCCTCAAGACCTACTCTCTCTTTCGTCTTCTCTATCCAAAAGGGACGAATTTAAAGGAGAAATTAAAATGTAAAAAAAAGGAAAACATTTTAATAAACCAAAAAAAAAAACGCGGTTTAAATATGGCGTCCTCTAATGAACATAATTGCTGCTACGATTTGTTTGCTTGGATATTTTACAAGCGTGGCTCATTTCGTTTTGATTCAAACTAAGAAATGGAAAACAATAATTGAAAGATTATTGCACATTTTAGAAAAAGTTATATTGGTTTTAAAAATATCAAAACGGACATTATTATTTTAAACGAATTTCTGTTAAATAAATTATTATTATTATTATTTTTTTTTATTATTAATATTATTAATATTATTATAACTAGTTATAACTCGGTATAGCTCGTTATAACTGCGTAGCTTGGTATAACTCATTATAGCTAGATATAACTAGGTATATCTCTTTATAACGGTGTAGTTAGAACTTGTATAGCTCGGTATGCCGTAAAACAGACAAACTAACTAGTTTGCATATTTTGCAATTATGATTCTTTTTTTAACAAAAATTTTTACAAAATTAAAAAAGGTAAAAGATAAATTTTTTAAAAAATCGAAAAAAAATCGTACAATTCATCTTTTTATTGTTATTATCATTTACATTACGATCTTTGATATTTACCATCTTTGACTCAAGCTGGCCTGAATGTTTCCACAAAGGCCTCACTCCAATCTGGCTGCAGCAATAGTTAGATACACCATTAAGTAGACAATTCAAAAAGAAACAAATATATAATAATAAAACAAAATTACAACAAAATAAATATCACTGGGTCCTGTCGGCAGCATCTGTCCGTAAATGATGTTATATTTTTTGGAGAAGTAACACAGTCCCAGTTGATCCTACGGCTCAAAGAGTTGATCTTTCCTTTTAGAATAACTTTTTTTTTAATAGAATAATAACAATAATGATAAAAAGTTTAATTTGGTTTCATGGATGTTGCCTCTGAGGTCGGATGTTTTATTTTTGTTTCTTTGCTGTGATTTGAACAACCTCTTTCTTTTTTTTTTTTTTAAATATCGTCATATATTAATTTTTTATTTTATTTTTAAGAGATGGTGTCCCTTGATGTAATTAGACGCCATTTTGATGTCTCTGTTTGTAGAACTGGAACTGTTCTTTGTCAGTCAACGGATGGTACAGTGGTAGACTAAAGAATGTGGTGGAGTGGTGGAGTTACGGTGATTCCAGAAAACAAGAAAACATTTAATCTTCGGCTTTGTCAGGGAAGGGGCCAGCCATAACTTTCTTCGCCAATTCTGGAAAAAAATAAAATTCAGATTTAAAACTAAAAGAAACGGTTCTCGGTCAGAAAATTTGAAAAAAAAAAAGCTCTGAAATATTTAGTGGCTTGAAGCATGGACGGGGCTAGGAATTGTGGGTCCCAATTAGGAAACTGATAGTAGAGGGGCCTTACTTTACATAGGAAAATTTATGGATATTCATATTTCATATAAAAAAAAACACATGCAAACCAACAAAAGTAGTATTTTATTTATTTTTAATGGAAATCTCTCCAAACAAGGCATGAAGCCACTTGATGTAAGAAGCTAACAAGAACGAAAGATGATTATCGCAAAGACAGGAGATGCCTAGTGACCTTAGTCTTGAAAAGACCTCATGGTGCTTTTTTACATTAGGACTTGCGCTAACTTTGACCCTGTCGTCAGGGTTAGGGTGAAAGTGGGTGTTAGGGTAAGGGTTAGCGTGAGTTAGGGTTAGGGTCATGGTCAAAGTTAGCGCGAGTCCTAATGTAAAAAAATACCGACATCATATACTAAAAAGGGCCCTGCTGGGATGGAGCCCCCTCCCAAGGGTTTACATTACTCAAAGTACGTTTTCTCTCATTATCAGAAATTTAAAATTCGAGAAAACATTTTTGATCGTAACGTAATTCAAACACACAGACGAATTCTACCATTTAGTTCAAAACGATAACAATAAGATTTCAGTTGTTAATACACGTGACATAACGATAATTTACTGTTAATTCACCATGCATAATAGAATTCATATTATAATGAAGAATATCTGGCATATGGCAGATGTTCTTCGGAATTGTCTGATTTAGTCCCTGCTTCCTTTATTCCAGCTCGTTTTACTCGTGGGTCCAGTGGTCTTCACCAATTCAGTGTTCATGTACCTCGTTATAATGCATCTTCCTATTTCAGTAGCTTCTTTCCAAGAACTGCAAACTTGTGGAACTCTCTTCCTGCTGACTGTTTTTCTTTTACATATAGCCTCGGTCTTCTTAAGACTACGGTAAATAGACATCGATTGTCTGCGTTAATCATCTTTCGTTCTTGTTAGCTCCTTACATCAAGTGGCTTTATGCCTTGTCTGGAGCGATTCTCATAAAAAAAAAAATATTCTTCATTTTACGTTTTTAGTAGTATACTGTGCCTCATATATAATTTTTTAAAAAGGGTCCTGCTGGCGCGGAGCCCCTTTCAAGTGCGGGCCCAATTTGATCACATTTGTTAAATTGGCTTTCAACCGGTCCTGTCTTTGTGTCAGACTAAGCTGGTTTGAATATCAGATTTTTAATCGGAGTTAATTTTTTACCCATGTCTTGATGTGTTCCTGCTTTAATAAGCTCCTAGGACTGACCTTCACTCCAAACCTCCATTGCTAAGGTCGCTGGAAAAGAATGGTTTTATCATTCTACCGCTCGAGAAAATACCTGATTCTGACGTAATCCCCTGCCTCTGTAACTGTATTTGAAATTCTGGCATTTTTTATTTATTTATTTTTTTGTTGCTAAGTTTGAAATCTGAGGTCAATAGCCCGTGGGAAAACATACGGTTATGTGAATGTCGTGGGAGTCGCTTTACGACAACTTTTTTGTCTTTCCGTATTCGTTTGGTACGCAAGAGTTATTTAAAACCCTCTTCTCTATAAATGAAATCAGTTCGTCGTATTTTCAATTTAAAGCATAAAATAATTTTATTTAGTTTGATAAGAACTGAAAACGCATAGAATTAAGAGCCGTTAGTGTGTTATGTTACCTGGTAAGGACGGGTATTCTTATATATATATATATATATATATATATATATATATATATATATATATATATATATAAGATGGAGGACTGTTTCCACAACTGGGGAGGTTCCGCTCCAAGCACTATTATTTTGTCGTGACAGAGTACAACATCGACTTCGAAATCGAGTGTGGGGGGGGATCTCTTCTCTTCTCTCCAGCCCCTTTCGCACAGAAGAGATGTAGCTAGTCTTTCTCTACTTTATCATTATTTTCATGATAGGTGCTCGACTGAGCTCTGATCACAGCAAACACTCTAGCGACAACACCTGTAAAGAATTTTCCTTTCTTCCTGTTCAATTAGAACTAAAGGGAACTTTCATGAACAGAGCTTCTATCCGAAAATGTTCTATCTGTGGAATACAATACCACGGGCCTACTTCCCAGCTGACTACAACATGGTCGTTTTCAAGTCCGATGTTAACAAATTCTCTTCGAGCCGTCCGCCTAAATAATCACCTTCTGACCATGTAACCCATCGTTTTTAATACTCTTAAAGTGTTATCTATCGCCAACTTACATTCTCATTAACCCTTATCCTCGAGTGGATTTTGAGCCTTGATAAGCAATGACACATAAGTAAAAAAAATGTCGTCAAATAAACAAAGAAAAATAGTAAAGTGGCGTGAATTTGTTGGTTTTTGTTTTTAGAATGTACAAAAGATAATCCGAAAGAAAACGTAATGAAGAAAAATACACAAGGCAATGATTAATGATGTTTGTAATTATAATACAAGAATTGTCTTGTAAACAAAGTGGGTTTGCGGCTTAATTAAAAGACCAACTTATCTGATACTGTTTTTATATACCCGTTTAACTATAACAGCACTTATTTGCGAAAGAGTTTTCATTTTACGTCACAAAGATGGCTCAGTAAATGCGTTTTGTTTAGACGAAAACTAAATTCAAAAGAGGACGAGAATGGACTTTTCTCCTTTATCCTGAAAAAAAAATAAGTGTCTGGTTATTGGTCAAAGAGAATTGTTTTGCCCAATCAAATGGGGGTATTTTGAATCAAATCTAATTCAAGATTTCGTCTGGACTTCTTTTTTCGTTTGTACCAAAACTGATGGAAATGAAGTCCATATCGCATGTTTAATCGTTAATTCTAACAAGTGTGGAGTATGTTTTTTTTAGAAGACAGCATTCGGATTCCTATCGGATAAGCACCAAATTGTACTTATTTGACCTTTTGAATCTGATCGGTACCCGCTCATGTATTTAGCGACTTGTCAGTCTGCATCTAGTTTTAAAGGTCAAACATATATTGTTTTAATTTTAGTTTTGCACCTGCTCGTCTAGAGAATGAGTGCGAGCTATAATAGATTGCATTCTGATCATGACGTACCTTCGTATTTGATGTTTCCATCAATGTCTTCTCTAATATCGCAGAAGGTGAAGATGTCAGAAACTTGTTGTTCAGTAATTCTTTCTCCTGAAAAGGTTAAAAAAAACAAAAAACAAGAATTAACAAAACGAAAAACAAACCTTTTGTCCTAGAATACCTTACGCACCCTATTTGCATAGACAAATTTATACGTACACACAAAAATGAACCTTAGAAACAGATAATTACTTTTTTTTTTAATAAAACACGATTTTGAAGATAGGAATAAATATAATATGTATATAATAATTTTTATTCTCATCCTTTACTTGTTATATATATATATATATATATATATATATATATATATATATAGGGTGAGCCAAAAGTAGGTGGACAGTAAAAAACATTTGTCGATGCGTAAGAGGCAGACTTCAAAGCTGTGTAAATCAAGAAGGAAAATGTGTTTTACTGTCCACCTACTTTTGGCTCACCCTGTATGTATATATATATATTGGCTCACCCTGTATGTATATATTGGCTCACCCTGTATGTATATATATATATATATATATATATTGGCTCACCCTGTATGTATATATATATACATATATATATATATATATATATATATATTGGCTCACCCTGTATGTATATATATATATATATATATATATATATATATATATATATATATATTGGCTCACCCTGTATGTATATATATATATATATATTGGCTCACCCTGTATGTATATATATATATATATATATTGGCTCACCCTGTATGTATATATATATATATATATATATATATGTATACATACAGGGTGAGCCAAAAGTAGGTGGACAGTAAAACACATTTTCCTTCTTGATTTACACAGCTTTGAAGTCTGCCTCTTACGCCTCGACAAATGTGTTTTACTGTCCACCTACTTTTGGCTCACCCTAATACAAAAATACAGAAAATCCAAAAAATTGTAAAATAAAATCTAAAATCTAAAATAATAAATATAGAATTAAAACATGTTCAAGGATTCTTCATTCCGCACATTGATTTTCGATTTGTTACGTGGTACCTAGTTATCATCACGATTAAAACAAAAAAAAGTTTTCAAAAATGGTGGCAAGCAAAACGTTACCAACTGATTGCCATAGTCTTTGGTCATGTTCTCGTTAATCTTTTAACAAAAGGTTCTGTTATGCCGAAAGACCCAGCATCTGAATGGATTATCGATCAGTTCTTATTGGAAATAAAGTATCGGTCATACTCGTCGAGAGAAAATATTATCGATCAGATTAGTTCTACAGTGTGAACTCTGCACTGCCATTTGCTGTAACACTTATGAAATCAGATGATAACTGCGCATGTGCAGTGATGCGAACGAAATCCGCCATCTTTATTTTGTTGTTGCTTTCCCCCCGAAGCAAAAATGTCGATGAAAACTCAGAACTTTTTTCTTATGTCTTTCAGTCATCATTGTACAAATATCTTCTAAAAAAGACAATTCGATTTTTTTATAATCTTCTATTTAGCAGAATAATTTTTGCGAATATGAAAAAAAGGATCTTTATTTTAACAAAATATATATATATATAAAATAAAAATATTGTCCTTTTAAGGTTTTTTTTTTGTGTTAGACAACTTTTTAACAGCAATACAATAGAGAGAAGTGTGATGGTTTGCATAAAAGTATGCAACGATGCGAGAAGGGGAGAGAGAAGGAGTGAGAAGGAGAGAGAGAGTAATAAAGAGAGAGAGAGAGAGAAAGGGAGAGCAATAAGAGAGATAGAGAGAGATAGAAAGAGAGAGAGCAATAAAGAGAGAGAGAGAAAGAGAGAGAGCAATATATATATATATATATATATATATATATATAGAGAGAGAGAGAGAGAGAGAGCGCGCAATAAAGAGAGAGAGAATGCAATAGAGAGAGAGAGAATGCAATAGAGAAAGAGAGAGCAATAGAGAGAGAGAGAAGGAAAGAGAGAGAGAGAGAGAGAGAAAGGGAGAATGAGAGATTCAGACTGAGAGAAAGAGTGTGTAAATGTAGGTGAACAAGTAAGAGTGTATATACGTTTTAACATGTATACGTTAGAGCAAAAGCGTATACATGCTAAACAGAAACAAAGTTTGTATATGAGAAAGAGAGAGAGAGAGAGAGTGAGAGTGAGAGTGAGAGTGAGAGTGTGTGTGTGTGTGTGTGTGTGTGTGTGTGTGTGTAAGAATAAGAGAGAGAGACTGGAAGAGAGAGAGAGAGAGAGTTTATATGTAAGAATCTGCGAAAGAAAGCGGGAGCACGTGTGTGTGTAAGAAAATGCGAGAGAAAGAGAGAGCGAGAGAGAGAGAGAGAGTGTGTGTGTGTGTGTGTGTGTGTGTGTGTGTGTGTGTGTGTGTGTGTGTGTGTGTGTGTAAGGAGCGCCGTGTCATTCAAATATATGCAGAGCAGAATGTGTAAGTAGAGAAATAAATAATACGTCAAGACATTTCATGTTCCTACGTACGTTATATCAATCACCTTTCAGTTACATTAAAAAAAATGAGACCATTCGATTGTGATTGATGATTAATCTGATGTCGCTGTGCAACCAATTCCAACTTTACCGATATATAAAAGTTAACTCTGACTTCGAGACTTACCCAACATTTTGAGTACGTTTCTGATTTCAGCTGATGAGATCAAGCCCTGTCCTTCCCTGTCGAAGGTCTTGAAGCCTTCCATAAAGTCGGCAAGGGTACCGGTGTCCTTCTCGGCGCTCATTTCTTCATAGATTGGCAAGATTTCTTCCAGTTTGTAAGATTTCTCGCCTGAAAAGAACAAAAAAACATAGTGGACCTTTTAACAAATGGAAAGTTCCCAGTGCTTTATCAGGGTGATGCTTTAATACACACACACACTAATATATATATATATATATATATATATATATATATATATATATATATATATAATGTAATGTAAAAAATAGTTTATATATGTTTGTGTTTTATATCATAGCAGTTGATGTTTAAGAATACAGAATGTTTTTAAAAAAGAATTTTCGGTCGCTACCTGCGAACTTTTTCACTATAAAAAAATAGTGAAGAATGTCGTAGGTAGCGGCCGAAAATTCTGTTTAAAACAGTCTGTATTCCTATACGTAAACTAATAAGAAATAAAACGCAAAAATGCATTATAAATTATATATATATATATATATATATATATATATATATATATATATATATATATGTATATATATATATATGAGTCAATGAAAGATAATTAGACCTGCAAATGGAAGCAAATCAATATCTTCAGTTGTTCAGAACAAGAGCATTTAGTGAATAAAAATATTTCTTCTTCTTCTCTTTCATTCCTTAAGCCAGGCTTTTCAAAGATTAAAATCTTATCCTGTTTATTTTCTATTATGTGTGGTGTTCATTTTGTATTAGTATATAGATATATGTATGTATGTATGTATGTATGTATGTATGTATGTATGTATGTGAGTGCGTGTTTGGAGACTGACAGTCACTATATGCTTTTGACTATTTCTGTCCTTGCGGTTTACCTCCGCATGCATATCCCTTTATATACTTTAGGTGACTCATTATAGGTGGAGCAGACGGTTCTAAGCGCGCGTTGTTCATTTTTACAGGCTATTTCTTTTAGCTTCAAATTTATATATCCGACATCTCTATATATATAAAATAGTAACTCTTTCTCTGTGTGTCCGCCTTATCTTTGTGCCTTATGTTCACCCAAACCGCTGGACAGAATTGCTTGAAAATTCCCATGTGGACAACTGACTTCTCAGTGAATGTCATAGGCTATGTAAGAACTATATCACTTCAACGCTGCCCCCCTCTCTCCACAGAAAACTGTTTTCCCTTTGTTCTAAATGAAATTTAAACCATAGGTAAATGACCAAAAATTATGTCTATTCCTAAAATTTCAGCAAATCTTGATAATATTAATAGGTTCCCGCCCCTCCACTGAAAACTGTTTTCCTTTTGTTCTAAATAAAAAATTTTAACCACAGTTAAATGACCAAAAATGATGACTATTCCCAAAATTTCAGCACATTTTGATAATATTAAGATGGTCCACGGAGGCACAACCCCTCCACTGAAAACTGTTTTCCCTTTGATTCAAATGATTGATTATATATATATATATATATATATATATATATATATATATATATATATATAATCAATGAGAACACCTCTCTGTCTGTGCATGTCTGCCTTTAGAAAGGAAGACATACTAGGAAGTATACTTTTATATATAATTGTATTCACATGCACAATTTGCATGTGAACATAATGGAAGTATTTTTGCGTCTCTGGCTGCCCCTTAAAGAAGCTAATGACAATTTTCAAACATATTACACAATGAAATTAATCTATTTATTAGCGTTAGTTTAAAAGTATTAACATATGTCTGAATAGCTCGGTGATTAACATATCTATCTATCTATCTATCTATCTATCTCTCTCTCTCTCTCTCTCTCTCTCTCTCTCTCTATATATATATATATATATATATATATATATATATATATATATAATAAAGGAGAGCAACTCTCTGCATGCATGTCTGCCCCTTAAAACGAAGACATACTAGGAAGTGTACTTTCAATATAATTGTATTCACATGCACAATTTGCATGTGAACATAATGGAAGTAATATTTCAGAAGCTAATGATAATTTTCAAACATGTTACACAATGAAATTAATCTATTTATTAGCGTTAGTTTAAGAGTATTAACATATATCTGAATAGCTCGGTGAGTAAGATATTTAGCTGACAGCATCAAGGTTGCTGTTAGAGTACACTTTCCCTACTATGATGTTGCATATGATGCTATCCCACACTCTCACCTGGGCAACACCGGGTAGCTCTGCTAGTTATTGTAGATAAAAAATACATCATTTAGTACGTAAGAAAAAGTAAATCGCTATCAGATACGATGCACATCAAGTAGTACTATTATTATTCGGACAGAAAAGTTGAAGTGTAATATCAGAAAAGATAGTATACTTTGCGCCTAGCCAAAAGGCCAAATAGTGTCTGCAAGATATTTATTTACTCCTTCGCTAGGAGTTAGGCACAAGGCCAGTTTTATCTTACTCCCACAAGTAAGATGTGACCCAAGCTCGGGTCGAGCAAGTGGGGTTAAAAGCCAGCGCTCGAGAGGTGAGCACTCTGGCCATTTAAAAATTGCTTGGGCAGCCCCGTCGGCATTTCCCGGTAGGGGCGCCTCAGACAGTAAGCAATAAACTTACTCCTCCCCAAAGAGGGGAGGCGAAGCCTGGGAGGGTGGACCTCCTAGAACTGCACAGGACAGGCGTGCAGTATCCATCGGAACAGATACTACACTTTGATCTTAGCCAAAAGGCCGAGAAGCGTCTGCAAGATATGATTGGTTTAAATGGAAAACCGGTGCTTACCCATCTTCTTTGTGCCACCATGTTTGTTAACCTGTTCCATGGTTGGGTTCATTCCCAAACATCTGAGCAGATCACCGACTTTGTATGCGTCGACATCTCCATCACGACCATCCCAGAAATCAAAAAGGTCGAATACCTCACGAACCTCTGGAAAATAAAAGAAGAAAGAAATAGGAAGTTAGACGTGAAGAATTTGGTTTCACACTTTGTTACGAATCGTTTTGTATAAAAAAAATAATACTTTTAGCTCTATGGACATTTTTTTATAAAACATAGAAATTTACTTAGAGATAACAATCAAAGATTAAACATGAAACTTTTAATTTTAGTTTCGAGTAGGAAGACAATAACCGACAGCGAGAGTGCGAGAGAAAGAGAGAGTTCGAGAGAGAGAGAGAGAGAGAGGGGGGAGAAGGAAAGGGGAAGAGAGAGAGAGAGAGAGAGAGAGAGAGGGGGGAATGAGAGAAAGGGGAAGAGAGAGAGAAAGATAGATAAGATGGAATATAGCAAGAGTAATAGCAAGAGAAAGAGAGGGAGCAAGAGATGGAAGAGAGAGAGAGAGAGAGAGAAGGGAAAACAAGATAAAGGGGAAGACAGAGTAAGAAAAGTAGATAAGGGGAAATATAGCAAGGGTAATAGCAAGAGAAGAGGGTGCAAGAAAAGGAGGGGGAGCGAGAGAAGGAGGGGGGGCGAGAGAGAAAGGGGAAAACGAGAGAAAGGGGAAGAAAGAGTGAGAAAGATAGATAAGGGGGAATATAGCAAGAGTAAAAGCAAGAAAAGAAGGGGACGAGAGAGAGAGAGAGAGAGAGAGAGTGAAAGAGGGAGAGAGACATTCGGATAGGATGAGAGAGACAGACAAACAGAGATATCGAGAAAGAACGATCACTTTTGTCAGACTTTTTAGATTTATAAAAAAAGGTTCGATCACACGTTAAGCAGTTAAAAATGACAGTGCGATATTTCTTATTTGTAAAAAAACTACTAAGATTAAAGTGTAGTATATGTTCTGTTCTCGGTAGAGGTGGAGAAACCCTTCTTGACTGAGCAATTTTTATTTTCGTCCCATACAGAGTTCTATTTTTTAGGGGAGGGGGCACGATACCCCCCCCCCCCCCATATTAAAAAAAAAACGAATGTCGTGTCTAACTTTGCTATCGCAACGAGACAAGTAAATAGTGTCTACGTTTATGGAGTGACGTTTTTCATTTTGACCAAATGGATACGGACATGACTATGGAATCTGATTTCCTATCGCATCTACTGTATTGAATTACGCACGAGTACCGTTTGGAAAAGTATAAATGGAGAATTTCACACAGATATAGGTAAAATAACAACTTGCGTTTAAATAATCACAGGTATGGAATCGATTGCAACGTTCTTTACTTCTATATATACGAATAATAAAGAATTATAATTTGGTACCAGAGAATTATTATATAAATCAGTCCGACAGTGACGTTATTGCTGTCGGTCTGAGGTATGGTTTTGTTTAACCCTACGAGGTCCACTCTCCCAGGCGTTACTTTCTCTCTGAGAAGTGGTTAGTTTATTGCTGATTGTCTGAGACGTCATACCGGGGAATGCCGGCGGGCTGCTCATGCATTTTTTCTAAAATGGAGTGCACTTCATCTAGTGCGCCGTCTTTTCAAAACTCACCTGACCCCGTGACCTTGTGTTTAACCTTCAGCAAAAGAAGGTAAATAGACATTACTTAATCTCGTAGTTTTAATTTAATCCGTGTCTCTATTTTAGTAGACGGTCTACCTAGTAATCCGTGAGTTTGGTCCACGATGAGGTATGTGACATGTGCTGCATATTTTGTTTTGTATTTTGTTTTTTAAAAAGTTTTTTATATTTGCTACTAGTTTGTTTATTTGCTGAAGTGAGTTCTAGTCTTTTATTAAAAAAAAAAAAAAGTTTTACAGTAAAAACCTCTATTCTATTTCTATGATAAAGAGTAATGTGCATTTATTTGTGATACGAGTCCATTTCAAGTATTTAGAGGAATTGAGAAAGCAAATTTATTTCATTTTTTTCTTTCTACTTTCTTTACCGATTTATACGTTTTTTCTTTTCTTTTTTCTTTTTAAAAACTTTCCAGTTTTCTTTCTCTTTCTTATTTCGTTTTCTTTTAACTTCATCGATTTAGACGTTATTTTATATGAATATTCGTGCGAACACTGTCGAAGGGTAATTTTTTCCATCATTTTATTATACGGAGGCTATACACTTGTTAAGTATGGCACGGGGGCTAAGTTGTTAACGATGTGGACTGAGGATCTAGGTGTGCCGGGTTCGAATCCAGTTCGTTCCACAGACACTTTCTTCTTCTTTTTCTTGACCTTGTGTCTAACCTCCCGGAGAGGAGATAAATAAAATACTTCTAATGATATATCTGGTCAGAGAGACAGAAATATAAGACGTGGGTAGCGAGACTGAAATGAGATTCATACATTTTAGAATAATTCTTTTTATTTAAATAAAAATTTATTACAACTCCTGTCTTAGGATTTTACTTGGATGTTTGATTACAATCTGAACATTAATAAAGATATTAACCCTTATATGCCTTTTGTTTCAAATATGACACATCCCCCAAAAATGCCTATTTAATATAATAGTCAACGAAAATGTGTCAAACTGCAACTTGTTTCACATCTACAACGAACCTGTTGACAAGTGTGAGTAGGTATTAGTATGATGTTGCACCATCACACCCGCTAAATAGGTAAGCAGTATCTTGGAGGTAACGGGCGAGTGTCATCGGTGTGTCATCTGCCTAATTCAAGAGCCCAAACTTTAAAATCTGGTGAATATAATGGTAAGTAAAAACATATTTTTATGATTCTCTAGTGTATTATGATTATTTAGATGCATATATTGTAGTGTTTTGTTATACATGTAAAATGTTATGCTATTTGTTGCACATTTGCAACGTCATTTATTTTTGTTCAATAAATATTTTTTTCTTTGAAAAAAATCATTTATACTACTTTATATTACCCCATGAAACGTTTTGCACTTTTTTCAAACCAATATAATATAAGGTTAAGGATCCAGCATCTCGCTTTCTTTTGCAAATAGAATGCATAATAGAATCTATTATTATACTAAATGTGAGTTAATCAACGTTTGTTTCCCCGAGGGCTTTTTTTTTCGATATACTTTAATAACACCAAATACAAATACATGCTGAAACATACATGTTTTAATTAGCCGTAATTTATAATTAACTGAACAAGTTACTCATCTCTTTTTTAAAGCTATCTGTGTATTTCTCTCGTCACTCTCACACTATGTTGATTCAACCATTCTCTAATATTTCTTAATGTCTGTGAGCATTTATAGAACGAGTGACTCTTTCTAATTAATATATGTGTGTCTGTATACACCACAAACACCTATGTAAATTAGATGGCAAAATAATAAGTCTCTTTATTTGTAAATAATAATAATAATAATAATAATAATAATAATAATAATAATAATAATAATAATAATAATAATAATGTAGAAGTATAGAGACTTATTATTTTTAGTTATGCAAGAAGAATAATGTCGTGACAGATATGTCAAAGTTTACGAATTTTAAAATGAAATTAATATAAAATAAATAGTGGCAGCGGTTGTGACTCAGCGGGTCACGGGTACGTCTAGTAGACTATTGCGGGTAACCCACAGCTAAATTAGATACATGCAGGAAAACTGTGTTATATGGTGAAACAGACATGTCGACCGGCTACTAAATTAGCACCTGTTTCTCTTTATTTAATTCTTTATTTATTGCATGTGTAGGCCAAAAGGTCCCCCTTGAGAAAATAACTAAAGTGTTCTAAAATCTCTTCAAACCCATACACAGACAGACATAATTAACTTTATTAAATCAATGAATTTTATTTTTATAATATAACGCACGCTAACAAACTTTGACTCCTATAAAAGCGGTTGGTTTTTATAATATAACGCACGCTAACAAACTTTGAATCTTATAAAAGCGGTTGGTTTTTATAATATAACGCACGCTAACAAACTTTGAATCTTATAAAAGTGGTTAGTTTTTATAATATAACGCACGCTAACAAACTTTGAATCTTATAAAAGTGGTTAGTTTTTATAATATAACGCACGCTAACAAACTTTGAATCTTATAAAAGCGGTTAGTTTTTATAATATAACGCACGCTAACAAACTTTGAATCTTATAAAAGTGGTTAGTTTTTATAATATAACGCACGCTAACAAACTTTGACTCTTATAAAAGCGGTTAGTTTTTATATTATAACGCACGCTAACAAACTTTGAATCTTATAAAAGCGGTTAGTTTTTATAATATAACGCACGCTAACAAACTTTGAATCTTATAAAAGCGGTTAGTTTTTATAATATAACGCACACTAACAAACTTTGAATCTTATAAAAGCGGTTAGTTTTTATAATATAACGCACGCTAACAAACTTTGAATCTTATAAAAGCGGTTAGTCTTTATAATATAACGCACGCTAACAAACTTTGACTCCTATAAAAGCGGTTGGTTTTTATAATATAACGCACGCTAACAAACTTTGAATCTTATAAAAGCGGTTGGTTTTTATAATATAACGCACGCTAACAAACTTTGAATCTTATAAAAGTGGTTAGTTTTTATAATATAACGCACGCTAACAAACTTTGAATCTTATAAAAGTGGTTAGTTTTTATAATATAACGCACGCTAACAAACTTTGAATCTTATAAAAGCGGTTAGTTTTTATATTATAACGCACGCTAACAAACTTTGAATCTTATAAAAACGGTTAGTTTTTATAATATAACGCACGCTAACAAACTTTGAATCTTATAAAAGCGGTTAGTTTTTATAATATAACGCACGCTAACAAACTTTGTATCTTATAAAAACGGTTAGTTTTTATAATATAACGCACGCTAACAAACTTTGAATCTTATAAAAACGGTTGGTGTTTATAATATAACGCACGCTAACAAACTTTGAATCTTATAAAATCGGTTAGTTTTTATATTATAACGCACGCTAACAAACTTTGAATCTTATAAAAGCGGTTAGTTTTTATAATATAACGCTAACAAACGTCGAATCTTATAAACGCGATTAGTTTTTATAATATAACGCACGCTAACAAACTTTGAATCTTTTAAAAGCGATTAGTTTTTATAATATACCGCACGCTAACAAACTTTGACTCTTATAAAAGCGGTTGGTTTTTATAATATAACGCACGCTAACAAACTTTGAATCTTATAAAAGCGATTAGTTTTTATAATATAACGCACGCTAAAAAACTTTGAATCTTATAAAAGCGATTAGTTTTTATAATATAACGCACACTAACAAACGTTGAATCTTATAAAAGCGATTAGTTTTTATAATATAACGCACACTAACAAACTTTGAATCTTATAAAAGCGATTAGTTTTTATAATATAACGCACGCTAACAAACTTTGAATCTTATAAAAGCGGTTAGTTTTTATAATATAACGCACGCTAACAAACTTTGAATCTTATAATAAAAGCGATTAGTTTTTATAATATAACGCACGCTAACAAACTTTGAATCTTATAAAATAAGTTAGTTTTTATAATATAACGCACGCTAACAAACTTTGAATCTTATAAAAGCGATTAATTATTTTATAATATAACGCTAACAAACGTCGAATCTTATAAACGCGATTACTTTTTTTTTTAATGGAATAGACTATAAAGAAGAAAGGGTTTTGGCAAAAGGAACTTTGTTGAGATCGGTAAAAATATTTTAATCAATCTCAACTGCGAAGGGACGTACTGTACAACTGACGCGCCTGAGACAAGATATGGTAGAAGCAACCGTTTCTCTGCTGCATGCCCTTGTATGGCGGCCTGGCAGGATGCGTGCTTGCTGTGCGTACTATTGATAGAAAAGAACGGGGGGGGGGGGGGGGTGATTGATGAAAGATAGGAGCGGAAAAATGAGGGAGAGGACAGAAAAAGAAAGAACTAAAGAAAGAAAAATCGAAAAGTCAGTAAAAGAAAGATGATGCAGAAGAAATAATATATATATATATATATATATATATATATATATATATATATATATATATATATATATATATATATATATATATATATTCTACTAGGTTCTGGGAACAGTGCTTAATATATGTGATAGAGCTTATGTAGATTTAAGTTTGGAGACATGACATCGAACTTAGATCAAAGTGTAGTATCTGCTCTTTATTCAAGGGGGGATAGACCCTTCTCGGTTGGGGCTTTTTTTTATATATATCTCATCCAGTATGCCGTTTTTGAGGGAGCTGAATATGCTCCACATTTAAAATTGACTTTATGTCTCGTAACTTTGCCCTCGTAGGGTGGGAAGTAAATATGGGTTCTCTGTCTACATACTGATGGAAACAAGCCGCTACACTGTACATGTCTGTATAAATAAAAAAATAATTATATAAGTAGCTCTATTTACTATTGAGCACTATTATGTAAGCCCGGTTTAATTCTTTGGGGTTTTATGTTGTGGATGATTACTTTACCTGGATTGCTAATATATATATATATATATATATATATATATATATATATATATATATATATATATATTAGTACTTCATGTATCCACATAAAATATTATAAGGAGATATAATTTTTTATGTATCAGTTTTCAGTATTTACTTCAACAGTGCTCGATACGTAAGTAGAGCTAGGTAGTAAGCAATAAAAATATATGTGGCAATCAAGCTACACAGAGGCTCCCGTGTTTCATCCCCGGGGGGAATCGTCAGGCTAAATGCGTATATATATATATATACGATAGAGAGAAAGAGAGAGTAGGCAAACGAGAAAGTGAGAGAGAGAGAGAGAGAGAGAGAGAAATATACAAGACAGACTCAAAAGGAAAACGAAAGCGAGAGAAAAAGAGAGAGAGAGAGAAATATACAAGACAGACTCAAAAGGAAAACGAAAGCGAGAGAAAAAGAGAGAGAGAGAGAGAGAGAGGGAGAAAAACCTACAAAAGATAGAGAGTGAGGGAGAATAACGAAGTCAGAGAAAGACGAAGAAAGTGAAAAAAGAATGAACCGAAGTCAGAAAGAGAAAAAAAGAATGAGAAAGAGAATAGCATGAAAAAAGAGAAGAGAGAACAAAAAAAGAAAGGCAATGAAAAAGAGAGGAAACTTGATGAGGCGAATGAAAACAAAAATTGGTAAAGATAGAGAGATTAATTTCTAGAGTGCTTTGACTTGTTGCGTGAATCACCATGAATGGAATTGAGATCAGAAACCAGAACAGCTGTGAGAAGCGTGTGTGAACGCGTGTCTAGGAGAGAGAGAGGGGGGCGAGAGAGAGAGAGGGGGGGGGGAGGGGGAGAGAGAGAGGGGGGGGGTAAGAGAGAGAGAGAGAGAGAGGGGGGCGAGAGAGAGAGAGGCGGGATATCATATATAACAATCCAAGCCTCTCCCCACCCCACTATGATAGAATTACCTTCCTCTGGTTATCTTACCGATACATGTGTGAATTTTAGAGGTGGAGACTGGGTTCAAACACAAGTACTGTTGGTTTGTCTTTTTAATATCAAGAGGCAGACGCTAAATACAATAGATAAGTTTGATCCACGCACAATGCTTATCTATACAATATCGTAAAGCTTCAGAATTAATATCTAGTTATCGCCTTCGCGAGGTCAGAATCGGATCACAAGGTCGTCTCAGCGTGGCGAAAGAATAATCGATGCCCTATTCATGCGGCTAACGCAAAGAAAGAAAAAAAAGACTGGGTCTTATTCTATGATATAATTGAAAGGGAGGGCTAGAGCACCAGGATTGGAATCACCACAACTAGGCCACATATCGTATACATCTTTAATTTTTACCAAATGGCTTTAAGAATGGAATCGTATACGAAAAGCGTGGAACACAAAAAAAGCCATGGAACCGTGTTCAAAAATAGCTGCACTCTCTTCATATACGGTACTCCCTCAATGATGAGGATGACAGTCAAAATCAGTATTACTTTAAAATATAGATCTTGTATTTTGAAAAAAAAAAACAACATTACCCACCATCTTCAACAACCAAGTTAATGCTGTACATGTGCACAGTGTGCCACGTAACATATTGCCACAAGATTGCTTCCCTGATGGCTACAGCATGGTCATCTTCAACTTCAATGTCAATAAACACTTGTCATACATCGTTCCCATGAGTAATCAAATTTTATTTATCTCATTCATTATTTTCAATCCTCTCATAATATCCATCATCATTTAACTGCCGATGTATCCATCTCATTAACATATACGGCTTAATCACGTTGGCACACCGGTTCTCGTTAGATCACAGAAGTTAAGCAACGTTGATCCTGGTCAGGACCAGATGGGTGACGATTTGGGAATACTAGGCGTTGTATGTGGTAGGACAGCGACACCGCCATGTAAAAAATAAAAGAACTGCAAAAACTCACGTTGTCAAAAATCGTCTCCCTTGAACGGGATACACACGCGTCTGGGGACCGCTTGTGCATTTAATATTTCCTAGAAACTTCCTCCCTTAGAGGAAACCGGCACAACCTATCCAGGTTGAGTACCGTACCAGGCCAGGCCAGACCAGACCAGGCAGGCATTTCATTAACCCTTATCCTTAAATGGCTTTTAGCGTTGATAAGTGATTAACCATTAGTAAATATAGAAAAGAAAAGAGTTCTACTTTGTCGTGGGTGTTATTTCGGAATTTTTCGTTCTCATAGACGAGTTGCCTAACCAAAGCTAGTAGAACAGGATATGTGTGTACACCTTTACCAAGGTTATTAGTGAAAGCAATCTAATAGCCCCGGCAGAATTTGAACCCGGTATGCCTAACACGCAGTTCTCGTTGCTGTGGCCATTTCTCTTTATAGTCTATTTTACGGCATATCAACTCTTTTCAGATCAGCTCCCTGTCACATTGCCGCATCCCTGTGCTTGTTTTACAAGTACTTCCGCGGAATGTTCTCCTGTGAACTTACTGCACCTGTACCCTCTCGATGGGTATAGCCCTTTACGATTTAGTGGCATTATGGTTTTCTTAGAGTGAACAAAATAAAAAAATAAAAAAATAATGATACCGAAACATAAATACTTATCGTCAACGATTAACTGTATACTATTAGTTGAAAACAAGTCACTATTTTACTTATATACGATTTAAAAAAATTGTGGGTTTTCCAGCCGTATTAGTTCATAATCGAACATCATAGATTTCAGTAGCTTCAGGCTTGTGGAACTCTCTACCTGCTGACTGTTTTCCTCCTACCTATAACCTTCGTCTTTTCAAGACTATAACCAATAGGCATCTCCTGTCTTTGCGATAATCATATTTTGTTCTTGTTAGCCCCTTACATCAAGTGGCTTTATGCCTTGTCTGGAGTAATTTCCATAATAATAAAATCAAAACATTATCACTATTCATAGTGTTAGGGAAAGTCCATGTCGTGAGGCAACAGGGTAGTTCACCATAACACTATACTTTCGTATAAACCCGAAGGATTCGAACTCGGATTAGCCAATTTCATAGTCTTCGATGTTATCCATTAAGCCGATCGCGCACTCCCAAGTAGAGGCTGAAGCACAGTTACTATACTTTCGTATAGTTAGCTTGTATCGAGGATACATCCGCGTCAATCAGTTCCGCCATAAATTTGTTGCTGCCGACTGAGGTATGGTCTTGTTCAGTCTAATGGAGGTCCACCCTCCCAGGCTTTGCCTTCTCCTTTAGAAGGGGGTTAGTTTATCGCTAACCGCCTGAGGCGCCCCTACGGGGGAATGCCGACGGGGCTACTCAGGCATTTATTTTAAGCTAGAGCGCGCTAATCCTAGTGCGCTGGCTTTTTGAAACCACCCGTGACCTTGTGTCCAACCTCCTGGAGAAGAGGTAAATAAAATACGTTCGTATAAGCCATAAAGCTAAATCTAAATAGAACAATACCAACTAGAACCTATATGTTAATTATGTTTCGGGATTTTTTTAGATGGGGATTGATAATTTGTATTATTTGGATTATTCGGACTACAGTTCTCATCTTGGGTGTTATTCTCGCAACGGGCGATACTAAGAATCCAATTACGGGTTATTTAAGACTTCTACCCGATCATGGCTGACGGAACGAGAGCATGGTACCCCGTGGATTAAATAAAGGTTTCCGTTTGAAATTCCGTATATATTCCCGAGTTCGACAAGACGCAACTGAAGAAGGTCGGGGGGGGGGGGTTACATCGGCCGAAACGTTGTGATAATAACATCCAAGATGAGAACAGTAGCCCGAATAATCCATATTATACAAACTATGTTAATTCTGGTAACAATTCGGTGAGTATTTAAACCAACATTTAGAGATGGAATTGTCCTTGATTGATCGCCTTGATGGGTCGTATGTTGCTGCTTAACCCTAACCATTTCGAGGCTCGGGAATCACGAGGTTCTTGAAGATCCTTTCCTCGGATATTCCTTCATGAAGAATAAAATGGCGGCAATTTTAACAGAAAATATTTTATTTGCTTAACTCGTGGATATTCATTTTCACTTAGTAGTTGCTCATGGCTGGACCATTCATACAGGCTTCTAAATATCCCTATCTTTCTACGCGACTGGTAACCTTACCCAAAAAGAAGAGCAAGTCTACATCATTGGAAGCAACGATCCCCGCAGCTGTTATATAAGATATTTACTTCTCTTAGATGCCTGCCTTAAACGAAGGCTAAATGACATATCTTTCGGTGGTTTTACCGCACCCTCTGACACCGACCTGAACATTTCTATGTACTGACATATTATATATATATATATATATATATATATATATATATATATATATATATATATATATATATATAATTATTTGTCGCCCTAATCTAGGCTGGGCATTGTAGTGAGTAGTATTAATACAGCAGTCAAAATCATAGCGTTTGTTTGTCCACTGCTTCTATTTTGATCAGGTCAGTCCTGCGACGTGTGGTTTCGGAGTCTACGTATTAGTAAAAAAAAAAAACAAAAAAAAACAGGATCCCACCGATTAAAAACTGATTTTTTAAAATTGGTTTTATTACAATTTAATGCGAAGAAATATTGTTTTTAGTTGAGTTGAGAAAATAAATTAGAAGACAGTGATGAAAAAAGAAAAGATGTTAACCCCTCTCCCCCTATCATTTCTCTCTCTCTCGATCCCTCTCCTCAGGAATGCAATAGCGTTTCTGAAAATGGGCAAGTACGCCGAGACTGCAGCCAAAAGACGGGCTATCTATTTCGAGCCGGTAACGCCATCTGTCGGCAATATCAGGTAGCTGGTGGGTAACACGATCTCGCTCATTCGCCTTCCCTTTTAGTTCTCATCCAAAACTCCCCCTTCCTTTTCGTTTTTTTTTGGCGCATTTCCAAGGATGCGGTGGAATACGGGTGTGGAGATGCAAGTGATGAAGAACAAGAAAGGGTATCTCTCCCCCGCTCTCGACAATACTCACCCCACCCCACTCCCGCCAATCCTAAGCATCGTTATCAATTTGCTTACATACCTTTATGAGATGCAGTTCGAGCTACCTACCAACCAACCAATCTTAGTACTCACATACCAAGCACCCGACCCCTCCCCAGCATCACCACCAAAAAAAAAAAGCACTGCTCACCTGACTTTTAGCCACCCTGAAGATTCCGGGCTCCCCTCGTTACCCCCCACCCTTGTGCCTCCCAGAGCCACTGCTGACATTTACTGACGACATCGAACAGTATTATTTTCTAGTCTATGAAAATGCCCAATTATGAACCATGAGATTTTGTCACCAAATAAGTGTTTCATGCCTCGTGGAATCTTCAAACAATAAAAAAAGAAGTTGGTTATAAAACACGTAACAAAATGAATAACACTTATGGGGATATATATTTTATATAATTATTATAATATGTATTACCATTATTTATTCCCACAATCAAACTAAGTTTGTGTGGTCTGCAAAGTTGTTTGATTGTTAAAATGAATAATTACATAATATCTCACATTAAATGTAATATTAATTTGCTTGCTGGGTTCTCTTGTTGAATGGTATCGGCCTAACGAGTTTTTATACCTACTTCTGAGACATCGACCAGGGTTATTTGTAGTTAGATGACTACACTCTTGGTTGAGACGAATAGATACATTCCACAGTCAGCCATTCGTCGTAATTTGCATATTATGTGTTAGTTAATATACTTTCTTGTATGTGGCGTGATAGCTTAGTTGGTGGAGTACTCGCCTCGACTGCAAGTGACTCGGGTTTCGAATCCAGATTTTGAATGTGTCCTACTGATAGGCCCAAAAGGAAGGCGAAACCAGAGTGTAGGACCTTTGGTCTGTGGCTTTCATGGTCTGTGTGGTCTGCGGCGTTGTCTGATTGTGAGAATAAATAAATATATAATGTCTGACTTAAATCTGATATATATTATCAATAATTAAAAGGGGCTTATCTTAACAATTTACAACAGTTTCACGGTAACTCCGATCGGCAGAAGTGTATTCCTATTCCACACGTCTGTATACATTTTTATGCAGTAAAGTGTTAAGATAAGCCACTTTCAATTATTTATTCTTGTTATAAAACTCTTAAAGAATATCGAGCACGCCGTGTGTGTGCAAGATTGGCTATGAATCTGAGAAGTTGACTTTTCATGTTTATATATATTAACATCTACAGACACGTGTTTCGTCTTATGAAGACTCATCGGTGTGTCTTTATCAAAACAATGCACCAACCTTATATATATATATATATATACACATATATACATACATATATATACATACATATATATACATATACATACATATATACATACATATATATACATACATATATATACATATACATATATACATACACATATATACATACATATATATACATATACATATATACATACACATATATACATACATATATATACATATACATATATACATACATATATATACATATACATATATACATACATATATATACATATACATATATACATACATACATATATATACATATACATATATACATACATATATATATATACATATATACATACATATATATACATACATATATACATACATATATATACATACATATATATACATACATATATATACATACATATATATACATATACATATAGACACATATATACATACATATATATACATATACATATATACACATATATACATACATATATATACATATATACACATATATACATACATATATATACATATACATACATATATATACATATACATATATACACATACATATATATACATATACATATATACACATATATACATACATATATATACATATACATATATACACATATATACATACATATATATACACATATATACATACATATATATACATATACATATATACACATATATACATACATATATATACATATACATATATACACATATATATACACATATATATATATACATATATATACATATGTATACATATATGTATACATATATATGTATATATATACATATATATAAATATATATATATATATATACATATATGTATACATATATGTATACATATATATGTATATATATATACATATATATACATATATATATAATGTAATAGTTTGTTTTATTTTAAGGCATTACGTAGGTCACATACGTTTGATATTAAGCAACCTTCAAATGAACAGAATTTTTTATGCTCATTCTCATACCTCATATTTGTATGAGAAGCACCCACCGCCTCTCTACTACCCAACACGCATTTCTCCCAGCATAACACTCTCTCCTACCCTGCCATGGCGCATTTTTGACTTCTTACTCCTCTCACGGCCTCTAATGTATATCTGTATTGATTGTTATTCTATCATGTTTATTTTTGATAAAGCTCCGACTTCTTGTTAATATTAGTCTATCATGTTCGCTTTTAGTCCTATTTCCATATTTTTACCTATACATGAGTCTATAAATAGAAGGTCTTTACACATCATTTTCAGTTGATAACAAGGCTCGACATTATAACGTCTATTAATCAAAGAAAGACAAACTAATATTAGTGAAGTTACAGAAACCACAGATATTAAATTAATCTAAATATTATTTTTAAAGAATTTTTTATTTTAATTCAGCTAAAAAAAAGGACGTTATAATAATTTGAAATAATACAGATTTGTAATGATTTCTTATGTTTATTATTATTCTTTTACTTTTTTTAATAAATTAACACTGCGTCTGATTTTTAAATTATATATTTATATAAAACTAGCTGTCCCTACTCGGCTTTGCCCGGGATGCAGTGAAGTTATTTTAGTTTTAAATTTTTAATTTATTTACACATTTTTAAACTCAATTTAGACAACTCCCATTATATTCTTCAATTTACAATGAGTTATGCGCTTGCTGATTTTTATTTTTATATGATCATTTTAAAATGTTTCATATTAGTAGTCGTCTGAGCCGGACTAAGTAAAAAAAAAATTCAAAAGAATTGTAGCTAAGTACATTATTTTATTTTATTAATTAATTTTATTTTACTAATGGATCACCGCTTATCAAGGCCCAGGATCCACTCGAGGATAAGGTTTTAAGAAATTGACAGTTGGACGATGATCGCCACCACGAGATTATATTGCCAATAACACGGTACAACAATATCAAATGAAAATTGGCTAGTCAGAAGCAAAGCTTGATTTTTCAGCCTAAATCCTATTTAGACCCGACTTTGAAAATCCGACAATATAACTTTACATGTAAGATGTTTCAATTTTCTAAAATGGTATTTGAAAAAAGCTAATATTCGAGTATTTAAAGTTCATTGAGTATATTTATACTGTTCTTAATTTGAAAAGGTAAATAAATAAAACACAATACGTAATATGACAAGTGTTCATATATTCTTTAACTAAAAAGTGTTTTAAATTTTATTCAATTGCGTCTTTAAATTATCTCCATTTCCAAATAATAAATTAACAAAATGATATTTTAACAAAATTAACAAAAATGTCAACGAATAGAGACACCCAGAAAATAACGCCTAATTTCAATAAGGACAAAGCAAAAATTGCAAAAAAGGCAGAAAGATTGTCCTCCGAGAAAATTCTATTTTGTGCGCATGCTCACTTATAAAATGTCTCTTTGCGCATGTTTTGGGGAGCTTTAGCGATAAAGAATACACACACATTTATTTGTTCCTCCATTGACAACTCCGTAAAATACTATGCGAAGAAAATAAAAATATCTAATTCCATTTCAGTATTAAAAGAATTGTTTTATTATTTAAAAATAACATTTATTCTACATTTTTAAAAATTTCTATTACACATCGGTGTAACTTTCATTAACTTCAGATTCTTTTAAAAAAAAAATAATTTGAAAATCCCCGATGCTGTCCCTGCAATCCATACTTTATACCTTAATAACGATATCGATCAATATCATTTTTAAAACTATTTACATCATTGATATAAAGCTTCTATAATTTACATTTTTTCCTTTTTCTTCTTTATTTACGTCATCGTATTATTCGCCTTCTCTTATGCTGCTACTACTACCCCCTCTATTTTCCTTTCCACTAATCATTCCACTCTCTCTATTCCTCTCCTCAGAACCACTTCATCTTATTCACCTTTCCCCCACCATCTAAAACATTCAATGTTAAAACAACCAAGCATGATTATGAACATTTTTGATATTATATAAATACGTTCTCATTTCAAACAGAAGAAAAGCAAACCAACTATTGTGCCTAATGGATTTTCTAAATCTACAATATATCTATTGCCAGATAGCAATTACTTTTACTCCGTAAAGTTTCCTAGAAGTCTTTTTTTATTTTAATCAATTTAATTTTGTTCAATTTGTGCATATTTTGTAAAAAATATTAAAACTCGTATATTTTTTTAGCAAATAGCTGTGAAGATACAAAAAAACGTATACGCATTCAATTTTTGCATTTACAGTTTAAATTATACAATTAATAATTACGATTCAATTATACATTTCAATCATCACTATTCATTATAAGTCTTATTTCCCTTGGTCAGAGGTCAGAGGTCAGAGGTCTGACGTGTTCTGACAGCGTTCAGTCTCAGTTTTTAAGCTTGGCAGCCTTGAAGATTAACTATGTTCGAATTCCACTGTCTAAGATCCTAGTTGATGGTTTACATCCAAGTTTTTTTGGGGTCGTCTTAAATTCCTCCAGCCTTCCACCCAAAGACCTCTGCATTTTCTTATAGAGTCGTTCCCCTCAACGTGGCCCAAACAACGTAGCCGACTGTTTTTCAGAAGTTAATCAAGCTTTTGTATATTGAGCCTCGCCAACAGAGTATCAGAGTTGCTATGCCGGGTCTGATCTGACCCGACATTGCATATCTATCTGATCATTGCTCTGTCATTACGCTGAAGACGGGTGAATGAGGACTGGGTGAGAACCCAGCACTCACCCCTAAACAGCATCACGCTCCTAACACAGCTGCTGCTGCTGCCGATGAGGGAGATAGCTCGCGATGTCATATTAATCATCAGTACATATCAACATGACAGTATAATTTAACAGTAATTTTACGAAAACTTCCTTACGTCACAAAACATTAAGTCGTTTTTGACGTCACGTTTATACTCGTAAAATCTGAATGATCAAACGGTCAAAAGATTTCAGAAAAATATCGATGTTTATCCATTGATTTATCTTGAATCACGATCGTACTTGTTTCTGATACCGGTTATTTTTTCCTTTTCTAATTGGATATGAATGGATCTATATATATATATATATATATATATATATATATATATATATATATATATATATATATATATATATATATATACAGGGTGTCCCAAAATAATGTATACACCCTTTGAATCGTTATAACTCGTTCAATTTACTGAGTTTGATTTGCAAACAAAATTGATAAAAGAGTAGAACAGTAAGATACACATTTAAAAATACTGAAAGTAAAATTAACAAAAACATAGAAAATTAACTTTTAATAAACGTAAAGGCTACAATGTTTAAAGCAAGAAACCTGAAGTAATTGCAAACAAATGGGAGTAGTAATTGTAGTAGAATGTGCTCAAATACCGGAGTAAATGTCGCAGGACGTTTGTAGGTACAATTCTTCACGTCTTCACTATATGGAAAGTGTATTGAGCAGAACGGGTTGGGGTTAGGATGAGGGTTCATTTTATGAACATTCTGAAATTACCCTAAGTAGCCTTTATCTTTGTTAAAAGTTAATTTTCTATGTTTTTGTTAATTTTACTGTCAGTATTTTTAAATGAATATTCTTACTCAATCTTGTTTATCAATCTTGCAAATAAAAATCAGTAAATTGAACGACTTATAACAATTCAAAGGGTGTATACATTATTTTGGGACACCCTGTATATATATATATATATATATATATATATATATATATATATATATATATATATATATATTTTAATTTATTTATTTAAATTTTTTTTTATTACCCAAATTGAGTTCTTTGTATAAATTTGAAAACTTTTCTGTTTTTAATTAAAGTTCTGCTACCAATTGATGATGATTGTATTTTAACAATCGAAATATTTTGGTAGAACTATTCAATATGTGTTTTTGAGTTTATTTTTGCTAGTTGTTGATTTGCTTATCCTGTATTCCATTTTTATTTTTACATATATATATATATATATATATATATATATATATATATATATATATATATATATATATATATATATATATATGCATGTACATGTATGTCTCTATGTATATGTATATATGCATGTACATGCATGTCTATATGAATGTGTCCGTTTAGCGTGTATTATTGTATTTGGCAGAAGAGTGCACAATTTCCGCAGATTGCAGTAAATTGATTATTATTAAGTGTTATGTTATTGTTGTATGTTGTCTTTTTCTTTACTTATTATTATGAAAAATAATAAAATAAGGGAGTTGGGTGGAAGAGTACCTTATAAATAAGTACCCTAACCCGCTAATATTTGTATATTTTTGCATTTGAAAATTATTATGATGTTTCATTATTTGTACTCACTAGGAGTTATCACACAAGTCACCATCAGTGATTGATCACTGATAATAACCGGTGGTGTTCCCTGGAGTCTGAGTGACAACAAGTCTCCCCAGATTTCCAGTACTCTCCACCTCTTTTCAATAACCATTGCATAATACTTTGCGGTATCGCAACAGCCGCTAACCATCGATGTATCGCTGGTAACGACCATTGGTCTCCTCTGGGATTTGTGTGACAATAAGCCTCCCCAAGATCCCAGTCCTCTCCGCACTCTTCCAGTGGAGGTCTGGTTAGTGCTCTCCCTCTTCGATCTCCCCATCCCCCTTGACTCTTCACGACTATTTTGAGTGATATCAGCCTAGGCTGGTGCTATCACCTTTTTTTTTAGGGGGGGGGGTACTTTATGAAATTTCTTGCAGTTAATTTTATTATTATTATTATTATTAATTATTATTATTATTATTATTTCAAGAGTAAAGACTACATTTACTTTTTTACTTGGAACTATTAAATCCCACTTTAGTTAGAAGTTGACATTTTTAAATCTTAGTTTTTTCATGGCCGATCATAAATCCCGAAAATTCCATGTTTCGACCACACGTCATTATTGGAATAATGGCATGTTCTTAGAATAAAGTCATGTTCTTAGAATAAAGTCATGGTCTTGGAATAAAGTCATGGTCTTGGAATAATGGCGCTAACACTTGATCTCTATATGAGATACATAGATATCTGAGTGTTCAACTAAAGTTCTCCTTTACATCTCAAACGCTGAGTTAGTAAACAAGTGAAGAACATTAATTTCCTCTCCCCAATTGACCAGTTAATTATGTTATAGTGTATCTTTCTTGTGGTCGCTTGGTCTTACCGGTTTCTAGGACAAGAATTAATCTTGTCTCTCTCTCTCTCTCTCTCTCTCTCTATATATATATATATATATATATATATATATATATATATATGTTTGTGTGCGTGTATGTGTGTGTGTTTGAATTTTCCAGTCATGCGTAAATTCTGGTAGACATATTTGTTTTCTCTATCTTTTACGTTTCTTGGGGCTGGTATGGGAAGGTAATCCCAGTGGCTTTACCGTCCCATCCCCACCCCGCAAAAAAAAGTGTGTTGGATCAGGTTACACAACGAAGTCGAAAATGCATATTTGGAACGTTGCCAGAGTGACGCATTCTCACAGAAAACCTCATCACTCCCCCCCCCCCCGCCAACTCGTCCAGCAGCAACGGAACGGAGGGATGGTGAGGATTGTTGTAAGACTAGAAATTGATGAGTAGGTAGGTAGATAGATAAGCAGCAATAAAACTGGCTGCAAAAAAAAAATGGTAGGTACCTGCATCAGTGAGGTTCGGGCGAGAGCAGGGGGGGGGGGGGTTAAGTCCGACAGGAAAAGCAGAGAAGAGGGCGCTAGAGCTGAAATAGTCAAGAAATCTCAAGGCGTTTACAAAGATGCTATGTTTGGCTGAGAACAGTTTCCCCCCCTTCTTCTTCTTCTCGTTCTCCTTCTAAGTCATTGATGTAAGTTTATGTAAAGAAATTCCCAGATGTAAACATAACAATTAGTTGCCTTCATCCGCAGCATAATTGGGCGCGTGTGTGTGTGTGTGAGGGGGGGTGATGTCTATTTAACGGCATATCGACCCTTTTAGGGTACCTAGTTATTTGCTCTGCAAAAAGTGGCATTCTGGATTGAGACAAAAATGTTAAAAAAGCTGCTTTGTGTCTAGAAGGATCTCTCCTTCACCGACCGAGAACAGAACAGATACTACACTTTGTGTTATTTATTTGAAAACTGATATAAAATATACATTGTGACAAGTTAGACACAAGGTCATCAAAAATGAGGGTTGTTGGTCATCCTTTGTCCACTCTATTCGTCTATCTTACTCTTAGTTAGAATCATTGCAATCACCACGATACCATATGTACTCTAGGGGCACCCGAACCACCTGCTATGAATAAAGTAGCAACTTGCATTCAATTAATCGTTTACAGCATCTATTGAGTTTCGGTATTAATAACTTCAAAAAGGGTGGATATGCCGTAAAATAGACAGGTGACATCAATGTCTTTGTACGTAAAAGTTAAAAATAAATTTGCTTGTATAAAAACAACACCTTTTTAGCTACCAAAAATAGGGTCATTGCATAAAAGAGATTTATTTTCTTTCCTTGAGCCATGTCTTTTCAAAGAATGAAATCTTATAAGAGGAGTACAGAGATATAAGTTGAAATCTTATCATCAGAGGAGTAATTTAAAAGCTATACATTCTTTGAATAAAATACTTTATATTAGCTATTGTAGAACCTACGATGAAGCACTTTGTTTTATTTTTATACTAATATATATATATATATAACTTTTACCTGTGCTAGTTTAGAATTGGGACAACATGGAATAAAATTAAGAAAGTGTTATATTATGTACGTACTTGTGACAGAAAATATATATCGTATACCAAAAATCAAGTAAATTGATCAAGTATATTTTTTTTTACAAAAAATAAAAATTAATTTTACCGGTAAACGACGATTGTCGACATATCGACGCCATATTAAACATTTCAGTTGCATTTACAAATTAAAAAATAAACGCTTTTTAATAAGTTAAAACAAACAAAACCTTATCCAGGTAGGTAGAAGAGTAACTTATCTTGCCTTTGGTAACATTTATTTGTTGTATATTTGTTTTATTCACTCCTTTTTTGTTTTATTTGCTCGTGTTAAAACTGCCCATTTTTTCCAAGGCTGATTCTTAACTCCAACTTTTGAGTCAAGAGTTATCTCTCTTGCCCAACATGGCGTCGATATGTCGACGATCGTAGTTTACTGATAAAATTTGATTTTCTTTTGTAAAAAAAAAAAAATACTACTTGATCAATTTACATGATTTTTGGTATACGATATATGCTTTCCGTCTGAATTTTTCTTTTTTTTCTTTCTTTTGTCATCCCAATTCTAAACTAGCAACCTTTTACTAAATGTCTGATCAATCAAATCAGATCTGGCGATTAGTTTTGGGACTTCTAATGAATGCACTATTCACTTTACGACTTCCGAAGTGTTAATGTTTCGTGTTTTTTACAGAAAAAAACATAAATATATACACGTAGATAGATATATGATGAAATACAACACCGACTGCAAACAATTCATAAAAAAAAAACAAGTTCATATTTTCTTTATATTTCGAGAGGCTTATTCATAACTTTCCCAGAGGTATTGTAGTGTATTTTGACTGGAATAGACCCGACTAAATTTGAACTTAACCGATCCCAAATTGACATATATGTATATAGGGGATTTGTTTAAAGGATAATACATTTCAGACAGAAACGAAATGGTTTGTGTATGGAATGAGATGATACGCAAGAAAACAAACTAATTAAAAATATTAACACAGAAACATGCTTAAAATGTTCGTTGATTCCGATATTTCGAAAAGAATTGTCATTCCATGACTAAAAGAATCGAACTATTGGATTCAACCAATATTTTAAGCATGCTTCCACACACTTATATATATATATATATATATATATATATATATGCAGTTTGACGGTGGAAGTGTATTATTCTATACGTCTTTATACAGTTAAATGAAAATGCTGTTTTGAATTTGTATACAAATGTATTAGTACAGATATGTTACGAATAGAATTCTGACGATTGGATCTACCATGAAACTGCAATATTTATTTATTATTATTATTATTATTATTATTTATTATTATTATAATTATTAAGTCCTATCTCAAAATATACCGATCCTTTTGTGCGTGCAAAATCTGTAATTTTTGTTGTTTAATACCGAAACACAATACATGTTGCATACGATTCCTTGTTAAGGATTCATTGAGCGCGATATTAATTTGCCGCCGGCGTGTGTGGGGGATTAATTGTGGGTTCATACCTTTCTCGGCGTCTCAGCGGTATTCGGGCGTAAGTGCTGATAAAATCTGAACTCGACTTGCCAATTACAGAGTCCGCGTCTGTATCCATTAAGACGCATTTAAAATATAAAATTACTAGATGAAGTGCCCATTGTTGCGGTCATACCTATCGGCATACTTCTACAAATTCCCCCTTGAAACCTTAATCACGAGACCCTATTTCCGTGATCTGTCTGGTTCGAGACCTTTGAGCGTGATCTCACCTCGCCCTTTCTTGGCAAGGTCGACTGGCCTAGACAGATGTGAAATATACACATCTTAAAGAACTAGGTACTTTACCTATATTGCAACACTGTACATCTCTCTCTCTCTCTCTCTATTTTTTATGTATCTCTCACAAAATAGATTCCAAATAAATATTGTTATTGTAGACCTTTCTTTTTCGTTCGTAACTCCGGCCTTCACAAGATTTTTTCTTTTAGCTCCCTCACCCCGCGGCTTTTTCATGCCAGCAGAGTTTTGCTTCGGTTATCAACCCGTCAGATCAGGAGCAGTGGCGGTAGGACAATGCCTTCTTTTGTCAGGTTGAGGTATGATCAAACTCGATCCTAGGTGGTGCACTCTTCCAGGCAGTACTTTCTCACTTTGATGAGGGGGTGAAGAGTTATTGCTGATCAGAGAATGTCTTTCTATTTTTGCACCAGCCAGAATCTCCCCTCGAGTGGGGGTGGGGCTTTGCCCGCCTTTCAGCTTTGTGCCACATCTGGCTTAAGCGGGAGACAAGTAAAGACCCATCACCCATTCACTATTTTTTAGGCGCGGTTCTGGCGTAAAAGATCAACAAGAATTGAAATATACCTTTCGAAAAGCTTTACACCCCAACACCAAATCGTGGACCCTGTACCACAGTCGCTTTCGTCTCATTAAAAGAAAGGAAGCATTTTCTGTCCGTCGCAGAGGTAATGACGATGTCTATCATATCCAGGTTTAAAGTTGCCTTAGACAAACATTCAGACCGTATATAGAGACGTATGCATTTTCTAGCTGTCCTTTCACATAGTTTGTTGCATTTTGCTATTTTTTTGCCAATAAATTTGATTTATACATATCGTCCGTATTTACATAAGTGGACATTGCCCGTTAGTCTCTTTTGGACAAGGCGGGAAATAGATGACCATCACGAGTCCATACTGTCGTCACACAGTTTCTTAAATGTTCTTAAACTTTAAAGCCACGACATTACTGACACATCGTCTCATGGGATACACTTGAATATCGGCTTACTGATATTACCTGGGCAACATATGAGCAAAGGTCAAGGGTTGTATGAAATGCAATTTTATTAACGCTTCGTTACTTTGGCCAACAATGGAGTTGGCCATAAAATCCATGCCAATCTACACAACATCATATGCAAAAAAACAGTTACAGATTGTTGACAAACTTTTGTGAGATCGACCACAATCCGCGTAAAGTCATTAAAGTCAACAAGACAAATACTGTACTTCAGGTGAGGAGCAAACACGGCAGGGGTGACTGAGTACAAAAGCTCACGTTCGACACCTTGTGCCATGCTCAGATCATCCAATTCACAAGATTCTACTTCTATGTGCAGCAATTATTACACTTTAAAACATTTTCCATCATTGGGGGCAAGTTTTTAAATTTTGTTTAATTTTCATTATCAAATCGAACATTTAAACAGTTTTAATATGAAATATACATTTTTGTTAAATGAATAAAAATAAATGTGATTTCTCGTGTACAGTCTAAAAGAGATAATAATTTCTCTAAACTTTGAGTGGTCCCTAAATCAGGGTCTAGTATTAAGGTTGAAAAATCGATCGAGCCATTCCACAACAAGGGTGACGTCAGATCCAAATTTTTTCTTCTATAAACAATCCTCATGGTACAATTATTTACATTTGGTACGGTCTGCATTATATGAAGAAAGCGTTATAATCGGACAGACATACACATTTTCGTCTTTTATATATAAGATTGTAGAATTTCCAAAATTGGTTTTGAATTGTAATTCCAAAAAGTATAATAAATAAAAGTCCGTGTAAGTATTCCAATCACAGAAATTGGTAAAAGAAAAAACAGTTTTTGCTCATTTTTTTTTCTTCCGTCTTTTTTTTTTCTTTTCTTTCTTTTTCTTTTTTTTTTTTTAACAGAGCAGAAAAGAAAGAAACAAATAAGAAATAATACATTCAGGTAAAATAATCGAATAAAAAATGAAGAGAGAACGAGTGCAAAGGGAGAGGAGAGGGAAAGAAAGAAAAGAATGAGATAGAGAGAGGTTGTGTGAAAGAGAAAAAATGAAAAGAAACGCGAAAGAGAAAAAGGGAAAGAGAAAGAGGGTGCGAAACAGATAGAGATAAAAAGAGAGTGAAAAATAGAACGAAGAGAAAAAGAAGGAGAGAGAAAGGGAAAGAGAAAAACGGAGAGTAAAAGAAAGTAAGTGAGAGAAAGAGAGACAGACAGACAGACAGAGAGAGAGAGAGAGAGAGAGAGAGAGAAAGGGAGAGAGGGAGATTTCGAGGCAAAGGTTTATTTTAACATTATTTTTTTACAGGAATGAATTGTTAAATAAAGCAAGTCACTTTTCTATCGTAATTTCAGAGTTTTTTATTTTCGGCAAAAGTCGTGGATGTTCGGCAAGACCCGTAAACGTCTCGGACTTTTGCCGATAGATTTAAGTTCCTCTTTATCAGTATTACCACAATTTTGTGTTTGACTGAGATTCCTTCCTTTTTTTCTCTACTAAAAACAATTGTCTTTTTCTACTTCTCCAAATTCTTTGGCGCTAATTGCAAAATAACTTACAGACATCATTTATTTACCGATCTATTAAAATGGAAATATATATTTTTTTAAGTAATCGATAATGCTCTGATCTTATCAAACATTAAATGATATTGTATATTGACTACCAAATGTTGGTAATATTTATTAAAAAAATAATTGTTCATGAAATTTTTATTGAAAAAAATCTGTTATACTTTGCAGACGAAAAATTCAGGTTTAGGAGGAAAAAAATGATTTTTGTGTTTAAACTTTAATTCGAGCCAGAAATTACTTTCTATCCGGCAATTCAAACGCTTCGAAGTTATTTTCAAACTGTGAACTGTCACAATGCAAATACCGGCCATTTTATATATATAATATATATATATATATATATATATATATATATATATATATATATATATATATATATAATAGATTAACATGTCCGAATTGTTTATATCGTGGTACCTATTGTTAATTGTACAATCTCAGTTGAAGTTTGTAAAATGATAAAATTGTATAAGTTTATTTAAAAATATAAAAATAAAAGAACTAAAATAAAAGATAGATCATAAAAATACTTATATTTATTGTGTTTTTTCATGATTTCCGATACTAAGAATAAATCGTCTTTTCTTTCGTACTGGCATCGTTCTTTATTTTCGACAAAAGTCGTTGGCGTTCGGCAAACCTCGTAAACGTCTAGAACTTTTGCCAATAGATTTAAGTTTTTATTCTTTAGTAATACCACAATTTTTGTTTTTGACTGAGATCTATTTTTTCTACTAAAAAGAACATCGCACGAAAACATCTTTATATCATATTTAAAAAAAAATATATAACCATCAATTGATCATTTTTATCTGATACAATCACACAATTGTGAAAATAAAATGAAACTTACCTTCAATCTCGTCTTTTGTGAGTTGAGACTGAAATAAAAGAAACATAGAAATGAGAAAATATATATATAACAAATTTTAAATCGAATTAAATTTAAAAGAATCGCTTATAAATTGATAGTTTCTTTTATCTAAAAAAAAAAAAATCGAATATCGCAAACATAAAAAAATATAGATACATTTTTTCTGAACCCCTCTCCCAAAAATATATATAAAAAAATGTAAAAATAATAATTACCATTTTTACTGCGAATTAAGATGCTGCCGGTCAAAGTAAAGACTGTACCTCGCCAAGTGGGAATCCAAAATATGCCGTGGCCTTCTAATACACTGGTAGTCTTATTTTAATGAGAAGGGTCCATTATTCGAGAAGGGGTGTGCTTGTTTACCTTGATTATACTGGGTAACCAACAACCGCACTGATGGAAGCCTCTCGTCTTCGATTTGGGGTTAACTAGTGAAAGGAGTATAGTCTTTGTATATCCTGGGGAATATAATCGTTCGAGATGCGAAGTTAGTAGAATCTCCCCCTGCCCGTCATATGGTTCCGTCCAGCGGATGTGACGTTTGCACCTGTGCGTCTGGACTAATTCTGTGCAGCTTGGGAAACTGATAGTTCTTACCTATAATTAGACCACAGAATGTTAGTCAAAGATACCTTCCACAGAGTGTATGGTTTCTGTAAGGCCCTGCCTGACAGAATAATAGTTCGAATGGGTAGGATGGGAATCACGCTAGAGAGGAGAGGAAGGGTGGGGGTGAACTGCGAAATATGTTCACACGCCTGTTTCGTACCCTCTCCCCACCCGTCAGAAAAAAAAGTACATGGAAGATTATAAAGAGGTTAGAAGTTATTTATTTAAAAAAAAACACACACAACAACAACAACAACAAAAAGAAAGTCTTGTTTTACATCAAACACAAATAAGACTCACTTTATTTAATCTTCAATTTTTTTTTAAAAAGCTACGAAGAAATTTCAGTTTTATTTAATCATTTTCGCGATAAAAAGTTTCGCGAAAATTCACAGCTTCGTTCTTAGCGAGGGCCTAGATAAAAATAGATGTACTTATTTGGAGCTGAGATCGCAGACTTCTGGTAAGTAGGGTACGGGGGTGGTGGTACCAAAATTGGTAAACATAGGAAAGGTGATATTGCCGCTGCAGCAGACGATAATCTGAAGTGGAAGAGGAACGTCTCTTGTGAACCTTCAGATGGTAACAGTGTATCACACCTTTCAGGGCCCGAATCAAAGGACACACGACATATTTATCATCCTCACGATTAAACATTTTCGACTTTATCTTACTTATATTTAAATAGACAAATAAATAAATGAGATAGTTTTAATTTCCATTTTATATTAAAAAAAACAAAAAACGACGTTATATAATTTTTATTTTATATAAATATACTTTCTTCGTGAAAAAGGAAAGACAAGGGTCACAGAACGAGTGACCCCCAACCAAACCCTAGGAACGGATGAAAACCCTCGGCTAGCAGTCATATTTGTTAGCCTGTTATCGGTCCGTGTGACATTTGCCACACCTTCGACACTAACTTTATCATATATATATATATATATATATATATATATATATATATATATATATATATATATATATAATAATCCAGGTAAAACATCCACAGGGTAGTAATCCAAACTATTAGAATCCGATCGGATTCTAACTCTGCCTGATGAGATCTCAGTTTAAAATAACTGTTGATCGATAACATCGATATGCCAGTGTCGCAGATTTTTCACATGTCTGTGTAAATGAAAATAATCATATATATATATATATATATATATATATATATATATATATATATATATATATATATATATATTATGGAAATCGCTCAAAAAAGGCATGAAGCCACTTGATGTAAAGAGCTGAAAAAAACTACTTTAAGGTAAAACAAACTAGCCAACGATAAGTGTTAGACGAGGTTAATTCTGACCCAGAAAACAGCAATTATTCTCCCTTTGTGAGAAACATCGATCATGGAATATGAAAACTAAGGGACAAAATAAGGAAAGTGAGAGTTACGAGTCTGTCGAAAGTAAACCCAAGGTTCACATACATATACGTGTTTATATATATATATATATATATATATATATATATATATATATATATATATATATATATATATATATATATATATATATGTATGTATGTATGTATGTATATATATATATATATATTAATTAATATATATATAAAATTAATATTATATATATATAATATCATTTTTTAATAAAAACTATTAAATTATTTTTACCTACATACGCTAACGTTTCGAGCTTTCGCTCTCTTCAGTGCAGGAATGATAATCTCGGACGGTTGGACAGTTCGAACATCTGCCACAGAGTCAACCTAGACTTCGTAAGCAAGAGCTATAACCATGGGACATTACAACATTGAAGAAAGGAATTTAAGTTCTATTTATGCGAAAGGCGGCATACCAAGAAAGACTGACTAGAGATTCTACGAACGTCGGAATATGCCCTATAGCTACGTGTCAGTCTATTTTTAACTTCTCCGAACAGGATTCGACTGTTATTAAAGGGGTTCAGAATATTAATTTTAAATAAATAATATTAAATTATTTGTATCTACATACACTAGCGTTTCGAGCTTTCGCTCTCATCAGTGCAGGGATGATAATCTCGGACGGTCGCACGGTTCCAACCCCTGCCTCAGAGCTGCAACCATTAGGTCACGGGACATTACCACATTCAAGACGGGAATTTAAGTTCTATATATGCGAAGGACAGCAGCATATATATTTATGCGAAGGGCGGCATATATATATATATATATATATATATATATATATATATATATATATATATATATATCGTGTCAGGTTATATTGAAAAAAAATCGTTTTTGATCGTGGTTTCACTTCATTCAGAACGCCGACGATTCCACTGGGCATAAAAAAAATTGTTTAATGTAAAAAGTCAGCCAATCTGGATGAACCCGCGGTACGTTTCTGAAGTATGTAACATATAGGTATCAAATAAATTATATATATATATATATATATATATATATATATATATATATATATATATATATATATATATATATATATATATATATATATAAGGTAAACATCTACAGGATAGTAATCCAAAGAATTTCAATCGGGCTTATAAAAAGTGCTCAATATCAAATAGAGCTTTTATATATGATTATTTTTATTTACATATTTATTTAAATATGTATCATATTTAGAAAGAGTTAAAATCCGATCTTAACATTAGATCATATTTGGAAATATCGAAATATAATCTAAGGTTAAGATCGGATTTTAACTCTGCTTGATGAAATCTCAGTTTATAACAGCTGTCGATCGATAACATCGACATGTCAGTGTCGCAGATTTTGTACATGTCTGTGTAAATAAAAATAATCGTACACATACACACACACACACACACATATATATATATATATATATATATATATATATATGTGTGTGTGTGTGTGTCTGTGTGTGTGTGTGAGTGTGTGTGTGTATTATATGTATCCATATCTCTATATAAAGTTAGGTATGTGTATATGTTTATATATTATTATGTATATGATTCATTCATAAACTTATTAACTGATCATTATTAATTTTGGAACACTAATATTTATCTAATTTAACTTTTTGTTGCTTAATGTTGTTTTTTATTACTGTTTTTGGTTTTATTGAAGATTTCACTTAATTGAAGATGACTGCCATTGAAACAACATCATATGTAGCAAATTAGTTATAATTTTATAACAGCAAGACAATAACATACTCATAGTCGTGATAGTATATAGGTCGATAGATCACCGGTGACCTGCTCGGTTAGTATATATATATATATATATATATATATATATATATATATATATATATATATATATATATATATATATATATATATATATATATATAATATATATATATAATATATATATATATATATATATATATATATATATATATATATATATATATATATATATATATATATATATATATATATATATATATATATATATATATATATATATATATATAATATATATATATATTAAATATTTGGAAATTTCAAAATATTTTCATAAATATTTGGAAATCCAAAGTTACGGCTGCTGCTGCTGCTGCTGCTGCTGCTTTAAAATGCATAAACATCCAAGGACTATTAGTATTATAGATCACCCGTGACCAGTTGGGTCAGTATTTTTAATATATATGATCTAGCATGGAACCAAATAGCATCGCATCTGACACATCGACATTTGATTTTGACTAGCCTTTTTTGTTCTTTCCAGCATGTTTCTCTTTACAATACCAAAATATCTTTGGCTTCAGTTAGTTTGATAAATACATATTCCGGTTAGGAAGAGTGTTGCACCTGTGACAATCTTAAATAACGAATCAAATAATGCAAGGGAGATACATCTTCGCGGCTTAAAATATGATTTATCTTCCTTACATTATTTGAGTCATTATTGAGAATTTTTCCCATCTCTTTATTCTGTTAATAACATTTGCGTGTTTCTGTGTGTGTTTTTCGCCTATATGTTACTGACACATTATTACTTTATTATTGTTTTACTTTTCGACTATTTTAAAATGTTCCTTCTAATCTAAATTCATTTAAAAACATGCAACCAATGAATCCCTAGCAACGCCGACTAAGTATAGCTACTCAAATATATAATTCCTTAAGTTTGACATTGGCGTTTACACAAGGATCACATATCAAAGGATTTCGCAGAGTCAGAATACATTGTGATATCATAATAGCCCCCCCCCCAAAAAAAAAGTTCAATTTATCTTTGATGACGTCATCTATTTTCAAGTAAATATATATATATATTTCTTTATAATAATCTTTTCTTTTAAATTTCAGTTTGATTCGCAAGCAATCGTCTGATTCGGGTGGTTTTGGGGAGCTGTTTCAGACCAGCCTTAGACATCCGTGTGGTGCTCATGATCTGCCCCACATTGAGGCTTGATCTTAGAAGGTAATAGGCTCCCTAAACAACTGCTATATAGGTAACTGTAGCACAGGAAACGCCCGAGACACACGCCAAAGAGACATTTCAAGGAGATCTGTAATACAGGCCTGTATAGCGTACGCATTTATTCTCTGACTGAGGTCGAATGTTTTTTTTGTTTTTTTTTGCATTCTGTCAGTCGCAGTCAATGATAACACGGCTGGATATCGGATAACAATTAAATTCAATCTTTTGGGGAGGTATTTCAAAATATTTTAATAAAAAATTTCGAAAATTTATTCTCCTCAAAAAAATCGATTCTTAATGTTTTAGCACTAGTCACAGATCAATGAAACGATTTATTTTCTTAACAAATTAAAAATTGATAAAAAAATATATTTTAAGCGAATAAATTAATATTATGTCTCCACCAAATATTGAGACAAAATATTATTATTCTAATATTCTTATTAGCGTATTTGAATATTTTGTAACGTCTCGGTCATTATATAACCGACTTCGATATCATTTTAAGTTACCCCGTGTGAGAATATCAGCTTTGATATCGAAAGTCTCAAAATTTGATGATTTAAATTTTTTGAATGACATATTTTCTAAAATTTATAAAAAAACAGAAAAAGTGTATTCTTTTAGTTGATGAAGTGTATGTAAAAGCTTCTCTACAATATCACAGAGGAAATGTATTTGGTTTTGCTGAAATTTCTGAAGGATTAGAAACAACAGTATTGGGGATTATGATAAAATATTTACATGGTGGACCAAAATCTTTACTTAAAATGATCCCCAATTGCCAAGTTAGAGGCAATATTTTTACATGAAAAACATTCAAATATTCTTGATATAATTAAACACTGAAATGGTCAATTAATTGTATTTATATGTGACAAAAACGAGAACAATCAATTTTTGTTTTAAATTGACACTTTATGATAAGTCATGGCTAACTAAAGATAGCTTTTATTTACTTTTTGACTAGGTCCACCTTTTTAAAAAAATATTGTGAATAATTCGATTACTTAAGTTTTTTTTCTAAATTACTATTTGATTCTGATGTTAGCAAAATGGGAGGTTGTAGAAGGTCGTTACGAACATGAAAGATCTCAGTTTGTTAAATTATAAAAACAAACTGATGCGGCAGTCTTCCCAAAACCTGTTGATCTACAAAAATAGGTTTTCTGTTCAAATTTCAGCGGCAATTAAATGAATGTGAAACAGTTTGTAGAATGATGAGAAAGGGATAGTAAAATGTTGACATCGGCAAGGAAAAGGCAGGAGAACCACTTGTAATAAAAGTTATTGAGTAGATGTCCATCCTGTATCCAAGTGAGTTGCCGTTAACTTAGGTTATTAGAACAAATGAGTTGCCGTTAACTTAGTTATTAGAACAAATACGTGCCGTTAACTTGGTTATTAGAACAAATGAGTTGCCGTTAACTTGATTATTAGAACAAATGACTTGCGGTTAACTTAGTTATTAGAACAAATGACTTGCCGTTAACTTAGGTTATTAGAACAAATGAGTTGCCGTTAACTTGGCTATTAGAACAAATGACTTGCCGTTAACTTGGTTATTAGAACAAATGAGTTGCCGTTAGTTTGGTTATTAGAACAAATGACTTGCCGTTAACTTGGTTATTAGAACAAATGACTTGCCGTTAACTTGGTTATTAGAACACATGACTTGCCGTTAACTTGGTTATTAGACCAAATGAGTTGCCGTTAACTTGGTTATTAGAACAAATGAGTTGCCGTTAACTTGGTTATTAGAACAAATGAGTTGCCGTTAGCTTGGTTATTAGAACAAATGAGTTGCCGTTAGCTTGGTTATTAGAACAAATGAGTTGCCGTTAACTTCGTTATTAGAACAAATGAGTTGCCGTTAACTTGGTTATTAGAACAAATGAGTTGCCGTTAGCTTGGTTATTAGAACAAATGAGTTGCCGTTAGCTTGGTTATTAGAACAAATGACTTGCCGTTAACTTGGTTATTAGAACAAATAAGTTGCCGTTAGCTTGGTTATTAGGACACATGACTTGCCGTTAACTTAGTTATTAGAACAAATGAGTTGCCGTTAACTTGGTTATTAGAACAAATGAGTTGCCGTTAACTTGGTTATTAGAACAAATGAGTTGCCGTTAGCTTGGTTATTAGAACAAATGAGTTGCCGTTAACTTGGTTATTAGAACAAATGAGTTGCCGTTAATTTGGTTACTAGAACAAATGAGTTGCCGTTAACTTGGTTATAAGAACAAATGAGTTGCCGTTAACTTGGTTATTAGAACAAATGAGTTGCCGTTAATTTGGTTATTAGAACAAATGAGTTGCCGTTAACTTGGTTATTAGAACAAATGAGTTGCCGTTAACTTGGTTATTAGAACAAATGAGTTGCCGTTAACTTGGTTATTAGAACAAATTAGTTGCCGTCAGCTTGGTTATTAGAACCAATGAGTTGCCGTTAATTTGGTTATTAGAACAAATGAGTTGCTGTTAACTTGGTTATTAGAACAAATGACTTGCCGTTAACTTGGTTATAAGAACACATGACTTGCCGTTAGCTTGGTTATTAGAACACATGACTTGCCGTTAACTTGGTTATTAGAACAAATGACTTGCCGTTAACTTGGTTATTAGAACAAATGAGTTGCCGTTGGCTTGGTTATTAGAACAAATGAGTTGCCGTTAACTTGGTTATTAGAACAAATGAGTTGCCGTTGGCTTGGTTATTAGAACAAATGAGTTGCCGTTAACTTGGTTATTAGAACAAATGAGTTGCCGTTAGCTTGGTTATTAGAACAAATGACTTGCCGTTAACTTGGTTATTAGAACAAATGAGTTGCCGTTAGCTTGGTTATTAGGACACATGACTTGCCGTTAACTTAGTTATTAGAACAAATGAGTTGCCGTTAACTTGGTTATTAGAACAAATGAGTTGCCGTTAACTTGGTTATTAGAACAAATGAGTTGCCGTTAGCTTGGTTATTAGAACAAATGAGTTGCCGTTAACTTGGTTATTAGAACAAATGAGTTGCCGTTAACTTGGTTATTAGAACAAATGAGTTGCCGTCAATTTGGTTACTCGAACAAATGAGTTGCCGTTAACTTGGTTATAAGAACAAATGAGTTGCCGTTAACTTGGTTATTAGAACAAATGAGTTGCCGTTAATTTGGTTATTAGAACAAATGAGTTGCCGTTAACTTGGTTATTAGAACCAATGAGTTGCCGTTAACTTGGTTATTAGAACAAATTAGTTGCCGTTAACTTGGTTATTAGAACAAATGAGTTGCCGTTAACTTGGTTATAAGAACAAATGAGTTGCCGTTAACTTGGTTATTAGAACAAATGAGTTGCCGTTAACTTTGTTATTAGAACAAATGAGTTGCCGTTAACTTGGTTATTAGAACAAATTAGTTGCCGTCAGCTTGGTTATTAGAACCAATGAGTTGCCGTTAACTTGGTTATTAGAACAAATGAGTTGCCGTTAACTTGGTTATTAGAACAAATGACTTGCCGTTAACTTGGTTATAAGAACACATGACTTGCCGTTAGCTTGGTTATTAGAACACATGACTTGCCGTTAACTTGGTTATTAGAACAAATGAGTTGCCGTTAATTTGGTTATTAGAACAAATGAGTTGCCGTTAACTTGGTTATTAGAACAAATGAGTTGCCGTTAACTTGGTTATTAGAACAAATGAGTTGCCGTTAACTTGGTTATTAGAACAAATTAGTTGCCGTCAGCTTGGTTATTAGAACCAATGAGTTGCCGTTAATTTGGTTATTAGAACAAATGAGTTGCCGTTAACTTGGTTATTAGAACAAATGACTTGCCGTTAACTTGGTTATAAGAACACATGACTTGCCGTTAGCTTGGTTATTAGAACACATGACTTGCCGTTAACTTGGTTATTAGAACAAATGACTTGCCGTTAACTTGGTTATTAGAACAAATGAGTTGCCGTTGGCTTGGTTATTAGAACAAATGAGTTGCCGTTAACTTGGTTATTAGAACAAATGAGTTGCCGTTGGCTTGGTTATTAGAACAAATGAGTTGCCGTTAACTTGGTTATTAGAACAAATGAGTTGCCGTTAGCTTGGTTATTAGAACAAATGACTTGCCGTTAACTTGGTTATTAGAACAAATGAGTTGCCGTTAGCTTGGTTATTAGGACACATGACTTGCCGTTAACTTAGTTATTAGAACAAATGAGTTGCCGTTAACTTGGTTATTAGAACAAATGAGTTGCCGTTAACTTGGTTATTAGAACAAATTAGTTGCCGTCAGCTTGGTTATTAGAACCAATGAGTTGCCGTTAATTTGGTTATTAGAACAAATGAGTTGCCGTTAACTTGGTTATTAGAACAAATGACTTGCCGTTAACTTGGTTATAAGAACACATGACTTGCCGTTAGCTTGGTTATTAGAACACATGACTTGCCGTTAACTTGGTTATTAGAACAAATGACTTGCCGTTAACTTGGTTATTAGAACAAATGAGTTGCCGTTGGCTTGGTTATTAGAACAAATGAGTTGCCGTTAACTTGGTTATTAGAACAAATGAGTTGCCGTTAGCTTGGTTATTAGAGCAAATGAGTTGCCGTTAACTTGGTTATTAGAACAAATGAGTTGCCGTTAGCTTGGTTATTAGAACAAATGAGTTGCCGTTAGCTTGGTTATTAGAACAAATGACTTGCCGTTAACTTGGTTATTAGAACAAATGAGTTGCCGTTAGCTTGGTTATTAGGACACATGACTTGCCGTTAACTTAGTTATTAGAACAAATGACTTGCCGTTAACTTGGTTATTAGAACAAATGAGTTGCCGTTAACTTGGTTATTAGAACAAATGAGTTCTTGGTTATTAGAACAAATGAGTTGCCGTTAACTTGGTTATTAGAACAAATGAGTTGCCGTTAACTTGGTTATTAGAACAAATTAGTTGCCGTCAGCTTGGTTATTAGAACCAATGAGTTGCCGTTAATTTGGTTATTAGAACAAATGAGTTGCCGTTAACTTGGTTATTAGAACAAATGACTTGCCGTTAACTTGGTTATAAGAACACATGACTTGCCGTTAGCTTGGTTATTAGAACACATGACTTGCCGTTAACTTGGTTATTAGAACAAATGACTTGCCGTTAACTTGGTTATTAGAACAAATGAGTTGCCGTTGGCTTGGTTATTAGAACAAATGAGTTGCCGTTAACTTGGTTATTAGAACAAATGAGTTGCCGTTGGCTTGGTTATTAGAACAAATGAGTTGCCGTTAACTTGGTTATTAGAACAAATGAGTTGCCGTTAGCTTGGTTATTAGAACAAATGACTTGCCGTTAACTTGGTTATTAGAACAAATGAGTTGCCGTTAGCTTGGTTATTAGGACACATGACTTGCCGTTAACTTAGTTATTAGAACAAATGAGTTGCCGTTAACTTGGTTATTAGAACAAATGAGTTGCCGTTAACTTGGTTATTAGAACAAATTAGTTGCCGTCAGCTTGGTTATTAGAACCAATGAGTTGCCGTTAATTTGGTTATTAGAACAAATGAGTTGCCGTTAACTTGGTTATTAGAACAAATGACTTGCCGTTAACTTGGTTATAAGAACACATGACTTGCCGTTAGCTTGGTTATTAGAACACATGACTTGCCGTTAACTTGGTTATTAGAACAAATGAGTTGCCGTTAACTTGGTTATTAGAACAAATGAGTTGCCGTTGGCTTGGTTATTAGAACAAATGAGTTGCCGTTAACTTGGTTATTAGAACAAATGAGTTGCCGTTAACTTGGTTATTAGAGCAAATGAGTTGCCGTTAACTTGGTTATTAGAACAAATGAGTTGCCGTTAGCTTGGTTATTAGAACAAATGAGTTGCCGTTAGCTTGGTTATTAGAACAAATGACTTGCCGTTAACTTGGTTATTAGAACAAATGAGTTGCCGTTAGCTTGGTTATTAGGACACATGACTTGCCGTTAACTTAGTTATTAGAACAAATGACTTGCCGTTAACTTGGTTATTAGAACAAATGAGTTGCCGTTAACTTGGTTATTAGAACAAATGAGTTGCCGTTAACTTGGTTATTAGAACAAATGAGTTGCCGTTAACTTGGTTATTAGAACAAATGAGTTGCCGTTAGCTTGGTTATTAGGACACATGACTTGCCGTTAACTTAGTTATTAGAACAAATGACTTGCCGTTAACTTGGTTATTAGAACAAATGAGTTGCCGTTAACTTGGTTATCAGAACAAATGAGTTGCCGTTAACTTGGTTATTAGAACAAATGAGTTGCCGTTAACTTGGTTATTAGAACAAATGAGTTGCCGTTAATTTGGTTACTAGAACAAATGAGTTGCCGTTAACTTGGTTATAAGAACAAATGAGTAGCCGTTAACTTGGTTATTAGAACAAATGAGTTGCCGTTAATTTGGTTACTAGAACAAATGAGTTGCCGTTAACTTGGTTATTATAACAAATGAGTTGCCGTTAATTTGGTTATTAGAACACATGACTTGCCGTTAACTTGGTTATTAGAACCAATGAGTTGCCGTTAACTTGGTTATTAGAACAAATGAGTTGCCGTTAACTTGGTTATTAGAACAAATTAGTTGCCGTTTGCTTGGTTATTAGAACCAATGAGTTGCCGTTAATTTGGTTACTAGAACAAATGAGTTGCCGTTAACTTCGTTATTAGAACACATGACTTGCCGTTAGCTTGGTTATTAGAACAAATGAGTTGCCGTTAACTTGGCTATTAGAACAAATGACTTGCCGTTAACTTGGTTATTAGAACAAATGACTTGCCGTTAACTTGGTTATTAGAACACATGACTTGCCGTTAGCTTGGTTATTAGAACACATGACTTGCCGTTAACTTGGTTATTAGAACAAATGACTTGCCGTTAACTTGGTTATTAGAACAAATGAGTTGCCGTTAACTTGGTTATTAGAACAAATGAGTTGCCGTTAACTTGGTTATTAGAACAAATGAGTTGCCGTTAATTTGGTTACTAGAACAAATGAGTTGCCGTTAACTTGGTTATTAGAACAAATGAGTTGCCGTTAACTTGGTTATTAGAACAAATGAGTTGCCGTTAACTTGGTTATTAGACCAAATGAGTTGCCGTTAACTTGGTTATTAGAACAAATGAGTTGCCGTTAACTTGGTTATTAGAACCAATGAGTTGCCGTTAGCTTGGTTATTAGAACAAATGAGTTGCCGTTAACTTGGTTATTAGAACAAATGAGTTGCTGTTAACTTGGTTATTAGAACAAATGATTTGCCGTAAACTTGGTCATTAGAACAATCTCGTCCATAACAATTTAAATCAAATTTATTTATACAGTTTCATCAACAAACAGGCAGGGGCTTTAAAGAGTTACGTAAACGAAAATACGAAAACATGCTGCATCGGTGGGCGAGCGTTCATCCGTAACGTGGGTTGAGTCTGAGTCACTAGTGTCGCGCTCGTCGGGTCTTTGGATGATGCAGCTACGTAACCGTCTCGCCGCCTTCACGTGAGAAACACTGACTGCTCAAAGTTCGGGGAAAATAATGTAATGAAACAGTTCAGCAGAAGTGCCTTCCACACAAAAGTTTTCTGATTGGACAACGTATTAATCACTCCTCGTGCAAGGATAAACTCGCGAAATAGAAAATAGATCGTAATCATATAACTGTTGTACGTTCATTTTATTGAAAAGGTTTAGACATTTTGGAAAATTGTCAGTGTCAAAAAGAATTATAGCGACATTAAGAAACTTGATCGATTTTAATGATGAAAACTTTATATTTCTTTCACACTGGGCTGGTGCATCATCTACTACTCTCTTCCTCCTTGACAAGGTCCAAAAAAGAGTCGCCAACCTAATAGGTCCCTCACTGTCAACCAAGCTCCAGTCCCTGTCCCATCGCCACAATGTAGCATCCTTGTGCTTGTTTTACAAATACTTCAATGGATTATGCACCGATGAATTGGCTACTCTGGTGCCCCCTCGACGTAAATTCACTAGACCAACTCGACAATTAGCTCAATCCCATCCATTCACTGTGGAGGTCCCCAGATGCCGGAGAGCTTTCTACTCAAATAGCTTCTTTCCTTGTGCTGCTGGGCTCTGGAACTCCTTCCCTGCCCCCTGTTTCCCCGACAGTGCTGACATGCAGAAGTTTAAAATTGATGTAAACAGACATCTCGCTGCGCAGATCCCAGTCTAGGTTGACCCCCAACCTTCTCTCCTTTTATTTCTTCTCAGTAGCCCCTTACGTCTACAGTGGTGGCCTGCCTAGTTTGGGGTGAACTACGTTAAAAAAAAAATTAAAAATTGGAAAACTTACACAAAAATAGGAAGCAAGCGAAGAAAAAGAATTAAATCATTCACAAGGAATACTAGTTTAGCCATTGAATATACAGGCAATGATTTACCTGATGTTTATAGATGTTTGCGAAGCATTGGGTTTAATTTTGTTATGCTAGATTAATTGACCACAGTCTATTTAGAAAATTAATTTTAAAAATTAACACAAAGTTCTAGTGGTGCATATTTTATAACTGTTCAAAATTGAAAATTTTCCTATTGGAAAAAAAAAACAAACTGCTACTTAAATTACATATTGATATCAAAGAATACAGCTTTGATCCAGGACATAATTGTTCAAAATCTGAATATTTGCTGGATCAAATAGAATGCAGAATATTTTATACTTTACCAGATTTTCAAATTAAGATATCTAAAAAGCTTAAAATGTCTCTTTTGTATATAGCCGGTTATGTTACCAGAAAACATTGCCCAACTGATGACGAAATATTTAATACAAGTTTTTACTTTCAAAAGTATGGATATTTTAAAAGAAATATGTCATGATAATTTAAAAATTCCACTGGATACCACAGTTCATATAGTGTTTTTTCTGTTTTATAATGTTTGGTGTTGTTAAATTGAATAAACATTTTTTGACAAAAATCTTTGTCAGTTTCCGATATGCATCATTTCACTATGAAAAGAGAGCATGGGCTTACATTGTCCAAAATATTTTTCAAAAATGATTGTTTTTTTTATTCACCTAAGGCAACTCAATAACACGTTTTGAAACTATTGTAAACGTAGGAGTTTCACATGTTGGCCGGTCATAATTCAGGAAGGGGACATTCTGTATTCAGCACCGTCCTCTTGCGGAAGACATGCGCACGGGGTAACTGTCGTGCCTCTACACCTCCTGCTTGCCCAGAGGCGGTCTTTTCGAATCAGTCAACATGGGAGTCGGACGTTTGTTCCGCTTGTGATAGACGTTGTCTCTGGGGCAAGTAGCTTGGCAAAAATAGAGGTAAGCAACGCATAGTTCTCTAAACCTATTTGAATTTTTACTCTTTTATAATTTGCTTTGTTTTGTCTTAGAACATGTTTGTAAGACTTGTTTATTTTCATGTATGTCCAGTTTTACGGTGAAAAGATGTTATAGTTCAGCGTTGGCCACGTGCGCGCAAATAAATACATATTCATCAGTATAATTCGTGTCCGAAATTTTTTCCCCAGTTTTCTTGCGGTTACAACTATCTTAAAATATTTATGAAATAAAAGTGTTTATAGAACTTTCATGACAATATATTCGGTATTGATAATACGTAATTTTCCAAGCAGTTATAATTTTTTTTATTTTCCCCTTTTTAGAGACATTTTATTGGTTTTATGTTCTTGTAAATGTGTGTACATTTTATTATTAAAACTGTGGATACTGTGTATAACATGTATGATACATGATACAAGAAATGTATAACATGTATTATACATGATACATGATACAAGGAATGTGTAACATGTATTATCGTATCATAAAGTCATGAAGAAATAAGCATTTTCTTCATCTTCTGTAAAACAAATTTTACATGTAACAAACATCACACATTTTTTTTTTAATTATCAAAATTGTTTCTCTGAAATTTCGAATGGTCACAAAGTAATTTTTTTCAACTGTTAATAAAAGATTAAAATGGCTGATTTGTTTATAAAGAAATCGAAATGCATTATGGTGGATTTAATTTTATAATTAAATTATTTTTTTAAATAGGATTTTTAAAAATTTTGGCTTACGGATTTTTACAAAGGTCCGTGGCAAATTATTTAACTTATTATTTAACGTAATAAAACGCAGATCATTTATTAGTCATAATTAAAAGAAATTTGAAATTAAAACCTACTATTAAAAGTTCTTTATTTGTAAATACGCACAGACATATGCGAAAATGTCTAATAAAAAAACAAGAAAAGTGAAAGATAAAGCGTGTATAATATGTATTATCATATAATGAAAGAATAAGTATTTTCTTCATTTTCTGTAAAAACAAATTGTATATGTAACAAACATAAAAAATCTTTGTAAAAATTATCAAAATTGTTTCTCTGAACATTATTTTCTTCATAAAGTATTTGACTTTGTAAAATGTTGAACTTGCTTTCTGATTGTATCATGTCATTATATTTTCTATAATCAATTAGTCAATATAAACAAATTGACTCATGATTTTTGAAATATCTAAAAATGTACCTAATTCATGTTGAATAAAGTGATTTTCTGTGCATTTAGCTCTTTTATATTTTTGTTCTTTTTTCTTACTTAAATTTATAGAAAATAATTCAAAAATGGTAAGCTGCTTCCTAATATGTTGTTGCTAATTAACTAATTATTGGGCATTACTAGAAAATTCCGTAATAAACCTTTTTTCAGTAATTATTATTTAGTAGTAGTTTTTATCTTAACATGTCGGCCCTAATTCGTAGACTTCGGTCGCATGTCTGCCAGGCCTGGTATAAGTATCGCTATTAGTCAAAGACCATCTGAAAACCCTTAGCATAAACCTTGAGGAATGTCAGAAAATGGCTTTGGAACGATCGGTTTGACGTATGCGTGTCTATAACGACTGCTGAATATTTGAGGCAAAGCGAATAGATGTCCTAGTGTCTTCAATTGCGCATTAATACGGAGCCTAAGTACCACATTATTTCAAAAGTGAATACATAAACAAGAGAATGTGACCTATTCAAATAGTGCTAAAAAATGCGTGTCATTATAAAGAAGAGAAGCAGACAGTCATCTCAGCAACTACTTGAAGCAAATAAAAATCGATATTGCAAACAAACGTAAATATTCCGTAAAACAAACAACCGTTATCTATATCAACATTATTTGAAGTTCACTGCCCATAGTCGCAGGCATAGTAAGTGCGTAGAGACATTGACAGTCGTGCTGCCAATAGTAGAAGTAATAGCAGTAGTAGTAAGTGTCTAAATACAACGGAAGTTGTACGACCTATAGTAGCAGTAGTAGTAAGCGCGTAGAGACAGTGGCATTGTGGCGGGTACTGTTTAATAGAAAGTTACCACCAGCCTAACAAACTTTCTGGCTAGAATAAGTATTTTTGGAAAGAAAGTATAGCGAATTACACATGTTTAGTGTAAAAAACATGCCGTAAAAGAGAAAAAACCCGTTAGAAATCAGAGTATGATATGTATATATATATATATATATATATATATATATATATATATATATATATATATATATAATGTAACAACATAAACTTTTATAAAGAAGTTTTAAAATTTTTGTATCGATTTTCAGTATTTACTTTAACTGTGCTAAATACGTGAGTTATGAAAATATATTTAATGCCTTTTAGCCTGACGATTCCCTACGGGGATGAAACACGGAAAGATTTGTGTAGCTTAATTCCCCATAATATATTTTCATAACTTAATCTTACTCTTTCTCTCTCTTTCTCTCTCTCTCTCTCTCTCTCTCTCTCTCTCTATATATATATATATATATATATATATATATATACTAATGATAATAGAATTAACGATAAGTCAAATATTGTAGAGTGATCTATCTCGATAAAATAAAGCTCAATACGTTGAGTAGAGCAATAAATTTTAAAGAAAGAAAGATGAATATAAAAAGTTGTACAAAATTACATAAATTAATACAAATTTTATTACATCGAAAGTTTAGATGCAAGGAACTCCTTGCATCTAAACATTCGATGTAATAAAATTTGTATTAATTTATGTAATTTTGTACAACTTTTTATATTCATCTTTCTTTCTTTAAAATATGTATATACAGGTTAGCATGAAACACACACACATATATATATATATATATATATATATATATATATATATATATATATATATATATATATATATATATATATGTATGTGTGTGTGTTTCATGCTAATCTGTAATCATCAGTATGGGAGGAGACAATCCCTGCCGGTCACACTACTCGAACCCCAATACGAAAGTCAGCTTTGACTCAGTAGCTGGAGCGCTAACCGATGTGGCCACTACGTATTATCATGGAAATAGGAAAGTAAATTAACGTCTAAATGCCAAATCCAGCGGGCATATTAGCAGGCTATCAACAGAACTTAATATGCGGGGCCTAGAGTATTGGATATATATATATATATATATATATATATATATATATATATAGAGAGAGAGAGAGAGAGAGAGAGAGAGAGGGAGAGAGAGAGAGAGAGAGAGAGAGAAAGAAAGAGAGTGGAGCAGAGAGGGCAGACGTTTTTTTAGAATATCACAAAATCGTTAATTTTTTATTAAAAAAATATATTCACAGATTTGAGTTCATGAAGTCTTAGCATTTTTTTTCTCTTTTCAGTTGAAGCCATCGAGCCATGGACGATAAAACACCGCGTTTTTTGCGTACGACAGTTTCGTCAAGAATAACGAGTCTATCACGGCAGTTCAGCGTGAGTTTCATCGCTATTTCAATATCCACCGAAATCAAGCTGTTCCCACTCGCAACAACACAATCCTACGTTGGGTTAACGTACTTCGTACACGAGGCACACTGATGAACAAAAGACCACCAGGGACTAGACGATTAGTATGTACCCCTGAAAATGTGGAAAGCGTCAGACAAGCCATGCTGCGCAGTCCGACTCGTTCTGCTCGGAAACATTCTTCTGAACTAGGCCTGAGTAATCGTTCAGTAAGGCGTGTTTTGCATTTAGAACTGCAATTCCATCTCTACAAATTGGCCGTTGTGCAAGAGCTGAAGCCCAGGGATTACGCACGGCGAGTGACGTTCGCACATGAGATGCAAACACTTTTTTAGCAAAATGACAATCTCATATTGTACATGAGTGATGAAACTCATTTTCATATCAATGACATGCTGAATCAACAGAACTACCGTTACTGGGCTTCTGAAATTCCAAAACAATTGCACGAAAGATCGCTACACAGCCCTAAAGTGACGGTTTGGTGCGCTATACTCAAAACTGGCGTCATTGGTCCTTACTTTTTCGCAGAGGATGATGGGAATGCTGTTACCTCGGAGCGCTATATTGAGATGATAAACAACCTGAGTTACTACGAAAACGTATTCCCATTCGACGTGTGTGGTTTCAACAGGATGGGGCGACAGCTCACACAGCTAGAGCATCAATGGACATTATTCGCCCTCTCTTCCCTGGTCGTCTCATTTCCTGGTTTGGCGACATTCATTGGCCTCCTCGAACCCCTGACTTATCCATGTGCGATTATTTCTTATGGGGTCATCTCAAGGCACGTTTATACGAGCATAAGCCCCGTATTGGAAGAACTTAAAGAAGCTATTCACGAGGAAGTCACCCAAATTGACAGAGCGATGATTGAAAAAGTTTATGAAAACTTCCAAGAAGGCCTTCAAAAATGTATCACTGATAACAGACGCCACATGAATGATGTTGTTTTCCACACTTGATTTTGTAAAATCCTATTTCAATACGAACTCAAATCTGTGAATAAATTTCATTTCAATAAAAAAATTAACGATTTTGTGATTATTTGAAAAACGTCGCCCTCTTTGCCCCACCCTATATATATATATATATATATATATATATATATATATAATATTTGTTATTGTTTATTATCTATGTACGTATACGTTTCGTCCTTTATAATCGGGAATCATCAGCATAGAGATATGATTATTCACTACCGGTCATGCAATTCGAAACCCCGGATTACGAGTATTTTGCAACTCAAATCCCGACGCCTGAACCACTCGGCCATGTTGAACAGCGAATAAACGGTGATAATTTTAACACTTTAGCTATATATATATATATATATATATATATATATATATATATATATATATATATATATATATATATATATATATATATATATATATATGATTATTTTTATTTACACAGACATGTACAAAATCTGCGACACTGGCATGTAGATGTTATCGATCAACAGTTATTACAAACTGAGATCTCATCAGGCGGAGTTAGAATCCGATCTTAACCCTGGATCATATTTGGAAAAAATGAAATAAAGAAAGAAAGAAAGAAAAGGAAAAAAAAAAGAAATTTAAATTTCAAAATTTAGGGAGTCACGTGGTTGGGACCGTTCAGAATCAAAATATTAAAGTCCAAAACCAAAATACAAAAAAACAAAAAATAATAAAAAATAATAAAAATATTAATATAAAATATAAAATAAAGTAGAAAAGAAAGGTAAAATTAAATATATATATATATATATATATATATATATATATATATATATATATATTACTACATCTGTTAGTATTAAACATGGCGCCGATTTGTGAAAGTAAACAGTAAATTATATCCTAATAAACTTGCATATATAAATGGTTTAATACTGTGAGTTTTCTTTTTCTTTTTTTGATGTTGTGGACACGATTTTGGCGTTTTCTACTGATAAGTCACACTCATTCAAGATCTAAGATATATAAGTTTGTACTGAAACGGACCATAAAGAATTGGATCTCTGTAAGAATGATAACATAGTCAATGGAATCTAATTTTCTATTGTTTATTTATACATGCTTTGGAGTTAAAAAGTAATATCTATTGAACTTAAACCTTGAAAGTCTGACTACAAATAATGAATATATACAGATACACAAATTCCATGCATTTGGCCTGACGATTCTTTACGGGAATGAAACGCGGAAACCTCTGTGTAGATTAATTGACATAACTATATTTAAGTGAAATATTTTTGAAAATCAACACATCGTGCAATTTAAATGAAAAGAATCATTTATTTAATATTTTTTGAAAGCTTTCGTTGTAGAACAACTTTGTCAGGTGAAACTGTTTTATAGTTTTTTTTCTTCTTCTTTCTCATTTTGATTGTATTAACCCCGAGGGGTCGAATCACGGTCAAGGCAGAATAGCACGTCAAGTTCTTAAAGACATTAGGATATGTAGAGTCCGGTCAATGTTATGCGCAGATTAACGCTTTTTGAATAAGAAAATCGACAACATCTTTGAAGCACGCAAGAAAATGTATTTAAGTGAAATATTTTTGAAAATCAACACATCGTGCAATTTAAATGAAAAATCATTTATTTAATTTTTTGGCAAGCTTTCGTTGTAGAACAACCTACTACTACACACACATACACACAGAGACACACACACACACACATATATATATATATATTATGTCTGCGTGTGTGTGTGTGTGGCAGCTGTTTATTTGATTTCCATTATGACCAGTTTCTGCGTATCAATCTAATATTAGTGTATAATCCCCCGGTGAGAGGCGCGGATATGGCTCTTTAGGCCTGCTAGACCATTACAGACAATACAGATGTGACATGTTTTTTGATAACCAGGCAAAGGTAAAGGCAAGCAATGTTTACGACATATTTTCTAGTCCCTTCCAAAATTCAACGGGAAGCAATGCTGATTCGACATAATATTGCTTCCAATGTTACCACTGCTTAGAGTTGACCAATGACCGACGTTAAGATATATCGCCGTTAAGATATACCGCCTACGTTCAGGTTTACGACTATGTGCTTCCAACTTGTCAAGTTTGCACACGTTACCACGACCCCATCGCCGTAGGTCTCGAGAGGTTTATGATAAATTATTGAATATAAATAGCTTCCAAAACTTAAAAATATGTTTAACATTTTTATGAGAGGGTGGGGGTTCATATTTCGAAACCATTTTGGTTCTTTTATACGACATGGACGCGTGGTAAGAATATTTTTATATTGGGTTTTAGAGCGAAATTGAACCATTCTAATTTACTTCAAATGTTGATTTAAGGCAGAAAATACTTCTTAATCAACAGTTTAAAGGCTTCAAATATGTTTTATAATTTTGAACTAGACGAATCCTTCAAGACTGGGGCAATTTTTACGTTTGTTTCATTCCCGAGTTCCCCTTTGTAGAGAGGTAAAGATGACCGTAGACTACTACTACTACTACTACTACTACTACTACTACTACTATTATTATTATTACCTATTTTAATAGGAGAAAGTGTAATAAAAATGTTTTTAATTAATAAAAAAAACTAAATTTGGTAATAATGGATAATGATATTAATTCTATCATTATCCATATATATAAAAGTAGATGATGATAAAAGCCGTTCAGAACAATTAATAGTGAAGGCTGTATAGTAAAGGTATGGGCTATTATATCTACCCTGATGTAGTGTAATTGTAATATGTGGACGTAATAGTATTACAATAACAATACTTATATAATAATAATAATAATAATAATAATAATAATAATAATAATAATAATAATAATAATAATAATAATAATAATAATAATAATAATAATAATAATAATAATAAACAATGAACGACAGTTTTACAACGTAAATGAAGAAAGAACACCAGAACAACCAGACCCGAGAGAGACAAAACATTTCTGGGGCAAGATATGGGAAAAAAACAAAAACAACATAAATGCCAAGTGACTGAAAAACATGAAAGATGAACTACAGGAAATTGAAGAAAGAACAGAAACAGTAATTAAGGAAGAAACGATTATAACAACCCTAAAGAAAATGGCAAACTGGAAAGAACAAGTCCACAATGGAATACATGCATACAGATTAAAAACATTCACGACCCTACATGAAAGGTTAGCGCAGAAACTGAGAGGATGTATCCACCAAGAAAGACGCACCATAGTGATGATCAAAGGAAGAACAACGCAAATACAAAACAACGCCAAAAAGGGAACGATCCGAAGCAACTACAGACCAATAACCTGTTTACTAACAATGTGGAAAATCCTAAGGGCACAACTGAGAAAACAAATCTACAACTCCCTGAACAATCGTGGACTTCTTCCCGATGAACAAAAAGGATGTCGGAAAGGGAAAAGAATGGCACATGATCTGCTATAATTAGATCAAAAGATCCTGAAGAGGGTAAAAAGCAGAAAATAGAACATAACCATGGCATGGATTGACTACAAGAAAGTCTACGACAGAATCCACCAATCATGAATAATTGAATGCTTAAAAATGTACAAAATACCCAGCAAGCTTATCAATATTATCTAGAAAGCAATGGAAACATGGAGACTAGAACTGACAGCTGAAGGACAACAGCTGATAAAAATACAGAGAGGCATTTTCCAAGGAGACTCCTTATCACGACTATTGTTTATAATAACTATGCTGTCACTCAACTACATACTCAGGAAATGTGATGCCGGATATAATTTTACAGACACAGAAGAAAGAATAAGCCACCTCATGTACATGGACGACCTGAAACTAAAAAGGAACTGGAAAAGCTGATAAATGCGACCAGAATTTTTAGCCACGACATTCAAATGGAATTCGGAATGGAAAAGTGTGCACTGCTAGAGATGAAAAAGGGAAAACTGGAGACAACTGAGGGCCTGGAACTGCCCAACCAAAAGGAAATGGGGGCGCGAGGCGAACAGGATGGCTATAAATATTTTGGAGTTCTGGAAGCAGACACCATCTACTTTACAAAAATGAAATAGAAGACAGGAAAAAATATTTTAGAAGAATATGAAAGCTCTAAGAAACGAAATTATATATCAGGAACCTAGAAAAGGGATAACCACCTGGGCAGTATCACTAATGAGATATTCTGGCACCATGACATGAAAACTCGAAAATTAATGACCATGCACAACGCACTACACCCAAAAGACGATACACACAGACTCTACGTGAAAAGAAACGAGGGGGAAGAGGACTGGTAAGTATAGAAGACTGTGTCGAAGACACAAAAAAGAGCTTGAGAAATACATAACCCAGAACACAGAAAGACTGATCACCGCAGTAAGAAACACCGTCTGAATGAACAACTCAGGAAACACCGAAACCAAAAACAAAAAGACAAGAAAAGAACATTGAGAAGAAAAAACAACTACATGGACGTTTCATAAGAATTACAAGAGAAGAGACACACGAACATAGCTGGACATGGCTACGAAAAGGACACCTGAATAGAGAAACGGAATCCCTACTGAAAGCTGCATAGAACACTGCGATTAGGATAAACTACATTAAAGCGAAAATAGATAAAACCCAGGAAAACAGTAAATGCAGACTGTGTGGACAAAGAGACGAAACAGTAAATCACATAATAAGTGAATGCAGCAAACTAGACCCAAAAGAATAAAAGAAAAGACATGATAGCGTGAGGAAAGTAGTACACTGGAACTATGTGAACGACTGCATCTCGAACACGTGGACAAATGCTACAAACATAAACCAGAGAGAGTACTGGAAAACGAAAATCACACAATTCTCTGGGGCATGGAGGTGGAAACAGATAAACTCATACAAGCAAGGAGACTGAATGTCATAATAGTAAACAAGAATGAAAAATCCTGCCAAATCGTAGATTTTGCCGTCCCAGCAGTCCACCGAGTTAAGATCAAGGAAACAGAAAAGCGAAGCAAATACACGGAACTTGCCAGAGAATTAAAAGAAATATGAAGCATGAAAAAAGACAATATAATACTAATAATCGTAGTAACACTAGGAATAGTTCCGAAAAAAAACGGAAAAAAGACTGGGAGAAATTAGAATCAAAGGGAAGAGTGAGTCCATACAACGGAGTGCCCCCTTGTCGTAAGTTCACTAGACCAATCCGACAATCGACTAAATCCCATCCATTCACTGTGGAGGTCCCCAGATGCCGGAGAGCTTTCTACTCAAATAGCTTCTTTCTTCGTGCTGCTGGCCTCTGGAACTCCCTCCCTGCCCCCTGTTTCCCCGACGGTACTGACATGCAGAAATTTAAAACTAATGTAAACAGACATCTCGCTGCGAAGATCCCAATTTAGGTTGAACCCCCCCCCCCTCCCCCCCAAACTTCACCTTTTTCTTTCTACAGTGGTGGCCTGCCTTGTCTGGCGTGAACTATGTTAGAAAAAATAATGTGAAACAGTCTTTGTTGTATTGTCGTTTAACGTTATGCAGGGAACACGAAACACACAATTGTTAACGTACACATATAAACTACTTGTTTCCTTGCAGATTATAGTGGATTAAAGTTTCAAGTTTATTTCGGAAAAGATCAGTTTACTCAAGAGAGCAGCACAAAGTTCAGTCTAGGGACAAAATTTTCAGGTCGTGGGGAAAGCTTCGCCTCCCCATGATAAAGACGATCTGACTCTTTCCATTGTTGTTGGTGAGCTTGAGGTAGGCTACTGCTGCTATGGCTTCGATAGATGCGTCGCAATAGACGTGCAGTTTTTTTACGTACTGCTCCTGATTGTAGTATTGTTATGAAGACCCTAGAATAGGGGTAGAAAAACTTTTCATTACAAGGCTACCTACAAAAATTCAATTTTATAGGGCCGCAGAGTATATTAAACAAAAATAGTTAATATTTCAAATAGACAAAATTAATAGGTTTTAAAGATGAAAAATGCAATTAATTTTTATTAATGTTTTAACGTATTTAAAGAATAATCACATGAAACGCATTCATTTTAAAGACAAAATATTGGGTTGGTGCAAAAGCAACGGCATTTTTGACGTTCAACTTCAAAATGTTGGATAATGGCCCTATGGGAATGAATGTATCTGTTGGGAATCGTTGATTTGATTTGCGCGAATTAACGCGGGGCAGTCGAGTGCAGAGCAGGGCTTGTTCTCACAGTCAGATCAAGGGTCAGTCTGCATCTGGAGAGGCAGTGACGTCACAGGCCCTTGCGTGGGAAACAGGGGCTCTGTGACGTCACTCGTTCTCGTGAGAAGCGAATTTTCGTCAGTCTGATTCGGAAAGCGAACTTAGAGGACGTGCGATTCACAATGTAAAGATAAGGGATATTTCCCCTAGGGGAATGCAGGCGCGAAAAATCCTTCCCCCTCTCTATGAATAGTTAAAAAAACATTAATAACTAACTACGATAAAGTAGTGATTGCTCTCTCTCTCTCTCTCTCTCTCTCTCTCTCTCTCTCTCTCTCTCTCGACGTAGCCCCAGTTGAAATAACAACACTTGTAATAAATGAATTAAATTCAAAAAGGGAGTTTGTCTTCGGAGTGCACCACATGGCTTTTATTGCAGACAACAGACGGCGTGGTTCTAGAAGAAAGAATTCATCCACTGGACGACACGACCAACCCTCTACACGACGAGTATACGAAACGCGTACTGCCGCGACAAAAAGACCATAACTTCTTTTATACCAAACTTTATTAATCAAAATAAGAACCATTAGAATCAACACATTTTTCCAACGTAAAACAAGTTTACTTATTCCATTATCATAAAAATCCGGAGTTTTTGAAAGCGATGAAGTCATTGACAGCCGATTCGGCATCATTTCGGCGTTTGAAGCATTTCTCGCGCAGGAAGTTGTCGAGATGCTTGAAAAAGTGATAATCGGTGGGCGAGAGGTCCGGTGAATATGGCGGATGAGGCAGAGTCTCGTAGCCCAATACGTTCAGCTTCTGCAGGGTCCGTTGGGCAACATGCGGGCGAGCGTTGTCATGGAGGAGAATTGATCCCTGCATATTGACCAATCTCGGGCGCATACGTTGGAGCTTCTGTTCCTTTGGCGAGCCACATGCGGCCCTCAGGCTGTAGTTTACCTCTACCTGCGTTAAGAATTACGACTTACTCTTATGCCTTCAAAAAGTTTCTCCGAAGACTATGGTTCATGCATTTCCTGAGGTAGAGGTGAGTCCCATTCGCTGTTCTCGTTGGTCAGCTCCTTCAAAATGAATTTGCCTCTAATAATGCATGATATCGCATACCCCAAAGGGGTCATATAAGCTACTGGGGATTGATAAAACGTCATACGTGTGAAAAAAGCCATTGTACCACACGTACCTTAAATGTAAAGGTGTCGGTCTTAAGGTACCACCCAAGGTGAAGACTGCGCTTTATAGGCAATCTTTCCCCGCTCAAATCCAAGTTATTCAGATTGCTCGCATTGTCATGAGATTAGATTATAGTCATGAATCTTTCTCTGCTAGAAGCGATTTAATTTAGTCCTAAGTGGGATCCAGCAAGGATGTTTTGCGTTCTTTATAGCGATGAGAGTGTAGCCTGAACCGTAAGAAGCGATTTCAAACAATCGTCGGTATACAAGCTCAAATTGACTAACTGCTCGATTGCCGGATTGCAATTAGGCTGACATTTCCTGACTGTTTTTTTTCTGAGGCAATAAATAGCTACAGGTGGAGATGGAAGTTTCCGAAGACGTGAACCCTCATTCGATATTCTGCAATTTCTTTGATTGAATCGTTGTTGCGATACCAGAGGAATCGCAGGAAATTCTTGTATTCTTCTTTCAACTAGGAAACGATGGAACATCTGTTCATATCTGCTGTAACGACGACGATTTCTTTGTGGAAACGCATGAAGACTGTGACCAGACTGTTGTTAGCATTGTGTCCGCTTATTTCCACATCGTTCAGAGATACCCTGTTGTGTTTGGTGCTGGAGTTAAAGGCCACCGGGATTTTCCCAGTTATTTAGGGTGGTATACACCGCTGGGTAAATACCAGAATTCTTCTTTGGGGTGGGGCTGCTTCATCGTGGCTGTTCTCAAATAACTTCCTCATGAATGAAAGGAAGTGTCTATGCATTTCTGGTTTCTTATTGAGACTACGTAGAAAGTCGTCTTTCTGCCAGTTTCCAATTATGTGGAAGACGATGTCTGGGAGATCTGGAAAGTAATGGAGTAATCGAACTGCTGTCTTCGTCTTTATGATGTCCTAGTTCCATGCTGGTGAATGATATCGTCAATATAAGGCGCTGCCTTTCGTTGTCCTTGATCTGTTATAACACATTAGTTAAGTAACATTCCACTCTATAATAGTATGACCTATTATTGGTATCATAGCTGCCCCTTACTTGGAAGGTGTTCGTATACTGTTCGAAAATGGTAAGGCATTCCCTATCGGATATGAAGGTATGCAGTATGTGAACCTTTCCTAAATAGATATTGCCCAAAATGACCAATCCCAGGTCCAGTCTATGTGCATACGGTGTGTTATGGAGACCCTTTATTTGTTAGCGTACTTTATATACTCTGAGAATGCCGTGTCCCAGAAAGAGCATTGTCGGTGTCTTCGGTTCCATGGTGAGGATGAGGTAAGCTATTGTCGCTTGGGCGTTGGGATGCAAGACCTATCGTTAGGTATTTCTTCACATTCGACAAAGCTCGAAAGTGGGAAGCTGGTATTTCCGTCTAGAGATTAAAACTGAAAGCCCCCCACTCTTCTTCTCGCGATTTGTATCACTCCGATTTACGTTTTAAGCGAATATAGAGAACTGGGGCCATCTTTTCGAAGATGTGGAAGAAGTCGGATTGTTCATAATTAAGTATATTTTGTTTAATCTTTTATTTATATTTAAATATTTTTATAAATATAAATATTTTAATTTCAAATTTCATTTTTAGCTGCAATATTCAAAATAAAAATCTTATTTTTTTTACTTTAGTTAATGTAATAACTGGTCCGATACTTTTGCAAGTATCATAACTTGTCCTATACTTTTCCAAGTGCAATAACTTGTCCTATACTGTTTCAAGTATCATAACTTGTCCTATACTTTTTCAAGTGTCATAACTTGTCCTATACTTTTGCAAGTGCAATAACTTGTCCTATACTTTTGCAAGTGCAATAAATTGTCCGATATTTTTGCAAGTGTCATAACTTGTCCTATACTTTTCCAAATGCAATAACTTGCCCGATACTTTTGCAAGTGCAATAACTTGTCCGATACTTTTTCAAGTATCATGACTTGTCATATACTTTTCCAAGTGCAATAACTTGTCCTATACTTTTTCATATGTCATAAATTGTCCTATACTTTTCCAAGTGCAATAACTTGTCCTATACTTTTGTAAGTGCAATAAATTGTCCTATACTTTTTCATGTGTCATAAATTGTCCTATACTTTTCCAGGTGTAATAACTTGTCCTATACTTTTGCAATTGCAATAAATTGTCCTATACCTTTTCATATGTCATAAATTGTCCTGTACTTTTTCATATGTCATAAATTGTCCTGTACTTTTCCAGGTGTAATAACTTGTCCTATACTTTTCCAAGTGCAATAAATTGTCCTATACTTTTTCATATGTCATAAATTGTCCTATACTTTTCCAAATGTAATAACTTGTCCTGTACTTTTCCAAGCCTATAATCTTAAGAATATTATTTTTCATTCTTGAATTTTCAATATAATGAATAAAAGTTACCATGCATATATTAATACTTACCTATTTCCGTATGTTAACAAAAAATTGTCATGCTGGTGTTTACCAGCAGCCGCCGCCTGTCATTAGACAAGTCCAGTGAGCGGACATTGAAAAAATCCCTCAACGGCAGACTAGTCTGTATGTAAGGTCGCGAAGGCGGATGAACGGTTGTAACCAGTCAGGGGGGGGGGGGTCGTCTCGAATTTCGTGCCACTGAACATAAACCTGCCTGGCCAAGATGATGGGTCTGTTGTTTGTGCATCAACCTATCCATGTTAAACAAACCCACGTACAGGCGTTTCCAGGGACACAAGTAGTGGGACAAAAGATCGAAGAGAAGAATTGAAGGAAGTCTGGCGGCGATTTGAAGAACGGGGTGGGGAGAGGATTGTGATATCTGGAAGTCTTTAGTGTTCAACCGGCACGTCCAGTGGCGGATGATTAGTTCAGTCGCTTCGCTCTTGGACCGGAAGTAAGAGAGTGATTCGGCAGGCACATCCGTGACTGAGTAGCCCTTTTCAAAGATCCATTCTGCTCACCCCGAATGGGGAGGAGGCTAGAAAAGGTGCCATAAAAATAGTTAGCTTCACTTTAACCTGCCTGGAAAACCGGTCAAAATAATGAAGTAAAATTGAAAATACCATCATAAAATGTCCGCACCCTACTGGACTTAACCCCTTCAAGACCCGAAAGAAGAACCGCTCTTGTCACACACGAACTGGGGGATGGTTTAAACACATTTTAAAGTGGGTGCCTACAGACGGGCAAGGGTAGAGATAGTAATGAACATGTGTTACTGGATTTTAAAAAATTTTTAAAGTATACTTTTTACACTCAAATGATAAAAAAATTGCACGAAAGATCCAAATATGTATTTTATAAATATAAATATTTTAATTTCAAAATGTATTATTTGCTGCCGTATTTTTATTAAATATATATATTTTTTACTTTACTTAAAGTAATAACATATCCTATACTTTTGCAACGTGCCCTGTACTTTTCTAGGTTGAAACACATTTTAAAATGGATTCCTACAAACGGGCAATGGTAAACAAAGTAATGAACATGTGTTACTGGATTTTTTTATTTTACACTCAAATGATAAAAAAAATTGCACGAAAGATCCAAATATGTATTTTATAAATATAAATATTTTCATTTCAAACTTTATTCTTACCTGTCATATTTGAATTAAAGATTGTTTTTACTTTACTTGAAGTAATAACATGTCCTATACTTTTGCAACTTGTTCTGTACTTTTCCAGGTTTATAATCTTAAAAATATAATTTTTCATGTTCACATTTTCAATATAATATTTACACATGGAGTATTACCAAAGAATTTGTTTTGGTAGTGTTAAAAAGTGTTAAAAAGTGTTAAAAAGTGTTAAAAAGAATTCTGCCGGTAAAATGCCAGTGTTAAGATTTCAAATTAAAGACTAACATGATCTCAATACTATTATCCTTAATCGTAAATATTCAACAGTTATGGAATATTTAAATAATGTATTCGAAAACACCATGTTGCATCATGCGAGGAAGTACGTGACAGAGAAGTAAGGTAGTTTCTCCCTCTTGGGTGACCGACGTCAAAGCGAACAGACGTCTGTTTTTGAGACTCTTCCACCATCCCCACCGGAGGGGGGGGGGCGAAAAGATGCAGTTCATCTAGATGTACTTGCTGTAAATTTTTGTAAAAAGTTGTTTAAATCCCAGAACAAATAATGGAGTTATTTGTTGTTTTTTTTTCAATTGCTCAATCGGAATCTGAGACTAAGTGGGACGTATGGAGGGTATCCGCAACAACAGATTAAAATTGATTCAAAGATTATCCAGTTTGTTTATCTTTAATCTTTAAATAGTTAGCACACAGCAAAATCCAGATAAGTGAATTTCAGAAAGGAGTTTAAGAAGGCCAGTGTAAAGTGGCATCACATTTGTGTATCGTTGGGTTTTTTTTTTTTAGATATTATCGAAATCCTAAGAATCGACATGAAAATAATTCATAGAACAATGAAATACATAGTTTTGTTTGTCTTTTTTTTTCACTATACAAGGTGACCTTCAGCCCAAAATCGATCCTAACTTTAGCCATCAAAATCATCTCCCTTGACTGGTATATACATGTAGTTTATGGGGGCCGCTTATGAATTCAATATTACTGAGAAACTTCTTCCTTAAACTCACATGCGGGCGATGGAGGGAGCCGGTCCTATCTCCACCTCCCCAGGGTGAATGCAACGCTAATACAATACAATTTCGGACAGATAACCTAGTGGTTAGAGGTGTTTGATAAAATATATTCTAGTCGTCATCATCATCATCATCATCATAATCATCATCATCATCATCATCATCATCGGTTTAACGTCAATTTTACATGCTGGCATGTGTTGGACGGCTTTAAAAAATTGACTTCCAAACTATTACAAATGGAGATTGGGTATCTGTCTGAAGCCGAAACAATACAATTACTTATATAACTTGTACTATAGTACTATCTTTTAATGCCCATAACGACGCAGACTGGGAACCTGGGTGTGCCGGGTTCGAATCCAGTTCGTTCCACAGAAAAAACTTTCATCAAAACACACACCTAACCTAGCGTCTAAGCTCCTGGAGAGGAGGTAAATAAAATACTATTTCAGACTAATGTGCTATCTTGCAATGCTCAATTAACAAAGGGGGGGGGGGTAGACTATCCTCTGAGGTATTATATTCTCTTAGGGGTGGGAGAGGGGTTAGTGTAGCATATGTTCTGTTATCATGAAGCCATCCTCCCAGGCATTACCTCATCCTTTTGGGGTGGTAGTGTCGTATCCATTCTGTTGTAATGAGACCATCCTCCCAAGCATTACCTTCTCCTTTGAGGGGCGGGTACCGTAGTATATGTTCTTTGGTCATGATACCAACCTTCCAGGGATTACATTCTTTTTTGGGGGGATGGGGGTGGGGTAATATCTTTGCTGTTGTCATGCTAGCATCCCTTCAAGTATTAACACTTTGGGGGTAGGAGGAGGTTAGTTTAATATATGTTGTGTTGTCATGATACAATATTCTCAGGCATTACCTACTCCATGAAGGTAGAGTATTTATTTACTCCTTACCAGGAGTTAGGCACAAGGCCAATTTTATCTTACTCCCACAAGTAAGATGTGACCCAAGGCCGGGTCGGGAAAGTGGAGTTTGAAAAGCCAGCGCCCGAGAGGTGAGCACTCTGGCCATTAAAAATTGCCTGAGCAGCCCCGTCGGCATTCCCCGGTAGGGGCGCCTCAGGCAGTAAGCAATAAACTTACTCCTCCCCAAAGAGGGGAGGCGAAGCCTGGGAGGGTGGACCTCCTAGAACTGCACAGGACAGACCCATAGACCGGCGTAAATCAAGCCCCGAAGGCCAAGACAATACCAGTCTATGGGGTGCAGTATCCATCGGAACAGATACTACACTTTGATCTTAGCCAAATTAGAGTACGTCAACAAGAAATTGCCACAATCGGCTGTTTATTCGACAAACTCAACACTTACATTATATATATATACTAGCATCAACAATGCTAATTATGATTCTTCAAGAAAGCCCTCAAAACCCTTCACACCTGCAACTAGATTAAAAGTCATCCAAAAAGCGGCCTTTCGTTTGATTTTACATTCTACGTGAAGCATTGTTATTTGATCCTGTTTGAAGCATTTAATAATAACAAGACTGGATGACGTTAAGTTGGCGTGATCTCTTCTCTGTACTTTCTCTCTACCGACACGTTAGCTAAGCTCATGGAATTGTGTTTCTCTTGGTAACGTACAAGTTAACGGATCATCAGCAGGCGAAGAGTGGCGTCTCGGCTTGTTGTCATTGGCCTTCGTGCCAGCTCGGCCTCGTCAAGACTGCTTGCCAAAATCAGTCTCTCTCTCTCTCTCTCTCTCTCTCTCTCTCTCTCTCTCTCTCTCTCTCTCTCGCCTTTCTTTCTCTCTCCCCCTCTCTCTCTCCTTTCTCTCTGTCTCGCCTTTCTTTCTCTCTCTCCCCCCTCTCTCGCAACTAACAAACATTAAAGGCATTGGATCATCTGATCTCTCTCTCTCTCCTTTCTCTTTCTCTCTCTTTCTCCTTTCTCTCTCTCTCTCCTCTCTCTCTCCTTTCTCTCTCTCTCGCTCTCGCAACTGACAGATATTAAAGGAATTGTATAATCTGATCTCGATCTCTCTCCTTTCTCTCTCTCTCTCCTTTCTCTCTCTCTCTCACAACTGACAGATATTAAAGGCATTGGATCATCCAATCTCTCTCTCTCTCTCCCCCTCTCTCTCTCTCTCTCTCTATCTCTCTCTCTCTCACAACTGACAGATATTAAAGGCATTGGATCATCCAATCTCTCTCTCTCTCTCTCTCTCTCTCTCTCTCTCGCAACTGACAGATATTAAAGGAATTGGATCATCTGATCTCTCTCTCTCTCTCCCCCTCTCTCTCTCTCTCTCTCTATCTCTCTCTCTCGAGCAACTGACAGATATTAAAGGCATTGGTTCATCCAATCTCTCTCTCTCTGTCTCTCTCTCTCTCGCAACTGACAGATATTAAAGGCATTGGATCATCTGATCCCTCTCCTTTAATAAATAGCTAATGCGGCATGTTTTTTTCTATACCTGTTGAGTGGAGATGTAGGTGCCCACGTGATATTGTTTATCTGAGATGATTGATGCGGGATGACCTCTGAAAACTGGTGAAACCTGTTTTAGTAGAAAAATGTCTTTAATATTTAAATTTTTTTTTTAAATTTCTCCTCATTTATTTTATCATAATTTGTTCTAGTATATCACAACCAAAAATACAACAGCAACCCTCTCCCCCTCCCCCTCCCCCTCCCCCTCCCCTTCGCTTCACGTACAGTCTGTCCGTATCGTCTTTTGGGGGTAATGCGTTTTGCATGGTCAGTAATTTTCTAATCTTCTGATCAAGGGTCCTGAGTTCATCTTTTGTCCAGCCTATGACTGGTCCAGAGTATCTAATTAGTGATACTGTCCATGTGTTTATTCATTTTACTAGGTCCCTGCTATATAATTTCGTTTCTAAGAGTTTCCTTAGTCTTCTTATGTATTCTTTTCCATATCTTCTCTTTCATTTCTATAGATTTGATGATGTCTGCTTCAGAACTTCTAAACATTTATAGCTGTCTGTTCGCCAAACGCCCTCATCTCCTCTTGGTTAGGCAGTTCCATTCCCTCTATTGTCTCCAGTTTTCCCCTTTTCATCTCTACACACCACAAGCACGTATGTAAATGTCATTGAAAGAGAGAGATGGGTTATTTGTACATATTTATTTTCAAATATAACTCTATCCCAGAACTACGATTTAGCATTGCTTTTCTGTTATTAAAGTTTATAGAATAAATCCTTAGGTAAACAAACCTTGCTTAACTAACATTATAATAAGCCTAATGAAATACTTAGCTATATTAACACACGGCCGTGTCATCTTCCGATAGTTTTTTAAAACCTAATACTAAGGTTTAGGCATTCCAGTCTATCATCTGACCTAAACGTCTTTGATCAGGCCGCTTCATAGCAAAACAGAGCTCTCCGCGAAATCGGGCCAAGAGAAACAATTGATTACACCCCCAATCACCCACAAAACAAATAACTATATAAACAGGAAGAAGAAAACAATTTGGTTCACACCACTTCATTCCTTTTAATGTTAAAACTAGTGTAAGCAAATTATTTTTAAAACGCTTAAACATTTCTCACCACTGCACAATCTACACAAGCTATCCAACATAAACTCCATAACGATTAGCTGCTCCTGCGATTTATAATAAAGTCCAATATAACAACCAAACTACATCAACATTTCCGTGAAGAAACCAAGAAAGCTACCCACTGAAAATCCGTTGTTTACGAGGACAGTGTCACACCTAATACGTCAAACACGCGCGTGAGATCTATATAGATGACACAAGGAAGCCTCAAACAGCAGTTTTACGAGCATTATGCATCATTTAGACATCCTGAAAAAAATCAGCCACTACACTCTCAACAAACACTCAGAATTTGTAAGGCAATAATATCCCATACACAATTAAATGAAAAATATTAGAACATCAATAGTCATACTTACCAATTTAAAAAAAGAATGTGGCACAATAAAAGGAATGAACATTTTACAAAAAATATTCAATACTGCATTATCAATTTTAACTACCAGATAAACAATTATATGTGTTTAAATCAAATATTACACTATTTATTCTTGGAAATTATTTGCATATCATAATACCCTAAAGGTTTTCTTACACGAAAAAAGTACTTTTTTGAAAAAGAATGAAGCAAAAGTAAAATATATATTCGTGCTAATAGCATAGTGGAAGGAAAAAACGAAAAAGTAGGCGAGTTCGAATCAAGTATCGATATATCAGCCGGTTTGCTATTTGGGTCGTACATTGACAAATCCACAGGACAACTTTATATGTAAGAAGGTAACCCACAAAGGGTATTAATGCGTAAATGGTCATGATATATCCGATGTGATTTGATCTCGGTATAGTTTATTCCAAAGTCTGTGACGATGTCCATTAGGCCAATCAAGCACAACGTCGAATTCGGAACGGGGATACTACTCATATCTCTGAGTCATATTTATATTTATTTATTATCTTATAAAATAGGGTCCTTATTGTATGACAATATTTCTTAAATATGTTATTGGTATTGTTAAAGGGGGAGGACATTACAATACATACGTACATTGGGAAGAAAACAGCAAGCCAGACAATCCCTACCTTCTGAAGTTAATTCGAAAATAAATCCTCCAATCTAAATAAAAAGTAAACAGTAGTTGTTTTTTTCTTTAGGTCATCAGAAATTATTATAATAATGTATATATGAAAAATTACTGACGTAATTCTATGGTGTTGTATGAATATTAGTGCGAACACTAGCGAAGCATAATTTTCTGTATTTTTTATGGAAGTTGTACACTAGTTATTTACATATTTCCTGGTGAGGGAACTTACGTGAAACTAACCGATACGAGATATCTGAAACGCAAACGTAAAAGACACGATATGAGTTAAGGTATATAATCATTCTAGTCAGTATGGTTTATAAATGCTTCAGCATCAACTTCTATTGCCTATCTAGATACATAAAAGCGGATAAGACTAACTAAACTCACCAGTGACCCGATGAGTCACAACCACTGCCATTATTTATTCTACCACTTTACAGTCAGAAGACATTCTTCTTGCATAACTAATAATAATAATAATAATTATCATCATCATCATCATCATCATCATTATATTATTATTATTATTATTATTATTATTATTATTATTATTATTATTATTATTATTATTATTTGTACTCATTACTAGTTCTCACACAGGTCATCTTCAGTGATTACTTACCGACAACAACCAGTGGTATTTACTGGAGTCTGACTGACAACAAGCCTCCCCAGATTTCCAGTATTCTTCACCTCTTTTCGATAACCACCGCAAATAACCTTGCGGTATCGCAACAGCCGCTTACCATTGATTTCTGGCTGGTAAGGACCATTATACTCCTCTTGGAGTTGGGTGGCAATAAGCCTCCCCATGGTCTCAGCACTCTCCACACTCTTTCAGTGGAAGTCTGGTTTGTGCTGTCCCTCCTCCTCGACCTTCTTCTTCTTCTTCTTCTTCTTCTTCTTCTTCTTCGCCTCTGTCGATAACCATTGCAAATGAAGTTGCGTTATCACAAAAGTTGCTTATTGATTTTTCGCGCTACTCCGCTAAATAAAATTCCAATTTTATGAAATATTATGGTGATAAAAAAACGGTAACCAAATTTTAGGCAAAACAATCCAGTAGTTTTTATTTTAATTTATAAGGGACTTATGAATAACAACATGGCGTCTCTCAAATCATCGACTGAATCGATGAAAAGAATTGAATATCCTAAATAAATAAAAAAATAACTACTGAATTGTTTTGCCTAAAATTTTGGTTACCGGTTATTTTATGTTATGGCAAGAAGCATCAACATTTAGTTACTTTTTGTTAAACTACCTCATTATCATTTATTTCATTGAAAATCGCTCCAGACAAGGCATGAAGCCACTTGATGTAAAGAGCTAAAATAATTACTACTTCAAGGTCAAAAACTAGCCAACGATAAGTGTTAAATGATAGATTCCTACCCGGAAAACAGCAATTCTTCCTTCTTTGTCAGAAAAAATCGCTCATGGAATGTGAGGACTAAAGGACAAAATAAGGGAAGCGAAAGTAAACCAAAGGTCCACTTTCTACTCTCCTAATTTTAATTACGAAGAACAATATGAGAGGATTGAATATGACCAATGGAATTAACAAAGTTTGTTTATTTATGGGGCACAGTTTATGACATTAAATTTGAAGATGTCCAAGTTGTAGTCAGCAGAGAAGCAGTCCCATGGTAACATGTTCCACAGGCGTGAAGTTTTTGGAAAGAAACTGTTGATAGACATTTTTTCCAGCGCTAGACACATGGAATCTCTTAAAAGGAGGAACACGAGATTGAAGGTCAGTCGAGCATCTTTCATAGTAATAACGATAGAGTGGAGAAAGACTAGCAAAAGAAAAGGGGGCTGTATAGAACAGAAGTGAGCATCTCCCACTCGATTGCAAAGTCGATTTTGTACTCTGCCAAAGTAAGAACGAGCACTCTTAGCAACCCCCCCCCCCACACCCAAATTCGGCAGCAGTACTCCATTTTTTTCTAGTTTATATAAACGATTTAGAGGCAGCCATGAAGAAGAGAGATACGTCTTCGACAATCAGTCAGACAGTAGCTTTGTTGCCGTCTGGCTGAAGTATGGTTCTTTTCAGGCTTTACCTCCTCTCTGAGAAGGGGTTAGTTTTTTTGCTAATCGCCCGAAGCGTCTCTACCGGGGAATGACGACGGGGTTGCTCAGGCATTTTTGTAGGCCAGAGTGCGCTTATCCTAGTGTGCCGGCTTGTCTAACTTCATGGCAAGGGGGTAATTAAAATGAAGAAGGGGAGATTAGATCTACTTGACATCATTTGAAGTGCACAGTCGGCGAGCATCCTTGGAACAGCGAACGATATTTTTCTGAAATTATTTGTACTGACGATACGTAGACGTATCATTGGACACAACCTCTCTTTTTTTTTTTTTTCATTTTTGTATTTTGTATTTTCATTTTCTAAAAGACCATAAATCGAACGATCATTAATCAGCGTTCCAGTGTGAAGCCTAATTTGATCGGCGTTCGGGTTCTACTTTACTTTCTCTTCTTTTGTCAAATTGAATTGTTCTTTCTATTCCGATTTTTTTGTTTTTTTTGTTGTTTTTGTTTTTTTCGTGCGTCTTTCCCATTAATGTTGACCACGGAGTTTATATGAAAATCTTCGTCAGGGGAGATAATCACTTGAAGGACATTAAGCAATAACCATTACCCATTCTCGCCGCACGTTCGTCCAATCATCGTTTTGCTATTTTCGTCCGGCAATTCCGGCTCTGGAGCAATTTGATTCGGACCGCCAAATCCCTTGAGTGAAATTAAAGAGACAGGACATTTTTTTTCGATAAAGTCAGGCGACGAATAACACCCAAAATAGACAAACAAACAAAAAAATAACGCCGACCAAAAGGCCAATTTATATTAAAATTCTTCCTAGTTAATATTAACATTCGACTTTATTTTTTACTAATGCGTCATCACGTATTCGTATTAACGTGAAGAAAATTTTACCCAGAGCATATAGTTCGTTATCATTTTAGGTACATTATTCGGGCAGAGAGAGAGAGAGAGAGAGAGAGATAGAGGGGGGCAGAGTAGGAGAAAAGAGAGAGGTGGAATTAGAGAGAGACAGAGTCTACTACTAGCTTTTTATACTAAATAATAACATGTCTGCTATTCGCTTCGCTTCTAAACGAATTATTTACATCCTGTCTCGTCCACCTCAAGACTGTAGCCTCATGATCGCGTCAGTGATCACGCTACAGTAGAAAAACACAAAACAAGTCATTAGGATAACAAAACACATTCGAGGATAAGGGTTAGTGTGTTGTTAGATTATAGGATTTTTTAAAATGGAAATTGCTCCAGACAAGGCATGAAGCCACTTGATGTAAGGAGCTAAAAAACAAAACAAAAAAAACACTTCAAGGTCAAAACTAGCCAACGATAAGTGTTAGATGGACAGATTCCGATCCAGAAAACAGCAATTCTTCCCCCTTTGTCAGAAACATCGCTCATTGAATGTGAGGACAACATAAGGGAAGTTATTTATCTACCTCCTACAGTGGTAAGATGTGACACAAGGTTGGGAAAGTGGGATTTGAAAAGCCAGCGCCTGAGAAGGTGAGCACTCTGACCTACAAAAAATGCCTGGGCAGCCTCGTCGGCATTCCTCGGTATGGGCGCCTCAGGCGATTAACAATAAACTAACCCCTTCTCAAAGGGTGAGAAGGCAAAGCCTGGGAGGGTGGACCTCCTAGAACTGCACATGACAAACCCATAGACCAACGTAAATCAAGCCCCGAAGGTCAAGACAATACAGGTCTATGGGGTGCAGTATCCATCGGAACAGATACTACACTATGATCTTGGTCGAGAACGGCATCAAAAGTTTAACTTTCTACTCTCCCTACTTTCTGGTAGTTTCAGTTCCTTCGGATTTGCGTACTGTTCTTTCTCTATTGTTTCCCTATTTTCATTTTAAATTATCTGTGGTTAGTCGGAGTTACTTGGTAATGTGGGTTGGTTCTCGCACTCGAGGATTTTCCTAAATATTTCAGCTGTTTTCATCAGTACCGTGCGTTGTATGGTGTCGATCCTACCTTTGATTTTGATTACTCCTAGTGTTTTTCTATGTTTTTGTTCGGAGTTGTTCCTAGTGTTCCTAGAATCTTTGGTATTACAGTTCCATCCATCCATATTCCATAACGTCAAGGGACGTCGTCGGGGAGTCATGCAGACATTTTAGCTGTCATAACTTTTCAGTGGACATGATAGAACCTCGTGGAGCCCATGTCCTATCCAGGCCACATACAGCACCTGGCATTCCGAAATGGTCACTCATTTAGTACTGGCCAGGCTCAATGGCGTTTAATTTCGGTGATCTGGCGGAAATCAGTATGTCAACGTGATCATGCCGTATATTACATATACACGTGTATTACAGTTGTCAAGATCAAAACCCACTCGATGATAAGATGTTAGAATTGTCAGTTGAATGATAAAGAATATTATGAGAGGACCGAAAACGATGACTTTGATTACTTATGAGAACTGTTTATGTCAGGTATTTGTTGACATTGGATTTGAAGACGACTATGTTGTAATCTACAGGGAAGAAGTCCTATGGTAATGTTCATAAGAGGAATCTGTTGACATTGGATTTGAAGACGACTATGTTGTAATCTACAGGGAAGAAGTCCTATGGTAATGTTCATAAGAGGAATCTGTTGACATTGGATTTGAAGACGACTATGTTGTAATCTACAGGGAAGAAGTCCTATGGTAATGTTCATAAGAGGAATCTGTTGACATTGGATTTGAAGACGACTATGTTGTAATCTATAGGGTAGAAGTCCTATGGTAATGTTCATAACAGGAATCTGTTGACATTGGATTTGAAGACGACTATGTTGTAATCTACAGGAAAGCAGTCCTATGGTAATGTTCATAACAGGAATCTGTTGACATTGGATTTTAAGACGACCATGTTGAAATCTGCAAGGAAGCAGTCCCGTGGTAATGTGTTCTAAAGACGGGAAGCCCATTTAAAGAAATTGAGACAATCAAAAAAGAAAGGAGAACTAGCACCATGCAGATCTCGACTGAAAGGGAACAGAGACTACTGAAATCTTAGAAGACTTGTCGATTCAAATCTTTGTGTGTGACATTCCTTCGTATGGTTATGTGTCACGTATCCATTATCTTCGCTAAGGGGATTACTTAGTATTTAACGGGGCAGGTCTTCCGGCTCAATTATTTTTATAAGGTACGAACTATCATTGATTAAGTGGAAGTGACAATTTGTGGGTTTGGTGTGGAGTGGGGTTAGGAGTTGGTCACTGTTAATACGTATTAATGAATCAAAAATGGAATGGGTATAGCTGAATGTTTTAAGTGTCCATATACGGATATTCCTAAATTGCGTCCATTCATTGTTTCGATACTGAAGTTATCACATATGGAATCGGACATCACAATTGCGCAGATGTTATGTTCTCTTTCATAACTTGTACACATACATCTCTTAGTACCAGTCAGGTATACGCCCTCGACAATCAGCCCGCCAATGGTTTTGTTGCTGTCGGCATGAGGTATGGTCCTGTTTAGCCCTAGCAGGTCCATCTCAGGATTTACCTCCTCTCTGAGAAGGAGTTAGTTTATTGCTAATTGCCTGACGTGCACCTGCCGGGGAATGCCAATTGGTCTGCTCGGGCTTTTCCGTAGACCAGAGTGCACTTCACCTAGTCCACTGGATTTTCACACGCCCATCTAACCTTGTGTCTAACCTGCTTCAGAAGAAGTAAATAAACACACATCGTGGACAATAATTTTTTTACAGAATCGGGAAACAAATTAAATTTCAATTCAGAAAGTCAAAGTAGAAAGAACAAATCAGTAAGCAGTTTGATGTTCAATAAGCATGCGATTGGCCACATTTGCCAGTTTAGTGTCCAATAAACACGCAACTATAGAGAGTTTGGCAGTTTGATGTTCAATAAGCATGCGATTGGCCACATTTGCCAGTTTAGTGTCCAATAAACACGCAACTATAGAAAGTTTGGCAGTTTGATGTTCAATAAGCATGCGATTGGCCACGCCTCGTTTGGAAGTTTGACGTCCAATAAATATGCAATTGGAGACGCGCGCTTTGGGAGTTTGATGTTCAATAACTATACGATTGGCCACGCCTCGTTTGGCAATTTGATGTCCAATAAACATGAGACTGTCAAGCTTTGATCAAAATAATGCCATTTGCATGAGATCAATAGATTATAAACGATAGTAAATTATTTTTTTAAAAGGAAAACGCGGATATTCTTAAGTTGCGTCCGTTCAATTTTGCTATTACAAACTTAAAGGTGACAGTACAAAGAAAATACTACTTCTAACTTAAGCGTTACAAACCAACAAAAATGCTATTTCAAAATTAAATATTACAAACTAACGAAAATACTTCTTATTTAATCGTCACAGACCAACAAAAATGCTATTTCAAACTAAAATATCACCGACTAACGAAAATACTTCTTCTTACTTAACCGTAACAGACCAACAAAAATGCTATTTCAAACTAAAATATCACCGACTAACGAAAATACTTCTTCTTACTTAACCGTCACAGACCAACAAAAATGCTATTTCAAACTAAAATATCACCGACTAACGAAAATACTTCTTCTTACTTAACCGTAACAGACCAACAAAAATGCTATTTCAAACTAAAATATCACCGACTAACGAAAATACTTCTTCTTACTTAACCGTCACAGACCAACAAAAATGCTATTTCAAACTAAAATATCATAGACTAACGAAAATACTATTTCGAACTAAAAAGTTACAAACAAACAAAACTTTTGCTGTGAAATTAAATATCACAGACTAACGAAAATACTTCTTATTTAATCGTCACAGACCAACAAAAATGCTATTTCAAACTAAAATATCACCGACTAACGAAAATACTTCTTCTTACTTAACCGTCACAGACCAACAAAAATGCTATTTCAAACTAAAATATCACCGACTAACGAAAATACTTCTTCTTACTTAACCGTCACAGACCAACAAAAATGCTATTTCAAACTAAAATATCACCGACTAACGAAAATACTTCTTCTTCCTTAACCGTCACAGACCAACAAAAATGCTATTTCAAACTAAAATATCACCGACTAACGAAAATACTTCTTCTTACTTAACCGTCACAGACCAACAAAAATTCTATTTCAAACTAAAATATCACCGACTAACGAAAATACTTCTTCTTACTTAACCGTCACAGACCAACAAAAATGCTATTTCAAACTAAAATATCACAGACTAACGAAAATACTATTTCGAACTAAAAAGTTACAAACAAACGAAACTTTTGCTGTGAAATTAAATATCACAGACTAACGAAAATACTTCTTATTATTTAACCGTCACAAACCAACGAAAATGCTATTTCAAAATTAAATATCACAGACTAACGAAAATACTTCTTCTTATTTAACCGTCAAAGACCAACAAAAATGCTATTTCAAACTTAATCATGGCAAACCAACAATAATTCTGTTTCAAACTTCAACGTGACAGACTGATAGAATAACGCACTAAACATCTCATAGATATGCTAGGACACATTTAAAATTCGACATTTCTCTGACCCCCTCACCCTCTGCTCTCTATATCACTCAAGTGAACAGAAAGAATGAATTCAATTATTTGGAGGGAAAAGAAATTAGAAGCATTAGTGAGCGCGACAGTAGAAAGTAGTATCCCCTCCGCCGAGCTCTTTGGTATCAGCAAATATTTCAGCTAACATCATTCAAAGGTCAAGTTGCCAAAGAATTTGAGCCGTGATTTGGCAAGAGCGTTCAATTCAATAGTTGATACGGCCAAGAAAGTTGAACTTTCCACTAAAGCATTTATTTATAAACTATAAGAATACCCGTTCCAGGACGGGTAAGATTAATTCCCCGAACCGAACAATTTGGCACCACATTTATGTCTTTTACAAAGATTAAAATCAAGATATAATAATACTAAACCTTATGTCTAGAATCTTTATTCCAATTTTGATCAAAATCAATGACATGATTTTGATTCTAGAAAATGTCTAAAGATTTAAGGCTTTTAAGCTTAAGGAGTCTTAAAAAGAAATTGAAATTCAAGGAATCTTGTTCAATTGGTGGCTATCATTAGCCACCAATTAAGCAAGATTCTTTGAATTTCATTTTATGGATCAAATTTACTGCAAATCTGAAATATTTGAATTTTCAAATAGGAAATTGTGCCCATGTTATGCAATCTTAAATCCTTTAAAATACTCCAAGTAAACTGAAATTTGGGGAATATATTTTAATTGATGGCTAATATCTATTTTAAATTTTTTCTTAAAATCGGGGTATGTGAATGTTCACGAAGGGATTACCCCCTTTTTACCCTTCTGCATAAAACTAAATTAAATAAATAAAACCCACATTACAACTCCTTACGCCTTGCAGCTGTGTTCCAAAATTCATAATGATCGATTTATTAGTTCAAGACTTAATCTTGTACATATAAATATATAAACATATACACATCCATAAATGTATATAAATAGAGATATCAGACTTTTATAGTTACGGATGGTTCGAATAATCTATACATTTATTCCGTCTCACCTGAACACTAACCCAGTTTAATAACACTGATAAAAATGTTTATTGATGAAGATTTGATTTTTATAGTAACGGATAACTAAAACAACCTGTATATTAATATTTTCTAAACATTAGCCCTGTCTAATAATACCAAACCAGCAGTGACAATGGGAGTATAGTCGTAGAATATGCAATATAGATTTAAATAACTGTCGCTAAGACAGGCGTCCGTAAATGTATTAGATAGAAAAACAGGAGGAAGAAGAGTGAGCGTAGAGAAAAAGCCGGTAGCAGAGGAAGGAACTAAGAGAAAAAGATACTGGTCCAGATTAGGACCCAAGCTAAAATCGACTTGGCGTTGGTAGTTCTCGGATGTTTACTTTACGTAGACGGCTGGCAAATCCCGAAGCGCTTGCCCAATCAGAATGCGAGAAAATAAGCAGACGACAAGTTAAGATTTTAATTGATTGAATCTCGAAATTCACTAATTAGAAATAAAAATTGATCAAAGCGATAATGAATTTTAACGAACCCTTACCCTAACCCCTAAACCTAACCCGTAAATCTAACCCTAACACTGTTTTAACACTTGTTCAGTGAAAAAACAAACATTTTCACGCAGAAAAACATTTTATAACGCTAACCCTAACCCTAACCCCCTAACCATAACTCTAACCATAACACCGTTTTAACACTTGTTCACTGATATTTTTCTTTAAAAAAATTTTTTACGTGTAAAAAACAAACATTTTTTCCACACGTAAAAAAAAAATTTTACGTGTAAAAAGCAAACATTTTTCCAGTTGTACATTTAGCCTCGTTTTGGATTTTTTGGACGCAGGCAAACGACTTTTCATTCGGCTTTTTCCGGCCGTCTACATAAACATTCGGAAACTACCGACACTAAGTCGATTTTAACTTGGATCCTAATCTAGAACAGTGCCGAGAAAAAAAGGATTTTAACGGACGATGATAAGACATTTAAAGTTTACATATATGCACTTGTCACTGCCGATTTAGTATTATTAGACTTGACTAGTGTTCAAAAGAACTTGACGTACCCGTGACCCGTTGAATCATAACATTTATCATATTTGTTCCGCTTTGATTTCATTCGAAAAATCATAAACTGTTACAAGTGGACCTTGGGTTTACTTCCAGCAGCCTCGTAACTCTCGCTTTCCTTATTTTGTCCTTTAGTCCTCACTTTCCATGAGCGATGTTTCTGACAAAGGGGGAAGAGTTGCTGTTTTCAGGGTAGGAATCGATTCAGATAATACTTATAGTTGACTAGTTTTTGATCTTGGAGTAGTATTTTTTAGCTCCTTACATCAAGTGGCTTCATGCCTTGTCTGGAGCGATTTCCATAAAAAATATATCTGTTAAAGCATTGTTCTTGCATAACTAAAAATAATAAATCTCTTTACTTATGTATTATCCTTATTATTATTTCACTCACTAGGAGTTTTTTTTTACACTTATCATCATCATCATCATCATTTAATAGTAGTCTCAACTTTTGGATGCTTGTAGTTAGAGTTTTTTTTTTTTGAACATCAAGTCAATTCACTTGACCTTAGACATGCAAGCTGTACCTTAACACTTTCGCTGTTCCTAACAGGCAAGCCTTTTGCAGAATTGGGGAAAAAATTGTCTCGTCAATCTGTTTAAGCCATTTATGGTGGCTTTTCGTTATGGTTCCAAGTGTTCCAATTACAACAGGAATCACCTATACTTTCTGATCTGGTGACATGCGAGTTCTGGACCGGAGCGTTGTCCTGCAGGAGGAGGATACCGTTGCTGATCTTGTCCCGCCTCTTGATTTTGATAGCTTCTCTTAATTTCATCAAAAGTGAAGTGTAATAGGCTCCTGTAATTGTGGTACCCTTTGCCAGGAAATCTGTCATCACTACTCCGTACTGGTCCCAGAAGACTGTGAGCATGACCTTGCCAGCGGAGGGCTGCACCCTTGCCTTCTTTGGAGGTGGTGAGTCCAAGTGCTTCCACTGCATTGACTGGGCTTTGGTCTCTGGATCATAGTGATTGACCCAAGTTTCATACTGTGTAATCAGTATTTTGAAAAACTTTGACTCATCTTCTTGGCACATCTCCAAATTCATCCTCGAGCACTCGACGCGTTCTTGCTTCTGGGAAGGTGTGAGCAACCTGGGAATCTATCTGGCAGACACCTTATGCATGTGCAAATAGTCATGAATTATAGTTTCCACAGACCCTGTACTAATCTTGACCTTTTGGGCTATTTGACGAATAGTAATGCATCGAGCTTCCAAAATGTCAGCTTCAACTTGACGGACTGATGCCTCATCAATGGCAGAAGAGGGACGACTAGGTCTGGGAGCTGTTTCCACAGACTTCCGGCCATGTTTGAATTCACGATGCCAGCGTTTTACAAGGTCATATGATGGGGCATTATCACCATAAGTTTTTTTCATTTCATCAAAAGTCTCCTTTGGTGTGCGTCTTTTCAAATACAAAAACCGGATCACTGCGCGACACTCAACTGGCTCCATTTCACACCTGACTCAGTTAAAACACCTGTAAATCAGAAACCACAATTAGTTCAGAGCTGGGTTTTTTTGCAACATAACTCATACAGATATAAATAATTACACATGCAAAATTTCGTCTAGATCAGACAACTGGAAGTGGGTCAGGGGCATTACTTAACTGAACGCCCCTCGTACTTTGCGAGATAGACTAAGAAATGTAGCTATCAGAAAGATGCTTGATATTAAAAGATCCATCAACAACGTTATTCGAAAAAAACAGATTAATATCGTTTGGACATCATATCAAGAAAACTTAATTGAAGAAATATCAAGACGACCACTAAAGATACTGGTTGAGACTGGTTTGCCGCTCCTGACAGCTGAAAAACTACCCCAAAACCGGGATAAGTTGCGGAACTTTGTTCTCAAGCATATGGCGAATCTCTGGTGTATGTCCATGGGTCAAGATAACGGCTGATAGCCAGAAACACGTGTCCATGGATTACCTTTATGTACGTAAAAAAATAATTAATAAATATATATATAAAATAAAAATAATGACACATACGATTAAGGGCGACTTAATGGAATATTCTGCATATTCTTTACCGCTTAGGAAGTGGAAGAATACTAAAGGCAATGCTGTTTCTATCACCAGTAAAAACAGTAAACAAAACTAAGTAATATATATATATATATATATATATATATATATATATATATATATATATATATATATATATATATTGTATATTTCGGTTAACGACGTTGGATTTGAGTTGAAAAATACTTGTAATCTAGGGTTTCGAATCGTACGACCGGTAGTGAATAGTCATATCTCTATGCTGATGAGTCCTGATTGAAAAGGGACGAAACGTATACGTACAGAGATAATAAACAATAACAAATATTTTATATTTATAGCTCCTCGTAAAATAAGTAGAGCACTCTAAATGGTAGTACAAACACAGCATGACGTCACTTGCTTTATATGCATCATTCCTTCTTTAATAGAAGTAGAATGCCTGGATATCGTGCCGCTTTTAAATGTGTTAAAATTATCATTGTTTATCGGCTATTCAAATATTGGCCGCGCGGTTAACGACGTTGGATTTGAGTTGAAAAATACTTGTAATCCAGGGTTTCGAATCGTACGACCGGTAGTGAATAGTCATATATCTATGCTGATGAATTCTGATTGAAAAGGGACGAAACGTATACGTACCTAGATAATAAACAATAACAAATATTTATATATATATATATATATATATATATATATATATATATATATATATATATATATATATGGAAATTGAAAACTTTCTTCCTTTCTTTATCATATATATATATATATATATATATATATATATATATATATATATATATATATATGTTTGTTCCATCAAAAAGGCTGAGAGGGTTCGTTTAGTCTGTTGGTCTGAGAGACAGAAGGGCCTATGAGGATTAAGCGGGGAACTGTTTGTGTTCGGTTGGAAGAGATATTTGTTCTGATTGCAAGTCTATCGTTGAGTAGATAAATCAAGTATTATTGTAACTTCTGAAAATAAAACATCGATACATGTTTTAAACTTGAGTTGTGATTTTGTTTGGAAGGAATTTATTTGGTTACAGCAGTGTCAGTGAACACATGATTGACACTATAGTCAGTTTCGAAGTGAAGCACCGAATTCGGACGAAGACAACGGACGATCACGACCTGTGCACACACAAACACAAAATTAAGAGGTTTTATTGAAACAAATCTCTTAAACAAAAAGACTTTTGATTTACTCCTCTCCAGGAGTTAGGAACAAGGCCAGTTTTTATCTTACTCCCACAAGTAAGATGTGACCCAAGGTCTGGTCGGGAAAGTGGGGTTTAAAAATTGCCTGGGCAGCCCCGTCGGCATTCCCCGGTAGGGGCGCCTCAGACAGTAAGCAATAAACTTACTCCTTCCCAAAGAGGGGAGGCGAAGCCTGGGAGGGTGGACCTCCTAGAACTGCACAGGACAGACCCATAGACCGGCGTAAATCAAGCCCCGAAGGCCAAGACAATACCAGTCTATGGGGTGCAGTATCCATCGGAACAGCTACTACACTTTGATCTTAGCCAACTTTTTAATGTCTCTGAAAAGAAAGAGAGTGTAGTGTCTTTTTGGCTGCAACAGTATAACAATAGTTATACTGTTGATATATTGAAACGCTAGAGTTGATCAGCGTTGTTGTAACGATTACTAGCTTTACCTACCTGGCGTTGCCCGGGACGCAGTGATGTAATTTTAGTTTATAATTATTTTTTGTTTGCACATGTGACAAATAATGTAAGATCTTTGTTCACCATCAAACGAACGAAGCCGTGTCGTGCAGTATCGAATTGTACGCTTGTACTTCAATAGAAGAAATTGTCCTAGTATTTATTTACCTCCTCTCCAGGAGGTTAGGCACAAGGCCAGTTTTATCTTACTCCCACAAGTAAGATGTGACCCAAGGTCGGGTCGGGAAAATGGGGTTTGAAAAGCCAGCGCCCGAGAAAGTGAGCACTCTGGCCATTAAAAATTGCCTTGGCAGGCCCATCGGCATTCCCCGGTAGGGGCGCCTCAGGCAGTAAGCAATAAACTTACTTCTCCCCAAAGAGGGGAGGCAAAGCCTGGGAGGGTGGACCTCCTAGAACTGCACAGGACCGACCCATAGACCGGCGTAAATCAAGCCCCGAACGCCAAGACAATACCAGTTTATGGCATGTAGTATCCATCGGAACAGATACTACACTTTGATCTTAGCCAAAAGGCCAAGGAGAAGAACTAAACGCAATTATCCCTCTACTCCTTTCCGCCGTCAACCTATCAGCACTAAATAACTCGGGCAAATGCGCTTATAAATGTTTTTATTTCATTGCAGTTTTTCCTTTCTTCATCGTTTGTATCTTATCTACTTATAATAGAGCGAACACTTTATCTGTCTGGATGTCTGTTTGTCCATCAGCGAAATCTCACTGAAATATTATTCTGACAGGTCGTATATATAGTCCTACGAAAACTGGCCAAAACAACATGCGTTTTTTTTTCGAATTTACATAATTAATTTGTTTTAAATTTTCTAATAAATTCATATTCGGAAATATACAGTTATAACTGGTATTGTCAAATTTCAATATGTATTTATAATACTTTCCTCGGTAGTAATATTAATATAAATTATTAATACAATTAATTAAAGACATTTTATTTAAAAAACGATCGCGTTTTTAAAGCATACTTCGACTTTCTGTTTCAAGGGCCGAATCGCCACAAAAATGTTTAGAAATAAAGTAATTATAATTATGTATTAATTAGGAAAACTGTAGACTAATTCTTTCTGAAATGACGTCATTGTGGGAGGGAATCGGGGAGAGGGTCATCGTCATTTTTTATTTTTTATTTCGGTTTACGCTTATTTAATTGTGTGGGTAAACTTTCGATTATTTTGTACACCAGAGGCGCGTCCTTAAAATTTAGATTTAATTCTACAACAGAGGCGCGTCTCTGAACTTTCGATTCTTTTGTACACCAGATGCACGTCTGTAAACTTTCGATTCTTTTGTACATCAGAGGCGCATCCGTAAACTTTCGATTCTTTTGTACACCAGAGGCGCGTACTTAAAGTTTCAATTCTTTTGTACACCAGAGGCGCGGTCGTAAACTTTCGATTCTTTTGTACGCCAAAAGCGCATCCGTAAACTTTCGATTCTTTTGTACAACAGATGCGTGTCCCTCATTCTTCCTTAAATGACGTCATTGTAAGAGGGAAGCGGGGGGCCAGCGTTATTGTTTATTTTTATTTCGGTTTACGCTTATTTAATTGTGTAGGTAAACTTTCCATTCTTTTGTACACCAGAGGCGCGTCCATAAACTTTCGATTCTTTTTTAAACCAGAGGCGTGTACGTAACCTTTTGATTCTTTTGTACACCAGAAGCGAGTCCGTCAAATTTCGATTCTTTTGTGCACGAGAGGCGCGTACGTAAACTTTTGTTGTCATGATATAATGCTTCCAGGCATAAACTGTGACTTTTTTATCAAAAAAATAACTCGATTTAATCCGGTCTATTAGTTTTGTGTCGTATATTTTCATTCGTCATGATACATTCCTCCCAAGCATTACCTACACTGTTCGCGAGAGGAGGGGCATTATAATATACGTTCGTTCCTCACGATACGATTCTCCCAGGATTACCTTCTTTTTTATAGAGGAGTAGTGTACTAAATATTTTGTTGTCATTATATCATGCTCCCATGCATTAACTCCTACTCTTTAAGGGTGGGGGAGTATTCGTTCGCTTATTTCGTTTGATTTTCGCACACATTTTGGGTGCAATTTTTTAATTAGTCTTAAATTGTATTTTTTATCCCGAAATAAAATTATTATTTATTTTTTAAAGACTTGAAAATAAAACTTTAATGTAATGCCTCAATCGCTGGCGACCATGTCGTAATTTAATCGGATCTGTTAATTTTGTATAGTATATTTTCACTCGTTATGATATATTCCTCCGAGGCAAAATGGGCTAGCGTGGTAGCCTAGCAGAAACATACGACCGTAGGGAGGATATTTCGATAGTCCACTTATAATATAAATTTCACCCCCCTCCCATTTTTTTTTTTTGGCGAGAAAAAAATATTTGGCGGGAAATTTTTTTTTTCCTTTTTAAACAAGAAACAATTTTTAAAAAGAATTTTAAACTAAAAATGTCTCACCACCCAAGAACGCGGCAGCCTAGCAAAAATAGACGACCGTTATGGAGTCTATTTTTGCTAGTCCATGTATAATATAATGTGAACTTTCTCCGTGGTTTTATGTGTCTGTCTCTCTGTCCGTCAGTCAGAATTTTTTAACAGATATCTTAACTTCTTTTAGAAATGGAAAATATTACATTAATACTAAATACCCTGAGTACTAAATAATAAATTTCCAACAAATAAATCGGACACCGTGACCAGAAGACGAAACCGAAAACTTGAGACCTTCAGTCAGACGTTCTACTAACCGAGCTATTTTCACTCTCATGTATATAGATCTTAAAACATTACCGTAACAAAACATTTTTAGTTTTGGTGTGACGTCATAGATTTATGATTTACGCTATGTTTCAAAACATGAATTCAAACATAAGCGATAATAAAATAAATAGATAAATGGGTAAACATTATCGACAGCGTTGGAAATAATTTTAATAGGCCAAAACAATTGATTTAGCTTTAACTAGGTATTGTATGTAGTTTTTCACAATTATATAATTCTAGACACGTAAATAAGAACACCCTCTCGCAGGCAGCGAGAAAGAAGGGCGTGACGCGGTAGCCTAACAAAAAAATGTGACCGGACGGAAAAAATTTTCTTGTCTTTTATATAAAAAGCAGTTGTCTGTTTGTGTGTGTGTCCACATAAAAGTCAGAAACTACATAAAACACATCCACAAAGCTGATGTATTCTTTTTCAGCATTGCCTCGGACAGAATATTGACACATTTTTCTTTGTAATATTCATTCTTGGGGGGGGGGGGCAATCTGAACAAAATTAGTCGGTGGGAGTCGACATTTAGAGCGATTCTTTCAGCAACCTTTGGTGTGAAATGATACTTTTTGTCCTGACATTTGAAAATGTAATATTTTTTTAACGGATATAGATGCGAGATAGGAGGAAGGGGGAGGGGGAAGGGCAGGATGAGGTAAAGGGGTAGGGGTTTCGGAAGATGTGGGAGCCGACGAGAGCACAGGAGAGGATGAGAGGGGTGGGAGGGCGGAGAGAGGGGACAGGACAGAGGAGAGGGGGAGATAGGAGGCAGGAGAGAGGAGAAGGGGGATGGGAGGAGAAAGGGAACGATGATGGAGAGGAGAAACAAGAAGTGGGGAGCAGGAAAGGGAGGGGAAAGGTGAGAGAAAGGGAGAGGGGATAGAGAGTTGGGGATAGAGAGAGAAGTCTTTAAAAAAGGATGTTAGACACACTCTTTAACTCTTCTTATTTTGGCCTATGCCCCCGGGCAACGCCGGGTAGCCATGCTAATAGCTAAATAATTCCCATTAGTTTAGCCATTGATTAGGGAATATACTTGTGTTATTGCTGCTTACATTGTGAGTTGACATGAGTATTCTTTGCCTGGAAACGGATTACTTAAGTTTTCATTATTCCGGATAGGAACAATTGATTTGGAATTTCAACGTTTTGGAATTCGAACAGCCTTTAGGAAAATCTTAAATTCCAACTCAATTTATAATCGCGTGACTTTTTCCTTAATTTGATTTCCACGTGAAATCTGTGAAATTTCCTATACTTTACGTCTCTTGATTTTTGCCTCGTCTGGCCCAAGGCTAGGATAATAGGTAACATAATCCTATCTTGTTTCCTTTCTTTTTTTATTTATTTGTAATACCTGATTCTTGTTTTCTATTCTCCTTGACTGAAAAGGGAGTACATTCCCCTCGCGAAGTTGGTGTTAACCCCAAAAGTATCCCAGCCAGTCAGTAAAAATAAATACCAATTGTAATAATAGGTCTCTGTGCAAAATTATGATAGTTCTTTGACACATCTTAGTTTCTTATTATTATTCTTCTTATTCTTCTTCTTTTTCTTCTTCTTCTTTGGATTCCTCTTCTTTATCTTTTTCTTCTCCCCTTACTTTTTCTTCTATTTCTTTCTCTTGTATTTTTATGTTCGCCTTTTTCTTCTTTTTCCTCTTTTCCTCCGGCAACCTCTTCTTCTTCTTCTTCTTTTTCTTTTTCGATTTCTTCTTCTTCGTTAGAATTCCTTTTCTTTAGCTTTTTCTCCTTTTCCGTTTTACTTTTGTGCTTCCTTTTTCATCTTCTAGTGTTTTCTTCTTCTTCTTCTTCTTCTTGTTCTTGTGGTTCTTCTTCTTTATTATTTATTCAACTTCTTCCTCTTTTTCTACTTCTTTTTCTCCCTTATTTCTTTTTTTTTTTCTTCCTTTTCATCTCCTTGTAATCTAAAAACGAATGCCTACCTGACTTTTCGTTTAGAACTTGCAAGCTTCCTTCAGAACAAACAAACCTAATCGCTTGCGTTTCAGCTGCTTCTTGCTAAGTGCGGGGGCGGCGAGTGGTACAGAGAGAGAGAGAGAGAGAGAGAGAGAGAGAGAGAGAGAGAGAGAGAGAGAAAGAAAGAAATAATGAGAGTGTGGGGAAGAGAGAATAGAGTATAGCGAGAGGGAAAAAGGTGCGAGAAGTGGTACAATAAGACAGAGGAGGGAGGGGGGGGGGCAGATAGAAAAAAATTAAAAGTAAGATTGCGAATAGGAATCTCAGATGATGTTTTACTGTTAATACAGAAGGAATGGATGATTATTGCATCATATGTATATGGTCGCTTCTCAAGTTACAGACGAAAGAAGAGAGAAAAGAAAAACACACGCTCGCCTACTCACTCACTCACTCACTATCTATCTATCTATCTATCTATCTATCTATCTGTCTTTCTCTCTCTCTCTCTTTCTCTTTCTCTCTCTCTTTACTTCTCTCCCATTTTAATTCGTTTGTTATCATTCTTTTTTATTTAATTTCTATCTCGATTGTTTTAATCTGTTGTCGACTTTGTTTCATTTTACTTCAGTCGAAGTTCTTAGAAATCAAGAGGCCCCTTCCATGGGCTTACACTTGATCTCTATATGGGATACATAGATATTCAGATATTCTATTAAGGTTCTCCTTTATCTGTCAAACATTGAGTTAGTAAAGAAGTGAAGAACATTAATTTCCTCTTCTCAATTGACCAGTTAAGTGTGTTATAGTATATCTTTCTTGTGGTCGCTTGGTCTTACCGGATTCCAGGACAGGAATTCATCTAGTCTGGTAGAGTATTACTTGGGGTAATATCACTTGGAAAAGGTGCACTATTCCTCGTATGAGCCAGTGTATAACCGTGTCGAGGGGTCTTATTTGGGCTTCGAATACTATGTTATTTTGAATATCTGGTATTTGGTCAGGGTTTACTTGTAGGAGGACGTATCCTCATGTTAAGTTGTCTCGACAAACCCTTGTACAGAGAGACCGAAGAAACTCGAGGATGGTGTCTAGTAGGTAATTAAAACTCTTATATATATATATATATATATATATATATATTATATATATATATATATATATATATATATATATACTAGCTGTACCCGGCCACGCGTTGCTGTGGCTGTTAGTTGAAATGAAGAGGTGGCCTTTTGGAGTTCATTTTGATCCAGTTCCTTAAGTTGCCATTTAATATGAATGGTGTAATTTTCCAATACTTGTGGATACACAATATTCTTAGTGGTTCCCGTTTCAGTGTAGATGAAGAGATTGTCCGGTTTTTAATGGTTCTGGTGGATCTGCCAGTTGAGGTAGTTTAATTTTCCCTGCAGCACAACACAATCCTTTAGTTTCTCCCTTAAATTTCAGAGCTTTGCAATAGGGACACACTTCAGTCATAGTGCCTATGTGAACATGGTGGCTTAAACTATAATCCTCATGAGGGTTGTAATGAAATGCTAAGCGATCCCAATCCAGGGATTGTGTAGCATGGAGCCTTGTTTGATGCCGATCTGCTAGTCTCAGCCTCTCGCGTTCGTTACGTTGTGAACGAAGCAGATCTGACGGGATTGTTGTACCCGCAACCGTTCCTCTTCAAGTCTGGCTGCACGTCGCTGTGCTGATTCATTCGCACGTACTTGAATCATCCTTTGTCTAGCTTGTTGGTTTGCAGATGCCAGTTGTTCATGAGTTTGATTTGCAAGTAATCGACGCCTTGTTTCTGCACGGCGAGTATGACGACCTAAGTTTGATCTTCGGGGGGGGGCATGTTTACCTGTATAAATGTAACAGTAGGAAAGAATAATTGTATAAAGGTAAATGGATTAAAAAAAACAATCAATTATAACCCGCTTCAGGGTTGTCGAAGAAATGCAAGTATGGTTTTTTTTTATAGATGAAGCATGTTAAAAGTAAGAAAATGAGGAAGAAGGCAGGTTTAAAAAACAACGAAGTAGATACGAAATGAAATTAAAGCACGTCTGTTAAGTATTAAATCGTACCTGAAGGATGGTTAAAGTCTAAAAAATGAGTAAATGCGAAATGAAATTAAAGCACGTGGGTTATGTATTAAATCCTACCTGTAAAAATGAAACAGTAGGAATGAATAATTTTATAAAGGTAACTGGTTTTAAAATAAACAATCAATTATAACGCGCGAGTAAGGGTTGTGTAAGAAATGCAAGTAATGTTGTTTTGTTTTTTTTAGAGATGAAGCATGATTAAAGGGAAGAAAATGATGAAAGAAGCAGGTTTTAAAAACATCGAAGTAAAGAGGAAATGAAATTAACGCACGTTGAGTTTTTTTTTTTTAGAGAGGAAGCATGGTTAAAGTCAAAAAAATGAGTGGATGCGAAATGAACTTAAAGCACGTGGTTTATGTATTAAATCTTACCTGTAAAAATAAAACAGTAGGAATGAATAATTTTATAAAGATAACTGGTTTTAAAATAAACAATCAATTATAACGCGCGAGTAAGGGTTGTGTAAGAAATGCAAGTAGTGTTGTTTTGTTTTTTTAGAGATGAAGCATGATTAAAGGGAAGAAAATGAGGAAGGAAGCAGGTTTTAAAAACATCGAAGTAGAGAGGAAATGAAATTAACGCACGTTTGTTAGGTAAGTATTAGTGTAAACGTTTGTTTAGGGAAACAAACAACGAATAAGGAAAACACTTTTTACGTATGAAGTAGATACGTGACAGCGGGAGGAGGAAGGTTAACCCGGAAGTGAAGTTGGACATGCAGGTTCGCAGAAACGGATTGTAAACCGGAAGTGCAACTTAGTAGGAACGAATTGTAATAAAAAGTGTTTTTTTATGTGTAAAGTAAAAATTATGTTAATAACATAAAAACATAGCTCGGATGTAAGGATTTG
>OY744542.1:42813500-42853500 GCA_963556195.1 Sepiola atlantica
GGATAGGTTTCCCTCTCATCATTTTAAAAATGTCATAGACGTATTAAAACTTAATAATGTGTCTTAAATACAAAAAAAACAACAAGCTTTCACTCGGCCGTCTGCTGTTAAATTAGCAATAGCTAAATAATCTGACATTTAAACATGTGATTAACGAAGCAGTGGTGAACTGTACAATTCTTAGTTTCTCAGTAATACAATGGTTACATTTTAATTATATAACCGAGGTAAAAAGTGTTTATGCACTACTTATGACCACTCGAGGTTAAGAGTTAATGAGTTTGTCAGGAGGGCAGTGAAACAACAGCGTGGGGATTGATAACAGTAATTGAGACTGGCCAGAATTTGATACCATTGGACTTGAAAACGACAATGCTATAGTTAACTGGGAAGCAGCCCGTGGTATTGTGTTCCACAGACGGATAGTTCTTGGAAAGAAACTTTGCTCATGGAAGTTCCGTTTAGTTTTAGGTACACAAAAAGAAGAAAGAAAAATTATTTACAGTAGTTGTAGTTAGACGAGTCCTTGCTGTAAATGTTTTAAAGGAGGAACCATAGTTTAGCGCTCAGTTGAGCACCTAACACCAAAATAACGATAGAGTAGACAAAGACTAGCAGCGTCTCTTCAGTGAAAAAGAGGCGGTGGGGAAGATAAGAGGACAACCCCACTAGTTTTCAAGGTCGGTTTTGTACTCTGTCAAGCATGAAAGGGTGCTCTGAGCGACCCTTCCCCAGACGTGGCAACAGTACTCCATCTTAGGACGTATTTGACTTTTATACAAGTAGAGGATTGCGTCAGGTGTGATATTCTTTTTCGGTCGATAAAAAGATACAATCTTTTTTCTAGCGACATTAGCAACAAATTTCATGTAAGTGGGAACGGACGCATCTTGCGGTGGGCGTATCTGTTGGAAATCGTTTGGTTTGGCTTGCGCGATTTAGTGCGGGTGGACCCGTACAGTCGAGTGCTGAATAGGGCTGTTCTCACAGTCGGAGCTCACAGACGTGACAGGGTCACCACGTTGACGAGACCTCAGATCAGGGGTCAATGTGCACCTGCGCATAAAGGCTCTGTGACGTCACGGGCTTTGCGTGGTAAGCAGAGTTTTAGCAAGTCTGGGTTTTGGAGGCGAGCCGAACGGATGTGTTTCACTATGTAGTCTGCAACAATTAAATTCCCTAAGAAAATACAGGCGTGAGATCTCTTTCCCCCCTTCCTCGAATGGTTAAGTACATCCGCAGGTGAATTTTCTACTCTCCATCACTCAGGGTGTAGAAATTAGATAACAGTGCTGTGCGCTCCTTCTATTAAAATGACTGATTTCAGGATGATTGAACAGGCACGATGTAGAGCGCAGGTTTTACATCAGAGTTTCCTTCTCCTAGATAGATAATCTAACAAGATCTACGGATCCATCTCGTATAGTGAGATAGATCCTTTCCTGGGTACTATGCCTGTTATTTCTACACCCTGGCGTGAAAAAAGATAACATTAAGTTTGTACTTAGTATAAGTTTTCATGTCTCTTCCAGATAAAAATGGGAGTTCGTTTTCCTCTCATAATTTTATAAATGTCATAGACGTATCAAAATTTAATAGGTTGTCTAAAATTAAAAACAACCGCAAAGTTTTCACCGGAGCTGTTAAAATAGTAATAGCTAAAGAATCTGACATTTAAACATGTTGTTGGCGAAACAGTAATAAGCTATACATTCCTCAGTTTCTCAGTAATACACTGGTTAGATTTTTAATGGTTTAGCTGAGGGAAATGTTTTGATAGATTCTATTGTGACAGAGTATCAAAACTTAATTGAGGGTCAAAAATTATACAAAAAAACAAAGCTCTTACCTGGCCGGTGCTGTTAACCTAGCAATAGCCAACGAATTTGACATTTAAACATGTGGTTGGCGAAACAGTGATAAGCTATACATTTCTAACTTTCTCAGTTATACACAGGTTACATTTTAATGGGTTAGTATTCAAGTTCTTGCGTCGCCGAATGACTGATGGAATAAGGACTTACAATGATGACGAACAGCTAAAAGCTTTGAGAATGATACAAGGGCTTAAGGCTACTAAAAACAATGAGCTGGGAAAAACAACATTATCGTTAGAAAGAAGGCGATGGCATCCTAACAAATGACTTAAACCAGTTAATCTGAAGATGTGAAGAGTTGAACACCGAGCTCTACAAAATAAGGAAACTCAACGAGCAATCCTTTACAGACAGGTAGAGGATTGCTACGCTATTAACGTCCGAAGTACAGTTTGCAAACAAACGACTAAAGAGAGATAAATCTCCAAGAGAAGGTATAATTACGGCAGGAATTCTTCAATCCCAGAGATTCTCACCAGCTTATACAAAAAATGGGTGCTTGTGGATTGTAGGTCCGAAAAAGAAAATGTTATCTTTAATTTGAGGAGAGTCAAATAAGGGGGAGAGAACTCTAGTTTCAAGTTTCAACGACGATGTATCTTAAAATGGATTTTACTATTGTAATTATTCTAAAATAAAGTTTTTAAAAATTGTATATGTAAAAGGATAATTTAGGAATAAAACAATCACAACGCATTTAGCACCAATGAAAAATAAAATGATTTTGAAAAATAAAATTGTTTTTAAAAATAAAATGATTTTGAAAAATAAAATGATTTTGAAAAATAAAATGATTTCGAAAAATAAAATGATTTTGAAAAATAAAATGATTTTGAAAAATGAAATGATTTTGAAAAATAAAATGATTTTGAAAAATAAAATGATTTCGAAAAATAAAATGATTTTGAAAAATAAAATGATTTCGAAAAATAAAATGATTTATTAAAATAAATTATCACAGAAGAAGTTGAAAAAATAGAAAAAAATACGTAAATGGAAGGGAAAAAAGATGAAACACGGGAAATAAATGAGTTTTACACTGGGTAAAATTCGGCAATTTGTTTGAAAACAGTTTCCTTTTACGTATACATTTTTTAAAACTTTATTTTAGAATAATTACAATAATAAAATGCATTTTTAGATACGTCGTGGTTGAAACTTTAAACTAGAGTTCTCTCCCCCTTATTTGACTCTCCTTATATTAAAGATAAAAAAATTTTTTTTCGGACCTACAATCCACAAGCACTAAAAGAATGTCTTAATAAAGACAAAATTCTAAGCAACTGAAAGAATGCGTCAGTTACCATCCTCCACAATAAAGGATACTTGAAAGAGATAAAATACTATATGCCAATAAGTCTACTTGTTGTTTACAAAGTATTTTACCAAATTCTCATCAAAAGGATGCAAAACACACACTTTACAGAAACCTATCTAACAAACAAACTGGTTGCCGACCAGGATTTTCCACCATGGACCACATTCAAGTTGTAAGCCAACTCCAAGAGAAAGCAAATGAGCACTATGTATCACTTTGTTTCGTCTTTGTAGATTATGAAAAGGCATTTGACTCTATCGAATTCACCCCTATGTTCACGGTTTTTAAAAGTCAAGGAGTTGACAGCGCTTACATCAACTTCCATCAGGATGTTTACGACGGAGCGACAGAAACTTTAAAACTCCAACAGAATAGTGAAAAGATCAGCTAAATCCCATCCATTCACTGTGGAGGTCCCCAGATGCCGGACAGCTTTCTACTCAAATAGCTTCTTTCCTCGTGCTGCTGGCCTCTGGAACTCCCTCCCTGCCTCCTGTTTCCCCGACAGTACCGTCATGCAGAAATTTAAAATTAATGTGAACAGACATCTCGCTGCGCAGATCCCAGTTTAGGTTGACCCCTCTCATCCTTCTCCCCTTTTCTTTCTTCTCGGTAGCCCCTTACGTCTACAGTTGCGGCCTGCCTTGTTTGGGGTGAACTTCGTTAATATATATATATATATATATATATATATATATATATATATATATATATAAACCAAAAGTAAACTTTTAGTAAATAGGACCTATTGTAAAAAGGTTAAGCTCAATATACGAGATAGAGCAATTATAAAGATAGAAGAAATAAGAGTGATAAACATGTTCGAATGTCCAAATTTATTTCAAATTTCGATTGTTCAATGCAAGGTGTATTCTGTAATAAACCAGTGTTTATTGTTCTTTCCTTAAGCCAAGGCTTTTCAAAGATCGAAATCTTATCATCAGAGAAGAAATAAAGATAGATAAGTTGGCTGTAGAAAAAGCCAAAGTTCAAATATTTGAAAAATACTAAAATATTATTAAAAATGGGGTGAAAAGAAGTTCGTGTAAAAAGGATATGTGGTTTGTCCAGATGGTAATTGTCCGTTGAAGGAGTGTCCGTTAAAGAGATTTTTGAGGAAACGAAAAAAAAATTTCCGTGTGAGCAGTATGGAGAAGGTGTTCAAAAAGAAATAAATCCAAAAGTGAAATGTTGAAATCTAAAACGTAGATGGAGCGCACTTAAATGGAATTGAAGTAAGAAATATATATATATATATATATATATATATATATATATATATATATATATATATATATAAAGAGGTGCCCGACAAAGCGACAAAAGTTCACCAAACTATCTTTACATCCTGCCTGCAAGATTCGGTGATCTATAAAATTGACTAGAATAGTAGAGGTATGAATATAAACGGAGAATACCTTGATCATGTAGAATTTGCCAACGATATCATTGCCACAAGTCACACATCTCAAGAAGTAGAGGGGATTCTTAACGACATTCACAATGCTAACCATATAGTTGGTCTTAAAATCCACACTGGAAAAACAAAGTGAAAGGTGACAATTTCGAGGAAGTTGACAACTACATCTACCTAAGGAAGATGATGGGAAGCGACGCTGATATTATGCCTGACATTAAACGGTGAATTGCGCTTGGGTAGACAGCCTTTTCCAAAGTAGACAACATCATGAAAAGTAGTAAATTCACTATAAACATCAAACGGAAAGTGCTCAATGAAGAGTAGAGAGTCAACGATGAACATTAAGCAAAAATGTGTTCAACAAATACATCATGCCTGTTATGACATATTGTAGTGAAACATGGGGACTTAATAATGCAGCGATAGAAAAGCTAAGAGTGGAACAATACGAAATGGAGCGCATTATGTTCGGCATCAGTTTACGTAATAGAAAAAGAAACACCTGGATCAGACAGCAAACTGGAGTAAATGACATCATCACCACCATACGAAAGGAAAGTCCTCCTTAGCCATGTCTAGCTAGAGATAAAACAAGGTGGAAAGACAGCAGGAGGTGTTCCTTCTGATAATGATTATATATATATATATATATATATATATATATATATATATATATATATATATATACATGTGTGTGTGTGTGATTTTTTAAGGCTTACCAAAGCATTCCGTTCATGAGCCTAATCAACACCGCAAAAGACATTTTCATTAATAGATTATTTATTTATCATTTTCAAATTAAAGAGTTTTTTACCTACACGTGTTTCACTACCAAGCGGGTCTTTGCTTGGCAGATCATCAGGGAAATAAGTACCTGGAATATTAATTACAACAACCGGCAATCATCGAGCTTGTTTGTATTGGACTAATCCCGGTCTTCACTGAATAATCTATTTTCTAAGTGAGAAATCCAAATTTATATATATATATATATATATATATATATATATATATATATATATATATATATATATATATATATATATATATTAAAAGTGTCAATTTGAGAAAACCAAAAGTGAGCAGACAAAACGAATGTGTTGATTGCGTGTTTTTTAGTTTGTTTGTTTGTTTGTTTGTTGCGCATACAGCTGCGCAGATGGTTAAAATGGCGTCGTAAAAAATAGGCGTGAAAATACTCGAAAGTTCTGATTTCTACTTCTTCTTTTCGGATTAATGCCAACAATCTTTGGCGAGGGGGAGGAAGGGAAGGGCAGCCAATTCTGAGCAATGTAACATCGTTTCATCTCTGATTGACACACTCGCCGAGATACAGAAACATATCGTTACAAAAGTTCAGTCGTCAAAGTACAGATTATTTCAGCTGTGTGGTAAATTTAATGGCCAAATACCATTAGTAATAATGTATAGCTCTTCGTAAAAATGAATGAAGCATTCTTCAGTTGTTGGCAGTGTTTATATAAGCATTAAGATTTCACTTACTCGTAGCTTACCAAAAAATAAATGTACAGAAGCATTTTACAAATATCTTGGTGTAAGTCGAAACAATTGAAATGGCGTTAATCTGTTCTTCATAACATTGATTTGGTATAAAATTAAATAAAAAATATTGAATATAACATAGCTCTGGATTTACACTATTGAGCTATTATAATTTCTTTATGTTATAAAATTTATATTTGTATATATATATAGTAGTATGTTTAGAAACATACTACTAATATATATATATATAATTATTTATATATATATATATATATATATATATATATATATATATATATATATATATATATATAATTATATATATATATTAGTAGTATGTTTTTAAAGGCTGTTGGCAATGCAAATTCCGGGTAAGATGTAAGTTGGAAGGAACAAAAACAATAAATCGAATACGAAATATGACTTACTATTTATTTTTTTCTAAAATCTTACATAACAGCAAGAGTGTTGTTAGCTGTTTGTGTGATGTCCGGATGATTAAAAATCATTATTTAATATTTCGGGAAAAGAAACTTCCTTTGTCAAAAATAATCAATACCAGAAGAAATTTCTCCGACAATGCAGAGAATCTGACAAAACAAAATGGCTGCCAAAGGCAGAACAGCAGCAAAAACCAGGCACGCAGGGAATGTAAATTAAAAATGTTTAAGGTTATGTTATGGTGATCGATAAACTGTTGGTTTTAAAATATATATATATATATATATATATATATATATATATATATATATATATATATATATATATATAATATTTTTCTTATTAAGTTTATATTTTGATTATTTACTTTATATTTTCAGTGTGTTATATCTTCGTATGTTTTTTCTTTTCTTTCGTATTTTAAGAATTTTAATATAAAGTAAAGTAATTAATCTCTCACTTTGACTATTCTAGATTTTATTAAATATATTGATTATCATATATTCAAGAAGTGATATTAATTGTGAGTTTCGTCAAATTAGATTATCGAATTAATGCGATATGTATTTACTATAGGATAAAGGGAAGTAACTTTGTTATGTAAATTAATTTATGGATTCGGACGGTGTAATTCTGTAATAAATTAATAGTTATATATATATATATATATATATATATATATATATATATATATATATAAATGTGTGTGTGTATATATATATATATAATATATACACATACATGCACATACACATATATATATAATATATATGTATACATACATACACACGCATATACATGTGCAACATGTATGTACTATTGTTTGTTTATTTGTATATTCTTAATTTTATCTTGTTTTCGTATTTCTTTAAATAGGTATTTTTTATTAATATTTTTAATATTTAATTTATTTATTTATCTATATATTTATTATTATTATTATTTATTTATTTATTTTATTTAATATTTGTATGTTAATTTGAATATATATATATATATATATATATATATATATATATATATATATATATATATATATATATATATATATATATAACTTAGTTCACACCAAACAAGACAAGTTGCCACTGTAGACGTAAGGGGCTACTGAGAATTAGGGTGAAAAATAAAGGGGTCATTCTAAATTGAGAGCTGTTCGGCGAGATGCTTGTTCACTTTAGTTTAAAATTTCTTGCATGTCGGTAGAGTTGGGAAAGCAGAGAGAGTTCCAAAGGCCGGCAGCTCGAGGTAAGTAGCTATTGGAGTAGAAGGCTCTCTTGCATATGGGGACCTCCACAGTGAATGGATGGAATTTAACTGTCGGGTTGAGTGAGTGTATTTATGTCGAGGTGGCACCAGGGCAGCAAGTTCATCGAGAACATTCTATTAAAGTACTTGTAAAACAAGCACAAGGATGCAACATTGTACCGATTGGACAGGGCTGGAGCTTGGTAGATAGTGAGGGACCTATTAGATTAGATACTCTTTTTTGGACCTTGTCTAAGAGAGAGAGAGAGAGAGAAAGAGAGAGAGTCTGGTTGATGATGCACTAGTCCAGATACTGTAGAGATATAGGATACTGTCAGGTGTGAGAAGTTTTCTAGCACAGCAAAGGGAGCCATTTTTCTTTGCAGCATCTTTGCCAATGTCTTCTATGTATTTGTTCCAATTCATATTACCTGTGAATGTTAAGCTGAGGAGTTTGAACGTTGAACTCTCAAGTAGGGTGTTATTTCCCATGGCAATCGGTGGTTGAAGAAGTTTCTTGTAGTTGTTGAATAGAAAAGGATCTTTTCTGAACAGCATTAAATGTTACAATTAAGGACCCAATTCCACTACAGACTGGAGGTCACTTTCTAAGGATTCAGCCATTGCCTCGGATATGTGTGCATCCATTTTACCCACATAGCGTAGTATCGTAAGAAAATATACCCATCTCAGACACATTGTCATCAGAGAGATCGTTTATATATATATATATATGTATATATATATATATATATATATATATATATTTAAACTTATACAGACATTACAGACTATATATACATATATATATATGTATATATATGTATATATATATGTATATATATATGTATATATATGTGTGTATATATATGTATATATATATATGTGTATATATATATGTGTGTGTATATATATATATATATATATATATATATATATATATATATATATGTAAGCACATGGCTAAATGAGAGAGTAAGAGACGGGAAGAGAAAGAAGAGAAACAGATTAAGATGCTGGAATCATTTTATTACTCGCCTCCATCGCAATAGGGGCTGGTGCGAACAATTCCTCACGCCTGCTCGATTTAAAGTCTGACTGGAGAAAAGATCAAAACTCTCTCTAGTGAAACTGAAGGCACGCCTCGACTTTTGTTATCCACCTGGGTCATACTCTAACCCTGCATCCATCAATAATTCAGCGAGTGTTGTAGCCAATTATGGCGTTTAATTTTTGAAAAATTAAATATTGGAAACGATTTTTTTTACATTTTGAAGAATATGTATTTTTTTGTAGTAATTTTATTGGCAGGCATTTTATTGTGCAGTGCATAAGCTAAAAGAAAAAAAGGTTTGTTTTTAATATAATTTTTTAAAGAATGATATCAACGTCTGTGCTTTCTGTCTGTGAGAGAACGGTAATTGATTAATTAGTCTGAAGAACGACCCGGTAAGACGGTTTAAAACGTGAACGATGTACACGAAAGGCCGCTTACAACATCATATGAAGACAGAATTTTGTAAGTAAAATTAGTCTACGTACGTTTATGATTGCAACGTTACTTTAAAAAACTGAAGCAAACAATTCTCCATCTCACCAATAAATCTTAAGTTAGACTCAGATAAAGAAAGGTAGAGAATTATTTTAAGAATTTCGAAAGCAGCTACTTCTGTTTAGGTCATTAACGAAAACTGTCCCCAGCCTGACAAGATCCCTAGTTGACATATTATCCAAAATAATCGTAAGCGAACTAATTTATATACGGGTTAATAACATAGTTGAAGAAAAAAAGTCAAAAAGGGCTAGTCCGAATCAAATAGTGATACAAATTGTAATTTGCGTTTGAAAATTCGACAAGATAAATTTATATATCAGCAGCATCTTTAAGTAAAGGGTGTTGATGTAGGTATATCCTCCGTTGTATATATTAGTTCTTGCTGGTGAAATTCTTTCTCCTTAGTGTTCTCACTATATAATAGGTGTTTTTTCGAAAGTGCTCAACAGTGTCACCGATAAGTGTATTTACCAGTCACATGAGGTCGTATAGTTGAAGTATCTACTAGACACCATCCTCGAGTGTCTTCGGTCTCTCTGTACAAGGGTATGTTAGGACAACCTGACATGAGGATACTTTTTCCTACAAGTAAACCATGACCAAATATTCAGAAACCCAAATAAGATCTCCTCGACACGGCTATACACTCGCTCATGCGAGGAATAGTACACCTTCTTCTTGTGATGTTACCTCAAGTAACAGCAATTAGCTTGATACTCCACCAGAATCCTAGAATCCGGTAAGACCACAAGAGACCACAAAAAAGATATACTATAACATAGTTAACTGGTCAATTGGGGAGAGGAAAATTAATGTTCTTCACTTCTTTACTAACTCAACGTTTTACAGGTAAAGGAGAAACTTAATAGAATATCTGAATATTTATATATCTCATATAGAGATCAAGTGTAAGCCCCTGGAAGGGGCCTCTTGATTTCTAAGAACTTCGACTGAAGTAAAATGAAAAAAGTGTGCCTCGTGTCAGTAGAAAACATAAACCAAAGTGCTCGATTGTAATACAAGAGCAAAATATATTTTTTATTTACATATTATACAATTAGTGTTACCCGGGTTTCGCGTAACTTACCCTCTGCTATCCCCCAAAACTGGCTGCGGGGCTAGAACGTTCATCGGTAATAAATATGAAGAAGTATTCGATAGCTCCCCACAAAGGATGGGGGAGAAAAATGCCCCATCGCTGCAGAGTTTCTATTCTAGCAGCTATATAATTACGATCTATTTTCTTTTGCGTTAGTTTATCCGCACTCGCAGAGTGATTGACACATTTTCGGTAGGAACTTCCGTCAAACCTTTTTCATTTCAATTTTCCCATTCTTTTTATACAGTCGGTATTTAAACGCCAAGATAAACGTATATTCGTATGATGACCGGTTTGATTTTGTTTGTCGGTATTTTTGCAGGAGGGACAACGTAATGGCTGCCAACATCCTTCAGTGAAAGTGATTCTATGGAAACGACTGGATTCGCAAGGCAGGGTCTTTATCCACTTAACCACCGTCACTTCCAATATTACAAGGCGGCATCTTCCTGTATCCCTCCTAAGCCCCAACTTGGGCGAGGTGAGATGAACGACACAGACTCAACCACGCGTATCTAGTACATACCGACTCAACAGTTTTTCGTATTCTTGTCTACGTAACTTCTTTCAGTGCATGTCTGCTGGGTTGATGAAACTGTATGAATAAAATAGGTTTAAATGGTAATGAAGAAGTGTGTCCTTATAAAAAAAAAAGTATGGTGACCATCTTTTTTTTTTTTACCCATCAAGGCCTAGAGCAGGGGCGGGCAACCTCCAACCCGCGGGCCACATCCGGTCCGCGAAGGCTAAGCGTCCGGCCCGCCACCCTGCTATGATTTATTATTGCAATTCGGCCCGCGGACCTCCCAGTAGAACTCATATCATTTTGTGACATAGACGTAAAAGTAGGTTTCAATTAAGATTTACAGTGGGATAAGAATGTATGAATATCAGCGAGCGATGATGCATGTATATTTCGTTTTTCTTTAACTATTAATTTTAAATCCTTGGTCTGAGATAAAAATAGAAAAAGAGAAAGAGAGAGGCAAAGAGGAAACGAGAATCGACGAAAGGGCATAAAACAGAGAACCTATTTGAGGTGTGTCAAAACGAATGCTGGATGAACTTACTACTTCCCCGTCATTATTTTTTATAAAGAAGTCTCTTGAGAAAAAATATCAGATTTGTAGAGTGTTCAATGCAATTTTTCTACAATTTATTCATGTAAACAAAATATAGTAATTCTGAGATTTCGTTTTTCACTCCGGCCCGCGATCTCCTTCCAAAAGTCTCATCTGGCCCTCACTATGAAAAGGTTGCCCGCCCCTGGCCTAGAGGATGGATATCTTTGAAACAACTACTCTATTCCTACAAAATATGTACGTCAAATGAAGACAGTTTCAGAAGAAGACAGTTAGGGTTAGAGATTGAAACGCTAATCCAGCACCAAAAAATTACATTACTTAATGGTGTGCATTAGAACGAGATGTGAGCTAAAAGGTTTGCTTGCTTTTGTTTTCGTTCTTTCAACTTGAAAATATTTACTTACTTGTTAAGTCTTATAGAATCCTTCCGCCATCTTGAAAATTTTCAAAAAAATATATTCGTTATCATAAGCATAAATTATTTTAAACAAAAACAAAGTAAACAAAAAATGTCTACTAGCCTCCTTGTTTTCGTCCCGTTCCCGGCATTCCCTCTTTTTTTTCCAACTGAGTTTGTTCTAAAACTTCCCAAACTTAAAAAATATCAAGATCTTTTTTTTTATGAATATATATGTTAAAAAGAAGAATTTCTGATTTGTTTGCAGTTTTTTAGTGGATATATTTTTCCGGGGTCGACCCCCTCCGCACACAACCTGATCGTAGTTAGGTGGGTTGTTTTAATGGAAAATAAAATAAAATAGCCAAGAATTTCTACTGAAAACAACTTGAAAGTATTTGGCTGCTTGTCAACATTTAGTATAATTCTTTCACCATTGAAAAAAAAATTGTAAAAAAATAAATTTGCTATTATAAGCACGAAATATTGAAATAAAAGAAAACAAAAAAAAAAACAAGATGTCTACCAGCCTCGTTTTCGCCACTTTTCCAATATTACTTCGTCAATTTAACAAAAATTGGGAAAGTTCACCAGATTACTGTCATGTTTATTCAATCATATGTCATTTTTTTTTCAAAGACAAGGAAAACATTTTACATTTTTATTTTTTATCGAATTATCAGTCGACTTTCAGAATAGAGGTCGTATCGATTTTTATCTTTGTTTTTTTTTTTTAATGTTTTTTTTTTTTTTTGCTTGAGCTTTCTGTTTTACGGCATATCAACCCTTTTGGGATTATTCAATACCGAAGCACAACACCCATTTTAAATGAACTAATTCTAAACGATGCATTGTACCCAAGGTGCTATTTTACAAATTACTGAAGGTGGGGGTTGGGTGTATACTCCTCTAAACAATATTAGTGCATGGTGCTTTTTTTTTTACCTTTTTTTAAAGAAATGAAACAAGAACATAAGTCAGTCGGTAGACTGCATACTTCCGCCTTACAACGTAAGGATGGGCCAAAGACTTGTCTGTTCCTTACTTCTCCATATTGTATGAAGTATCCTTGAAGTTATGCCATGGAAACGTTGATAACTCAAAAACTATTTATCTGATCAAGCCGAAATTGTGCATGGTGGTTATTGTTATCAAAGAGCGACATATCCATAAATCAACTTTGGAAAGATCGGAAGTTGAAATTCCGTCAAAATGTCGACCATAACCAAACTTTTAAAGGTCAATGTCAAAGGTCAAAATCTTTTTATTTTTGGTCCCCAATATTAATCGGAAAAGAAATAATGTTTTTGGCACTATCTGTTATTCCGTTGTTCCCTTCGTCTTCTGTTTTTTGTTTCTTGCTTAATAATGAGTCACCACTTATTAAGGCTTAAAATCGCTCGAAGATCACAGGTTAACGAGATGAATAGATTGAATGCTGATAAATATTATGAGAGGATTGAAAAGAATGAAAAGAATTAATAAAATCTGGTGACTTATGAGGAAGATTTATGACAAGTTTTTATTGACATTAGCTTCGAATATGACCATATTTAGCCCTCAAGTAAGTACGTGAATCCGTGTATTGAACACATTGGGAAGTTCTTGGAGAAAAACTCCGTTCATGGAAATTCTGTTTGGTGATAGGCACACAGAGGACAAACAGAAACTTATTTGCAATGGTGATAATAAGACGAGTTCTTGCTATAAAGACTTTAAAATGGGGAACTGGAGATTTTAGATCAGTCGAGCACTTTTTATGGAAATAACAATAAAGTATTGATTTACTCCTCTCCAGGAGTTAGGCACAAGGCCAGTTTTTATATATATATATATATATATATATATATATATATATATATACGCGATTTTGTTCTGCGATACCATCCAGCGTTGCTAAATTTAAATCGTCAACGGCTTCCTGGGACAATGCGAAAAACGTTCTAAACGCGATTCTCCGCCGTCTTTTTAAAATTCTCTTCTTTCTCCAGCTTTTTTTTGTTCATTTGTTTTTGACACCTGAGGATGATTCGACAAATCATCGAAAACGTTAGTGAAACCTGTGAAACCTATGGAACATTTATTAATTTTTAGAGTTTTAATACAAAAAAGACAATCGGGAGAATTGAAAAAATTTAAAAAAGTATAATTAAACAGAGGAATTCTGTTATTTTTAACAATGTTTGCATAAATGAGAAAATGCTGCCCAAATACACATATATATATATATATATAATATATATATATATATATATATATAATATATATATATATATATATATAATATATATATATATATAATATATATATATATATATATATATATATATATATATATATATATATATAATATATATATATATATATATATTGTAATTTATGAAAATATATTTATATCAATTAAACAACACAGAGGCTTTCGCGTTTTATCCCTGTAGGGAATCCTCAGGCTAAAATGCATGGAATTCGTGTTACCGGGTGTTTTTATATATATACACGTGGTGTTTAGTCTAGCTAGCAAACCAACCAAATTCTTTGTTATTCCTTCCCACGGGTTAGTGTTTCCATTAGTCAGTCGCAGGGCTTCTCACAAAGAAAGCTTAGGCTGACCTTTACTTCCACTTCATTTGTTCTGTTTTGTATAGGGGTGACTCACCTTTTTGTGGATGTGTCGAATAGGTGACCTTATTTTAACACGTACGTTCTTGAAGTACTTTTTCTATTTCTATTTTTAGGTATTGGTTTAGTTTAGCATCTCATATAATTATTTTTTTAATTTATTTGTTATGTATTGTTATTCTAAAGTAAAATTTATTCTGTGTAAGCAGTTGTTTGCTATTTTACTTCTACAGTTTAATAGGTTTTGGGGGGTCTTTAAAGTTTAGAATTTTAAATTTCTGGTTCTGACATAACCTACACGGATTGTCTAAATTTCTAGATTTACTGGCTTGTCCTACTATTTTCCACTCAATTATTGGCGAACGTCCACTTTCTTTCAACTTCCAGTTATGCGTCGCTAGTGCTGTTTTTATTCAGCGTTTTCTGTTATTAAATGTGCTTTTGTGGTCGTAATATCTGGTTTTAAAATATAGCGATGTTATACGCACGCAGTACTTCCTGTTATTCGGGGAGGGGGCAAATATTATATATATTCTATTGGTTAAGCATTTATTTTGTAGCAAACAAAGTGCACAAGTTCTACAGTTACAGCCTTTCTCTTCATTATTAACATTATTATTTTTATTTAGGTGATTGCTATTAGGATTCAGTCATTACTATTTCTAGTGGTTATAGTTCTTTAGTATTATTTTTATCGTTGTTATATTGGTCATTTTTTACGCATTTTGTTATTATTTTTCTCTACTTCTCTCATTTTGTATTTTGTTATTGTGTGCTTTAATTATCATTTCTAAGTTTTCGTAGCAACTGTAGGACAGTTTTAAGTTATTTTTATTAGATATTTTGTGCAAGGGATAAGTAATGGGTAGTATTTGTCGATGACATTTAGGAATTTCTTGCCTAGTTAAGTTTTTATCAATTGATTATATGGCGGTGTAAACCGGATTATATTTCTTTTTCTTTTATTTTTAATTTCATTATAATTATTAGTGTTCTGTTGCTTATATCTAATTTCGATATTATGGTACCCACTATCTGTTAGAGCTGTGTTGTAAATGTTGTTTGACTTCTTAAGTACATTTTCATTGCTAGAGTTATTGCTAAGCCTGCGTTCGGTAGAATTAGGAATCTGTTTATGATTAGTAGGGTGGTTGGACTTTCGGTTTACGTATATTGGATTAGCGTTATCCTTTAAATATGGCTCGTACGTATTTTCATTTAAGTTTAAAATACTTGCCAGCCATATTTAAAGGACGTTTGCGCAATGGTCAATAACAAACTTGGACCATGTGGCGGCGTCAAGATACGCCGATATTCTCTTGGAGACGAGTGAAGCAATTAGTCAAGCCACTACGGACTTTCCTCAACTGCCTGGCTCTATCAATGTCGCACTATAACAGAGACCATCGACTTGGTTCTACGAGCGCCCGTTCGTTGCCATTATTTAAAGGAACGCTTCGAGCCTTCTCGCGCCTTTCAAGACAGTACAATATTCAATCAAACGTCGTGATTTTTCGGATATATCCACAAAAGCTTGTTAATGCAAGTGAAACAGATTATTTAGAATAAATGTTTACATTAACTTTTTAACGTGTATTAAAATGTAACTTCATTTAAATTGTTCTAAATAAGTAGTAATAAATTTAATTTTACTTAAAAAATATAATTATTCCATGGTTTTTTTATTAAAAAACGATCAATTTAACTTCATGTAAATTGTTCTAAATAAGTAGTACTAAATTTAATTTTACTTAAAAAATATAATTATTCCATGTTTTATTTTAAAAAACGATCAATTTAACTTGATGTAAATTGTTCTAAATAAGTAGTACTAAATTTTATTTCACTTAAAAAATATAATTATTCCATGGTTTTTTATTAAAAAACGATCAATTTAACTTCATGTAAATTGTTCTAAATAAGTAGTACTAAATTTTATTTTACTTAAAAAATATAATTATTCCATGCTTTATTTTTAAAAACGATCAATTTAACTTCATGTAAATTGTTCTAAATAAGTACTACTAAATTTAATTTTACTTACAAAATATAATTATTCCATGTTTTTTTTTATTAAAAAAACGATCAATTTAACTTGATGTAAATTGTTCTAAATTAGTAGTACTAAATTTTATTTTACTAAAAAAATATAATTATTCCATGTTTTTTTATTTAAAAACCGTCAGTTTAACTTCATGTAAATTGTTCTAAATAAGTAGTACTAAATTTAATTTCACTTAAAAAATATAATTATTCCATGTTTTTTTTATTAAAAAACGATCAATTTAACTTCATGTAAATTGTTCTAAATAAGTAGTACTAAATTTAATTTTACTTAAAAAATATAATTATTCCATGTTTTATTTTAAAAAACGATCAATTTAACTTGATGTAAATTGTTCTAAATAAGTAGTACTAAATTTTATTTCACTTAAAAAATATAATTATTCCATGGTTTTTTATTAAAAAACGATCAATTTAACTTCATGTAAATTGTTCTAAATAAGTAGTACTAAATTTTATTTTACTTAAAAAATATAATTATTCCATGCTTTATTTTTAAAAACGATCAATTTAACTTCATGTAAATTGTTCTAAATAAGTACTACTAAATTTAATTTTACTTACAAAATATAATTATTCCATGTTTTTTTTTATTAAAAAAACGATCAATTTAACTTGATGTAAATTGTTCTAAATAAGTAGTACTAAATTTTATTTTACTAAAAAAATATAATTATTCCATGTTTTTTTATTTAAAAACCGTCAGTTTAACTTCATGTAAATTGTTCTAAATAAGTAGTACTAAATTTAATTTCACTTAAAAAATATAATTATTCCATGTTTTTTTTATTAAAAAACGATCAATTTAACTTCATGTAAATTGTTCTAAATAAGTAGTACTAAATTTAATTTCACTTAAAAAATATAATTATTCCATGTATTTTTATTAAAAAACGATCAATTTAACTTCATGTAAATTGTTCTAAATAAGTAGTACTTAATTTAATTTTGCTTAAAAAATATAATTATTCCATGTTTTTTTATTAAAAAAGCGATCAATTTAACTTGATGTAAATTGTTCTAAATAAGTAGTACTAAATTTTATTTTACTAAAAAAATATAATTATTCCATGTTTTTTTTATTTAAAAACCGTCAGTTTAACTTCATGTAAATTGTTCTAAATAAGTAGTACTAAATTTAATTTCACTTAAAAAATATAATTATTCCATGTTTTTTTCATTAAAAAACCATCAATTTAACTTGATGTAAATTGTTCTAAATAAGTAGTACTTAATTTGATTTTACTTTAAAAAATATAATTATTCCATGTTTTATTTTTAAAAACGATCAATTTAACTTCATTTAAATTGTTCTAAATAAGTAGTACTAAATTTTATTTTACTAAAAAAATATAATTATTCCATGTTTTTTTTATTTAAAAACCGTCAGTTTAACTTCATGTAAATTGTTCTAAATAAGTAGTACTAAATTTAATTTCACTTAAAAAATATAATTATTCCATGTTTTTTTTTAATTTAAAAACCGTCAGTTTAACTTCATGTAAATTGTTCTAAATAAGTAGTACTAAATTTAATTTCACTTAAAAAATATAATTATTCCATGTTTTTTTTTATTAAAAAACGATCAATTTAACTTCATGTAAATTGTTCTAAATAAGTAGTACTAAATTTAATTTTCCTTAAAAAATATAATTATTCCATGTTTTATTTTAAAAAACGATCAATTTAACTTGATGTAAATTGTTCTAAATAAGTAGTACTAAATTTTATTTCACTTAAAAAATATAATTATTCCATGGTTTTTTATTAAAAAACGATCAATTTAACTTCATGTAAATTGTTCTAAATAAGTAGTACTAAATTTTATTTTACTTAAAAAATATAATTATTCCATGCTTTATTTTTAAAAACGATCAATTTAACTTAATGTAAATTGTTCTAAATAAGTACTACTAAATTTAATTTTACTTACAAAATATAATTATTCCATGTTTTTTTTTATTAAAAAAACGATCAATTTAACTTGATGTAAATTGTTCTAAATAAGTAGTACTAAATTTTATTTTACTAAAAAAATATAATTATTCCATGTTTTTTTATTTAAAAACCGTCAGTTTAACTTCATGTAAATTGTTCTAAATAAGTAGTACTAAATTTAATTTCACTTAAAAAATATAATTATTCCATGTTTTTTTTATTAAAAAACGATCAATTTAACTTCATGTAAATTGTTCTAAATAAGTAGTACTAAATTTAATTTCACTTAAAAAATATAATTATTCCATGTATTTTTATTAAAAAACGATCAATTTAACTTCATGTAAATTGTTCTAAATAAGTAGTACTTAATTTAATTTTGCTTAAAAAATATAATTATTCCATGTTTTTTTATTAAAAAAGCGATCAATTTAACTTGATGTAAATTGTTCTTAATAAGTAGTACTAAATTTTATTTTACTAAAAAAATATAATTATTCCATGTTTTTTTTATTTAAAAACCGTCAGTTTAACTTCATGTAAATTGTTCTAAATAAGTAGTACTAAATTTAATTTCACTTAAAAAATATAATTATTCCATGTTTTTTTCATTAAAAAACCATCAATTTAACTTGATGTAAATTGTTCTAAATAAGTAGTACTTAATTTGATTTTACTTTAAAAAATATAATTATTCCATGTTTTATTTTAAAAAACGATCAATTTAACTTCATTTAAATTGTTCTAAATAAGTAGTACTAAATTTTATTTTACTAAAAAAATATAATTATTCCATGTTTTTTTTATTTAAAAACCGTCAGTTTAACTTCATGTAAATTGTTCTAAATAAGTAGTACTAAATTTTATTTTACTTAAAAAATATAATTATTCCATGTTTTTTTTTTATTTAAAAACCGTCAGTTTAACTTCATGTAAATTGTTCTAAATAAGTAGTACTAAATTTAATTTCACTTAAAAAATATAATTATTCCATGTTTTTTTTATTAAAAAACGATCAATTTAACTTCATGTAAATTGTTCTAAATAAGTAGTACTTAATTTAATTTTGCTTAAAAAATATAATTATTCCATGTTTTTTTATTAAAAAAGCGATCAATTTAACTTGATGTAAATTGTTCTAAATAAGTAGTACTAAATTTTATTTTACTAAAAAAATATAATTATTCCATGTTTTTTTTATTTAAAAACCGTCAGTTTAACTTCATGTAAATTGTTCTAAATAAGTAGTACTAAATTTAATTTCACTTAAAAAATATAATTATTCCATGTTTTTTTCATTAAAAAACCATCAATTTAACTTGATGTAAATTGTTCTAAATAAGTAGTACTTAATTTGATTTTACTTTAAAAAATATAATTATTCCATGTTTTATTTTAAAAAACGATCAATTTAACTTCATTTAAATTGTTCTAAATAAGTAGTACTAAATTTTATTTTACTAAAAAAATATAATTATTCCATGTTTTTTTTATTTAAAAACCGTCAGTTTAACTTCATGTAAATTGTTCTAAATAAGTAGTACTAAATTTTATTTTACTTAAAAAATATAATTATTCCATGTTTTTTTTTTATTTAAAAACGGTCAGTTTAACTTCATGTAAATTGTTCTAAATAAGTAGTACTAAATTTAATTTCACTTAAAAAATATAATTATTCCATGTTTTTTTTATTAAAAAACGATCAATTTAACTTCATGTAAATTGTTCTAAATAAGTAGTACTAAATTTAATTTCACTTAAAAAATATAATTATTCCATGTTTTTTTATTAAAAAACGATCAATTTAACTTCATGTAAATTGTTCTAGATAAGTACTACTAAATTTAATTTCACTTAAAAAATATAATTATTCCATGTTTTTTTATTAAAAAACGATCAATTTAACTTCATGTAAATTGTTCTAGATAAGTACTACTAAATTTAATTTCACTTAAAAAATATAATTATTCCATGTTTTTTCATTAAAAAACGATCAATTTAACTTCATGTAAATTGTTGTAAATAAGTAGTACTAAATTTAATTTTACTTAAAAATATAATTATTCCATGTTTTTTATTATAGCAACGATCAATTTAACTTCATGTAAATTGTTCTAAATAAGTAGTACTTAATTTAATTTTGCTTAAAAAATATAATTATTCCATGGTTTTATTAAAGAAACGATCAATTTAACTTCATGTAAATTGTTCTAAATAAGTAGTAATAAATTTAATTTTACATAAAAAATATAATTATTCAATGTTTTTTTATTAAAAAACGATCAATTTAACTTCATGTAAATTGTTCTAAATAAGTAGTAATAAATTTAACTTTACTTAAAAAATATAATTATTCAATGTTTTTTTATTAAAAAACGATCAATTTAACTTCATGTAAATTGTTCTAAATAAGTAGTAATAAATTTAACTTTACTTAAAAAATATAATTATTCGATGTTTTTTTTTTCTTGTACCTTTATAAATCCGGACCGGTGTGTTCTCCAATTGGCCATCAGTTTTCGACTAATCTGCATAAAAAACGATCATAGACGACGGAAATACATAGTTCTATTGGTGCTTATCGAGATGAGGTTACACATGAAAAACTGGTTAAAATCGCAGTTATAAATAAATTAACCGGAATTCCCTTTTGATATACCCATGTATCAGACAAAAATAATTATCTACACAAAAAATTAGCAAAAAATATCGAGTAGAATTTTAATTAAAAATCAAAATCAATCTTTGCGTATATTATATATCCGCCATTGATTACAACGAAAAACACGGAAAGCAGGGGGACGTAACTCAGTCTGTCATATTAGCACGTAATAAATCAATGGCGATCGCCAAAATACGATAAAGGTGATGTTTATGTTTTATTAAAAATCTACTCTATAATTTTATTGCCTAAAACGTAATTATAAACAGGAGTTTTTATTTGGAATTGCGTTTTCCATATGTGACCTCATCTTGATAAGCACCGTTCTTTTAAAGGCATTCGTTTCTTTTAAAGAGAGCCCTTCTACACAAAAGATTAAGCCCGTTTGACTCAATCGAAATATCGGTTGGCTTTAGAGATGTGTCTGTGTTATTATTTTTACTAGTATGTTCACATACTTATCCACTATTCTATGTACTGAAAATCCCATAGTTTTATTAAGAGATAGAAGAAATATGAATACACAAATCTGGTTGATTAAAAAAGAAGATCGGAAGAAAATACTGAAACAAAAAAGCTTCGTCGTTGTTTATTTACTCCTCGCGGAGTTAGGCACAAGGCCAGTTTTATCTTACTCCCACAAGTAAGATGTGACCCAAGATCGGGTCAAGCAAGTGGGGTTAAAAGCCAGCGCTCGAGAGGTGAGCACTCTGGCCATTTAAAAATTACCTAGGCAGCCCCGTCGGCATTCCCCGGTAGGGGCGCCTCAGACAGTAAGCAATAAACTTACTCCTCCCCAAAGAGGGGAGGCGAAGCCTGGGAGGGTGCACCTCCTAGAACTGCACAGGACAGGCGTGCAGTATCCATCGGAACAGATACTACACTTTGATCTTAGCCAAAAGTTCGTCATTGTTTTTCGTTCGAAATGATGACAAATTGATTGAAACAAGACCTGGGTTATGTTCCTGCTTATGACGCAATGGTTCACACGTCCCGAGAGGAACGATTATCAGTGCAATTGGAATTTGGCCCGAGATCTGTCCATAGATAAGTGGTTTCGATTTGAACCCAATGAAACTTCATCCATCATCATGGAATAACGTGCCAGGACGCACACACACGCATATATATATATATATATATATATATATATATATATATATATATATATATATATATATATATATATATATATATATATATATATAGATAGATAGATAGAGAGAGAGAGAGAGAGAGAGAGAGATTTTTCACTTATAAAGTAGATCATTCAGTGAAGACCGGGGTTGTTCCAATAAAAACAAGCTCGATGATACTCGATTACAGAGTACAGAGCATTTATATGCGATTTTATGTAGGCTTACCAAAGCATTCCTTTCAGGACACCAATGATCACCATTAAAGATTTTTTCTTACAAATATTATTTATTCAAATTAAATGTTTTTCCTACACGTGTTTCACTACCAAGCAGGTACTTGCTTGGCAGATCATCAGGGAAATTAAATGTCTGGAATAAGGGTTTCAATTGCCGACAATACACAAATTTGGCGTTGCAATAGTTGAGGTCACTTAAGAAGAGAAGAGGAAAAAAATAAAAATAAAAGTTAAAATTAAAAATTATATATAATAAGAAAGAACAACGATAAAAAAAGAAAGTCTTAGAAAATGTCTTCGAAATGTACATTATTTCTGCCACCAAGCAAACAAGCAAATAATCGGTCCCAAATGCATTAAAAAAAAAAAACAAAAAAAAACGGAACAATGTGCGATAATACACTTTCACGTCGGGCGGCACAATGATGAACCCCCCCCCCCCCCCAAAAAAAAACTAAAACATTCAAGATACCGCTCACAAGTTACCATTTCAATCCAATGATAGTATGGGAATTCTAAATCTAATTCATCACAAGGAAAAGCAACATAAATGTTCGTCCGGAATACCAACGGTCAGACGAGCCTTATTTCAAGGGCTGACTTGTTCCCCTTCGAAATAAACACACGACGAGTTGAACGTCAATCTCGCAGAAACTCTCCTTTATTTTAAGAAAAAATCTTAATTAGTAGATAGAAACTATTTATTCAAAATACTGTTTCTAAAAAATTCTATTATTAAAATTATTCTTTATAGAAATTAATTATCTAGTGTCTGGAACGTCATTTTACATTTTGGGAAAATATCCTTTCATTTAAAATATCCTTCATTTAACTTCAGTTAATTATATGAAGGATATTTTCCCAAATATTTATGTATTCACATGCGGACATACACAGAAGCATCTCATAAACAGTGTTCAACGACGCAGACACACAGAACTTTGTCAAGATTTCACAAACCGAAGAACTTCCACCTCTTTTGACGCACTTTGTATAAAACTAAATTAAACTAAACGTAGTCAACATTACGACCTTTAACGCTTAGCAGTTCTGTTCCAAAATTCATAATGATCTGTTAATTAGTTTATGAGTGAATCATGTACATAAAAATAGATAAACATACACACATACCAAACTTTATATAAATAGATATATCTATAAATATAAAACTCAATGTCTGGATGTATGTGTGTGTGTTTGTGTGTTCCCTACAGAAAAAAAATGTTAGAAAATCTACATTAAATTTAAAAGTGCATTCTTATGTAAAAGTTACTGAGGAAGATAATCGAAGAGTTCTCGAATCTCAGAGTGTACTCTTGAGAGGGCGGTGAGGCATAACCCTATTAAAACTTCAAATATATCCTATATTTTATGAAATTTAAATACCATGCATAACACTTTCTTGGGAAGAAAATGAAACTAGTAAAAACATCTTTAAGTGTCCTCCTAACCTTAGGGAGCTTTGGGGGACAGAACCTCCTTCAAATATATCCTATTTTTATGAGATTAATATCATATGTATTAAATTTTCCGATGAAGATAATGTAAGTAGTAAAGTATCTCTACGTTCCCTTCTATGTGTCGAATATGTACGTGCCCCACTTCTAAATGACTGTTGGGGGCAGAACCCCCTTAAACCTTCAAATACGTACATCCGATTTGTCTTAAGAGTGTTATTTTAAAAGCCGACTTAACAAATGTCTGAATTGCTTGGTTAGGAAAGTATCCGACTGAAAACATCGTGTGTGCTGTTTCGATTCTACTCCCACCCCGATTATTTTTAAATATACTTATATGAAATCAAGACATATATTTTTCGTTTTTAATTTAATAAAATGTAAGTATTTTGTTATATTTAGTACGCAATGCATCTCCGTCCGTCTGACTGTCTATCTGTCCCCTCCCCCTCCTCTCTCTCTCTCTCCCTCTCTCTCGCTCGCTCTTTATTGTTCTCTATATACTTCTATCTCTCTCTCTCTCGCTCTTTATATACTTCTCTCTCTCTCGCTCTTTATTGCTCTCTATATACTTCTCTCTCTCTCTCGCTCTTTATCGCTCTCTATATACTTCTATCTATCTCTCTCTCGCTCTCTATATACTTCTATCTCTCTCTATATATATATACTTCTCTCTCTCTCTCTCTATACTTCTATCTCTCTCTATATATATATATACTTCTATCTCTCTCTCTATATATATATACTTCTATCTCTCTCTATATATATATACTTCTATCTCTCTCTCTCTATATATATATATATATATATATATATATATATATACTTCTATCTCTCTCTATATATACTTCTATCTCTCTCTATATATATATACTTCTATCTCTCTCTCTATATATATACTTCTCTCTCTCTCTCTCTACTTCTATCTCTCTCTCTATATATATATATATACTTCTATCTCTCTCTATATATATACTTCTATCTCTCTCTCTATATATATATACTTCTATCTCTCTATATATATATACTTCTATCTCTCTCTCTATATATATATACTTCTATCTCTCTCTATATATATACTTCTATCTCTCTCTCTATATATATATACTTCTATCTCTCTCTACTTCTATCTCTCTCTATATATATATATATACTTCTATCTCTCTCTCTCTCTCTCTCTCTCTCTCTACTTCTATCTCTCTCTCTATATATATATATACTTCTATCTCTCTCTCTCTCTATATATATATATATATATATACTTCTATCTCTCTCTCTCTCTCTCTATATATATATATATATATATATATATATATATAGAGAGAGAGAGAGAGAGAGAGAGAGAGAGAGAGAGAGAACACTTTTTTCTTAACTTTTTGCTATTGCTGGGGATGGGGCATTCAACTAGATGCCAGACATTTACCCGCTATTTCAGACACTCCAGCCGAGAGACTCTTTTTAGATTCTAACCGTCCCTTATAAATGCAATTGCTTGTATCTCTCTTATATATATTCGCCAGTTAGTTTGTGAAATTCTTTTCCATGAATCCGGTTGCTCCTATAATTACTGGAATGATGGAGATCTTCCTGAGATTCTAGTTTCTTTTTATGTCGTACATAAGACCTTGGTATTTCGTAATCTTTTTCCTTTCAGCTCTGTTTAAGCCAGCATCATTAGGGACACTGACTTCAGCTAGGGTTGCTACTTGCTCCCTTTTTGGTCCCATATCACTATGCCAGGTTTAACAGCTCTGTTTTCCAGATATCTAGCTGTAGGGATTGCATAGTCATAGTGGATGGTGTATCACTTACTTTCAACTGTTCTTTCTGGTATATGTTCCCAGGACTTGATGCTACACTTGATATTCAACAAAGATATTATAGTAGCCATCCCCCAGCAGAACCTTACAACTGGATGTCAGGTGGATCACACTCTCCACTTCTGCGTGGCAGAACCTGCACTTGTTGTTGCTGAGACGACTCATCTTTTTAAAGGCATAGGTCATCCTTGGTCTTGGGCAGCCATTATCATTCTCTCCTGATCATAGTGGAGCGATCCTCTTTTCAGCCAGTCTACAGAGCCTTCCTTATCTATATATTCCTGGGATAGTTCATCCAGAAAATACTTAGCACGTTGTTGGTTGGCCCATTTTTCCAGTTTTCTACAATGGAAGGTTTTGGTGTATTTCTGGCGACTCTTGCAGGCTATTTCTGTTGCAGGCTTGTTATCCGTTTCTGCCTCATTTGTAAGACAGGCCTATCTAAAATGTTTTGCCATTTTTGTGATAGAGGTTGTTCTACTTGCTGTTGTATCTATGTGTTGGCGTACTATCATAAGGTTTGGGTTCTGGGAGCTCATCAGATATTCGCCGGTGCTCACAATTGTGGCTCGATGTTGATGGCCAATTTCTGAGAGACCCATACCCCCTATTCCTCTTGGGAGATACAGCCTTGGTAGACACTGGTTTCTGTACATTACTCTGTACAGTGTCAGCATTTGTTCTCATTTTTGTTTCATTTTACTTCAGTTGAAGTTCTCAGAAATCAAGGGGCCTCTATCTGGGGCTAACACTTGATCCCTATATGAGATACATAGATATTCGAACATTCTATTAAATTTCTCTTTTATCTCTCAAACGTTGAGTTAGTAAAGAAGTTAAGAACATTAATTTTAATGTTCCTCTCCCCAATTGACCAGTTGATTATGTTATAGTATATCTTTCTTTTGGTCTCTTGGTCTTACCGGATTCCAGGACCAGAATTCATCTGGTCTGGTGGAGTATCCAGCTAAGTGTTGTGACTTGAAGTAACATTACTTAGAGAAGGTGCCCTATTCCTCGTATGAGCTAATGCCAAGGGGGTCTTATTTGGGCTTCGAATACTATGTTATTTTGAATATTTGGTCAGGGTTTACTTGTAGGAGTAAGTATCCTCATGTCAGGTCGTCCTGACAAACCCTTGTACAGAGAGACCGAAGACACTTGAGGATGGTGTCTAGTAGGTAATTCAAACTCCCCAAGTAGGTAATTTAAACTCCCCAGTAGGTAAGTCTGTCTCCCCAGTAGGTAATTCAAACTCCCCAATCTGTATGTGTGCATGTATGTCCCTAAAAACGAAGACACATTAGGGAGTTTATCTTAAACATAAATGTATTCACATGTACAAATTACATTCAAAAATAATAAAAGTAGTTCTGTATCTCTAGCTGCCCCTTAAAAGAACTAATGACACTTTTTCAACATGTTACACAATTAAATTAATCTATTTGAAGCGTTAGGTTAAGAGTATTAACGTATATTTGAATAGCGCAGTTTTTGAGATATCTAGCTGACAGCATCAAGGTTGCTGTTAAAATAAACTCTACTTAATATGATGTTGCATATGATGCTATCCCACAATCTAACCCGGGCAACGTTGGGTAACCCTGCTAGTATGTATTAATATTACATAATGTATGTCTTCGTTTGTGCGTTATTATTAATCTTTTCACCCTCTCCTTTTTCTTTCTCCTCCTCTTTCATCACGACCCTCCCCCCGCGTTACTCATTCAACATCTTACTTGTTTCTTCTTTCTCTCCTCTTCAGGTGTGTGTGTGTGTGTGTGTGTGTGTGTGTGTGTGTGTGTGTGTGTGTGTGTGTGTGTGTGTGTGTGTGTGTGTGTGTGCGTGCGTGCGCGCGCGCATGCTAGACCTAATGGGTTCCTTCTTCAGCTAGTGGGAATGACCCTGCGGTGTTCAATTGTGGGCGAAGGCATAAACCTGAAATTTCCCCAATTTTGCACCCTGTGTTCAATTGATCATATGTCACGTTTTCATTCACCGATGCGTGTATAAATAATTATACTCCCGTCTGGAACTCAGGTTCTGGATCGTTTGCTGAAGAAAAAAAAACACTCGGACGCCGATGTTAATTTACAAAAAAAGGTTTATTACAAAATAAAGAACAGCTACAGGAAAAAATAAAAGAGACAGGTTACTTTCGTACGCATGTGTGTGAGAGAGGGGGAGAGAAAGAAAGATAGAGAGGGTGAGAAAGAGAGAGATAGAGTGGGTGAGAGAGAGAGAAAGACAGAAGGAAAGATAGACGGATAGCTCGTCTCGCTACAGCTAGCTACATTGTACGCCCCCCCCCACCCCGCCTTCGCATTGTGGACGGTGCCTTGGATACGTCTTCTCTGTTTGCAGTGTCGCCAGAAAAGAGATAGAAAATCTCCGTCTGGAAGTCACTTAATTTCGCCGACTTCCGTTCTGGGGACAACTTTGACCCTTAGGTGTCACTCAATTTTTTCTATTCAAACAACGTTTTTCATAATGTTACACGTATATAATGATGTATTTGCAGTAGGTTTTGTGTTTCAGCATTAAATAACCCAAAAGAGGTTGAATTGCCGTAAAACAGACGAATCAAACTAGATCCTTATATGATTGCTTTTTCTTCTTCTTCTTCTTCTTCTTAAGTTGTCCCTATTTACTTGCCTCACCACGAGGGCAGAGTTAGATAAAAGGTCGGTTTTTAATGTGGGAAAAAATACAGCTCCCCCAAAAAGGTGCACTATGGATTAAATTGGCCTCAGTCTAGAAAGATTTCTTCTTCACTGACCGAGGGCAGAAACAATCAACCGATACTACACTTTGCTCCTAGCCAAAAGGCAAGTCCTCTCTTATGTTGTTTCTTTCCCTTTCTCTTTCGTTTACTTTTTTTTAACATATTCACACATTTATTCTGTTTCTTTTTTCATTTTATTCATTATCTGTCTTCTTCTATTTTCAGATATTCTCCTTCTCCCCCACCTCCTTCTTTTTTCTTCTTCTTTTTCTCTTTCTTCAGATTTTTCGTCATTTTTCTTCTTCTTCTACATTTTATTCTGATTCTCGTTCACCTTCCTCTTTAAGTTGTTTTTTGTTTGTTTTTTTCTTCGTTTTTTTTAATACTTTTCCACGTCTTCTTCTTCTTCTATTTTCTTATACCTTTTCTTTCTTCATATTCTTCTCAATTTTTTCATCTTCTTCCTACTAGGATTATTCTTCCTCGCTTAGCCTGTCTCTCTTTTTGCTAATTGCTCTTAATCTTCATTTTCGTCTTCTTCTTCTTCTTCTTCTTCTTTTTCGTCTTCTTCTTTATCTTCTTCTTCTATTTCTTTTTGCCATCCTCCCCACACATGCCGCATTCCACTATGCCATGTGCCACCTACCAACCAACTACATACCTTTGGTAAGAAAGTCGACGGTTGAGCAGATACTTGTCGCAGATCTCAGGTATCCCCCTCACCTGTATCATTTGTCTAACTTCAAACCAACCCCTACCCCCAACCGCACGATTGCTTAACGCCCTCCTCCTCACTCTCGACCCATTGGCACCATTTCCTAATCTAGCGATACATGAGACGACAAGTAGGCATCTTGCGGGGTTCTTTCTTGAGATGCGCGATGAACGAGTAGGGGAACAGGCTCCGTGGTAGGGAGCGGCCAACAGAGCTATCAGTATATTAGGGCAACGGCGTAAATAGTTTCAAAACAGAGCTAAGGGAATGTATCGGCAGATGTCTATATACGTCGGCCATATCTACCCATCACAGTATGCATAAACAAGAGGGTGTTAATAGTATATATATATATATATATATATATATATATATATATATATATATATATATATATATATATATATATATATATATATATATATTGGAAAAGGTGTACACATCTTTAAGAAAACGTGTTTTTAAATGTATTAAATTTTTTTTATATATATTTATTAAATTAATAAAGCTATTTTACATAAATATATGTCTCTGAGACTTTCGCCGTAAGACGGCCTCAACCAAGAGTTATTTACTTTCTTTCTTTCTTTCTTATGTCTTCCTTATTTTAACACTAGAAAAATGAGGAAGAAAAAGAAAGAAAGAAAGTAAATAACTATTCGTTAAGGCCGTCTTACGGCGAAAGTCTCAGAGACATATATTTATGTAAAATAGCTTTATTAATTTAATAAATATATATATATTTTTTAAATAACGTTTCTTGTTTTTTTCAAAATTCTATTATATATATATATTGTACAAGATAGATATAAGGTAGATATTTTTTTTAATTTGATTATCCACGAATACATGTTTCGTCGTTTACAACTCATCAGCGTGGCTGAATCTAGCGAGATTTTTTTTTTTTTTTAAATATTTTAAATATGTATGTTTTTCCTCATCTGGCCGGGTCACATTAGTAAAGAGAAAAATCATTCCCAACTAGAATTAAGGTAAACATAAAATAAGGTAAAAATGCTCTTTCGCGTATAAATAATTGAATTCGTTTAAAAGTATCGCAAACAAAATAAACAAATAAATGACATATACAAGATAGATTGATATATATCGTATGAGATATATAAATTCATCTTTATATATACAGATTATAAAACAAATGGATGTAATATATATATATATATATATATATATATATATATATATATATATATATATATATATATATGAATATTTGTTATTGTTTATTTTCTATATACGTATACGTTTCGTCCTTTTTTAATCTGGACTCATTAGCATAGAGATATGACTATTCACTACCGGTCATGCGATTCGAAACCCTTGATTTAAGTATTTTTCAACTCAAATCCAACGTCGCTAATCGCTATATATATATATATATTGGGTGGCTGGTACGTTGGAATTTTAGTTTTAAATATAACTCGTGTTTCGGGGTTCGAGTCCGGCGACCTGTGTTGATAATTCTTCTCTATACTGGCGATTCCCGTAAGGATGAAACGTATACTTATGTAGATAAAAACAAAACAAATATTTATAATTAAATATTTGTCGCCCCCAAACTAGGCTGGGCTCTGCAGCGAGTAGTATTAACGCAATCGTCATCGTGGCTTCAATGCAACATTCCTATCAAAAGTCGAACTCTTTAAGACAGTAGTCAATAAATACGATTAATCTTTGCTGATTTACCGAGTTGTTGCAAACGGCCGTGTAGGCTAGGACGTTGGAATTTGAGTTTTAAATATTACCGCTCGAGTCCTCCTAAATGTGTTTAATACTTTATAATACTGTCGATTTACCCTGTATGAACGAATACAGAATTACGTTACTTTTTAAGATGGCCGTCATTTGAAAATAATTCCTATCCGGATAAAGTATTTTGTGAAAGGCATTTAATCGAATTACATTTTATTCTTCTTAACAACATGCCATAACGATTCACAAAAAAAACTGACGAACCAGAATGAGAATGTGTTAAATAGTAAAAGGCTCGTTCGCTAGTACATATCTGATGATTTGGATTCACAGGGCAACGTTGACACAGAAAAAGGAAATCGGGGTCATGGGTCAGCGTATGTACTTAGATGTCATCTTGACCTGCTGTTGCTATAAATTGACGTGACGTCACATGGCTCTAAGAGAGAGGGGGCTAGAGAAGTACGGAGTTCGTTGGGAAGCCTTAAGCGAACAGCATGCGTAAAGAAGTGACTTAAGATCGATTATAAACTAAGCGGGCAAGTACCCCAGATGACCGTAGCCTCGGTATGCCCCCATCCACCGCTAGCAGAAGAGAAGGCGACATCAAGAGCTTTATAAATGGTCCTTCTCTAAATTCGCTAATATTTTTCTTTTCTTTGGTTATTGTGAGACTTCAATTCTAGACAAGAGTTGAGTCGAGAACCTTCCATGGAAATAAAGATAGAGTAAAGAAAGACTATCAACGTCTCTTGTGTAAGAAAGGAGCTGTAGCGACGAGAACAGATCACTCCCACTAGATTTCGAAGTCGATTTTATACTCTGTCAAGGCAGGAACGAGTACTCTGTGCTGTACCTTCACATATGTGGCAGCCGTATTCCATCTTTGGGCGTATCTGACTCTTATATAGGTATAGGATTGCATCTGGAGTCAGTTACTTTCTAGAGCGGTAGAATGATCCAACCATTTTCACAGCGGTATTAGCAAAAGATTAGATGTAAGTCTTCAATTTCAGATCTGGAGTGAAAGTCAGTCCTAGGAGCTTATCAAAGCAAGAGGCTTCTTCAAAGTGCTCCCGTTTTCGGGAGGCGCTCGACTTCCCACATTAAACTAATCTTCTAGTACAGTCAATCTTTATGGGGAGACAAGTAAATGCTATCCAGCATTTGGGCTAGGATCAAAGTGTAGTACAGTCCCCTTCTTATCCGTGGTGAAATGTTGACGAGACAGGGTTATTTTTTAATCTGGATCAGAGTGGTTTAATAAGGAGCGGGATGCCTATTATAAACTACCAGGGATTATCTCCACCTTTCGGGATTCGCCTGTCGTCCGTGGCGCCATCTATCCCGAAGAAGGATTGACGGGATAATACAGGTACGAGTATACACCTTGCGTCAAAAATGACGAAAAAATATCCTTCGCCAGTGTTCGAACTAATATTTATGTAAAGTAACGCCTGAATCCGTGAAGTTAAAAAGAGAAATTAGAAAAAAAATCTCAAACTGGAAAGTTTTTTTAAAAAGACAAAAGAGAAGAAAAAACGTATAAATCGGTATAGAAAGCAGACAGAGAAAATGAAAAAATCAGGGAAAATAGATTGTAGGTAGGGGGTATCTAACTTGCTATTTGCTTTCTCAATTCCCCTAAATACTTGAAATGGATTCACCCTGTAGTTTTTTACACATTAATTTTTGTGTGGTAGACACACACACACACATATCTATATATATATATATATATATATATATATATATATATATATATATATATATATATATATACATATATATATATATATTAATTATTTATTACCTACAGACATCGATGTTTCATGCTAACGAAATCTTCAGTGCAGGAAGTTAATTCTCAACGGTCGGCGGGCTCGGGCTCCGATCACAAATCGCCACTGATTCGCAGTCAAGAGCGTTAACCCCTCGGCCATAGGGAATTAGCTAATAATTAAAGAGGAATTTAACTTTGTAAATAGCGAGTCGGCGGCTAATTATACACGAGCAGTTAAAGTGATCAACAAACTGTGTTTGGATCTTGCATTGTGTGTGTGTGTGTGTGTGTATTTAAGCAGCATTTTTTTTTATTTAAGTAAAGATTGCTTAAAAGAACAGAATTCTACTTCTTAATTATACTTTTTTTATTTTTTCAATTTTTCTAATGATTTTTTTGTGTTAAAATCAAAAAAAATAATGTAATTTCCATATGTATCACAAACGTTTTCGATTCTTCGTCGAATAATCATCAGGTATTTTTTTTATTACTTTAACACAAAAAAATAATGAAGAAAATTGAAAAAATTAAAAGGTAATATATATATATATATATATATATATATATATATATATATATATATATATATATATATATATATATATATATAGTTTTCAGGTTCGATTATTTTCGATAGACATTCGAATCAGAGAGCTCTAGGTCCGTTCAAACAGAGCATGAGTAAGTTATGTGGTTGAAAAAGACTAGATATACATTCGGAGTGTACACATTATAAGTTATTTCGACCTTTACTAAGTCTCCTCGGATGTGTTTCCAACCACAATTGTGGATGGAAATACACCCGAGGAGACCTAGTTACGGTCGAAATAACTTATAATGTGTACAATCCGAATGTATATCTAGTCTTTTTCAACCTCATAACGTATATATATATATATATATATATATATATATATATATATATATATATATATATATATATATATATATATATATATATATATATATAAGTTGAGATAAATAAAATTAGCACATTATTTATATCAGTTCCAAGAGTTCAAAGAATTCAAATAATTGGCGTACGATCGTTTCTAAAACGATTTGGAATATTTTATTTAGTATCATACTTTAGATGATTCCAAAAAAGTGTCTTCTTCAGCGCCCCTCATAACATCACAAATAGAGGTCATATATATATATATATATATATATATATATATATATATATATATATATATATATATATATATATATATATATATATCAATAGATAAAGTTAAAGAATAAAATGAGGTACAAATCAAATTTTATTACAATTCAATGTTCAGTCAAAGTTCTTTAAAGTCCTTAACTCATGAGTTTTCAAAGAAAACTATTACCGCAATGACACTACTGCAGGTAATAAAAATTAAACTTAGAATATATATATATATATATATATATATATATATATATATATAAATACATAAAGGTATATAAAACATCAAATATATCGGCCCAAAACATACTATTTAGTAAAACTAATATATATATATATATACGTTACTCTTTATTATAGAGCAATCTAGAGTGCCCCTTTTGGGTGAGCCTTTTCTTCAATATTCTTGTGGCTAACTTTGCTCTCGTGGGGAGGCAAGTAACTAGGACGAACTAAAGCTAAAAAGTTTAAAAAAAAAAAACACGGCCGAATATTGAGATGAAAAACGAACAGGCGTTTGAAAGCTATCAGCTCTTTAGGGGTAGCGTGTGTGGGGTGGGAGTGCGTTGAGTCAGAAGGGTAACGTGAGAGGAAGGGTTAGAAGCTAGTACTTGCCGAATTCTAAGAAAGTAACTTGATATGCTTTAGGTTAAGTATATATTTTTACGGTGACAAGAAGCCATATTGAAAAAAAAACACACACACACATGGTGTATATTCGCAGAAGTGATAGACATTATGTGCCTATTAGATGAGGTGTTCATTATTTCCAAAATCCGAACAAGTCAGACGGTAAGGTAAATAAAACAGTTTTCAAAAGTTATGTTGTCTTGAACGTTATTTCTAGTTGTATTTTTTATTTCGTTTATTTTGCGAGCTTTCGACTAACTATGGGAATTGCAAACACAAACGACAAACGACAAACGAAAAGAGATTTTTAACGCTGAATTGAAAAAATAAATAGGTTTAGGCTGACAATTCAAACTTTGATTCTGTGTAGCCAATTTTCATACGTTTTACAATGCCATTGTATTATTTCATTGGATATGGACTGACGTACTTAACTACACGTTATTTAAAAATAAATAGTAATAATATAGACATTCTTATATAATCACCTTTAAGGCAAACTTAGCTAAGGAGACTTACTCTTACTATGAAAAGAAAAAATAAATAGGTTTAGGCTGACAATTCAAAATTTGATTCTGTGTAGCCAATTTTCATGCGTTATACAATGCCATTGTATTATTTCATTTGATATAGACTGACGTACTTCACTACACGTTATTTAAAAGTAAATGGTAATAATATAGACATTCTTATATAATCACCTTTATGGCAAACTTAGCTAAGGAGACTTACTCTTACTATAAAAAGAAAAACTAAATTTAGGCTGACAATTCAAAATTTGATTCTGTCTAGCCAATTTTCATACGTTTTACAATGCCATTGTACTATTTCATTGTATATAGACTGACGTACTTCACTACACGTTATTTAAAAATAAATGGTAATAATATAGACATTAATATATAATCACCTTTAAGGCAAACTTAGCTAATGAGACTTACTCTTACTATGAAAAGAAAAATGAATTTAGGCTGACAATTACAAAATTTGATTCTGTGTAGCCAATTTTCATACGTTTTACAATGCCATTGTACTATGTCATTGGATATAGACTGACATACATCGCTACACGTTATTTTTTAAGTGGTAATAACATAGACATTCTTATATAATCACCTTTAAGGCAAACTTAGCTAGGAGACTTACTCTTACCATAAGATTAACAGTTATTTACTTGGCTATTAACGTTCCTTACTTTCTTTTAACAGAGACATATTTACAAAAAAAAAAGATTTTTAAAGTAATAGATCTAAGAGAACACCAAGGGGTAAAGTTAGTATTCGATAACGGTAAAAAATAGGGAAAAGAAGAACGCACAAAGAGACGTATCGAATACATTTAAATTCTTCCCATTTCCTGAGGACGTTCGAACGAAACCGGTAAAATCTCTAGTTTCTCGATGTTTTTACCTGTATTTAAATGTTTTCTTTTCGGGGTTTTTTCACACACACACACACACACACATATACACACACATATATATGAATTAAAAAGGAAAAGCGGAAAACCTAAAACTCAACGTTTCGCCCAGCTGTTAAGTAGACTTTATCAGGAGCGAAAAAGCTAAAAGTGGCAAAAAACAAAAAAAAAATCTGTAATTTTGGGGAATATATATAGTGATAGGGTATAATAATTTAAATCTATGTAGAGATGAAAGATATACAATTACGAACACGCACACACTCACACACACATATATAGTAAAAACTATATATATAGTAAATAAAAAATACAAATAAAAAACATATATTCATATATATTTACTCGAAATATATATACAAAATAAACATATATGTCGTATTAGCAAAGGGAAAGGAAAAGATAAAAGAAAAAAGAAAACAAAAGGGAATCCAAAAGACCTAATGTAGAACCAGTGAATAATCCGGTCTAAGTTTATATTATTTTCATTGATAATAGCTTTAAATATGATTGGGGAGACATAATAGAAGCCCATTCTTTGTTTAATTGTATTTGTTCAGTGAGCTTTGGGAGCTTATTCGATTAATCGGCGCGTAGATTTGTTTTGTATAGTTTTAATTAGAGTGGCGTTTTTTTAAAGTCAATTAAACAACGAATTGGATTCTATTATGTCTCCTCCAACCTACTTAAAGCTATTATCAATGAAAATAATATAAACTTAGACCGTTTGCTCCCTCCCTCCCAAACAATATACAAAACGACAGGTACTTTTTTTATTCTTTTGTTTAAAAGTTCATCATCATCATCAAATCAATAAACTGAAAATAATAAAATTAAATCAAACACTCACGCTCTATATCTTTCTTTTTTTCCGAACTTTATTTCTATCATTCCAATAGTGACCCATTTTCTTTTTGGATTCTTTGGTTGTAAAAGTAGTTGTAGTCATCATCATCATCATCATCATCATCAGTAAACCAATCGACTGAAAATAAATAAAATATATGGGTATACTACACCAGTTACACGTAAATTAAATTGTTCAAAATGCTCTACAACTTATTTATTATTTGATTCCTGCCACTTCTATGCATAAACTCATTTAGATATAAAGTAAACTCGATTTTCCCACGTCATTTTGTGACTATGAAGAGTTCGAATGCAAAACGCGATAAACGCTATTTTCAAAATTCGAAATTATCACTACAAAAAGTATTGCATTTAGACACTCGACCACACCCCCAAAATCATGGTTTTACATGATATTATACCAGCATATTTTTTTTTATTTTTAATTAAAATAATCTTTTAATCGATGTCTACATTTGATATAATAGCCCTTTTGTTGTTTAGGGTCTAAATTTAAACAAATTGGATTTATCGCGTTTTACATTCAAACTCTTCAATTGCTTTTAGCTACAAGCTGCATACAAAAATCTGTTTCGTCAGTGATCTACGGCAAATATTGGTCCGTGTTGTTAAAAATAAGACAATCATTTTTAATTCATTTCATCGATTTTTATAGTTAAACCTAACCAATATTTTATGAATAAAGAAAGGAGTAATACTTACCCTCATAATTAGAAGTCCTAATACTGCAATCCAAATCGCTGGGTATTAATAACAAACATATTTAAAGAGAGAGAGAGATATATACAGGATCGATGGAGAAAAAAAGACAATTTAGTTTATTTTGGATCATTTGGATTATTCGAACTCGTGTTCTCATCTTGGATGTTATTCTCACAACGTTTCGGCCGATGTAACCTCCGACCTTCTTCAGGTGTATCTTGTCGAACTCGGGAATCTTTCTGTTGAAAAAAGGGGAAAGAAAAAATAACTTTAGGCCAGAACAGCAACTGTTGTAAAACTATAAGGGGATAGAAAGGATTAAGAAAGAACTATTGCCTAAAAACCCGCTGTTGTAAAGTTGTAATGAGGAAGAGAGAGGGGGGGGGGTTAATGAAAAAAAAACATCTGTTATGATCTATGTACTTAATAACGTGGCCATTTCCTTAATAGCCTCGGTGGACCAATCAGTTAACGCGTCGTACTTAGAGACAGATGTTGTGAGTTGAAACCACATTTTTACTCTGATTTTGTTCCTCAAATTAAGTTAAACATTTAAAATTATAATATTTTGCAGATTGTTTGGTTCTAATTTTATTTTATTTTCTTTCTATTATATACGTAATTTACGGAAATTAGAACTCCGGGCGACGCCGGGTAGCGGTGCTAGTTTTCAATACATTATTTGGAGATGAGGAAAATATTAGCTGTTAATTGTTATTCCTTCCATTTATTAGGAGATTTGTTAGGAGATAACTTACATAATTTAACTTGCACCGTAAGCATTGATACTTATAGACTGTTTTCAAATGGTTATACATTGGCACACGCTAGGAAGTAAGTGTAGTATCTGTTCCGATGGATACTGCACCCTATAGACGGATGTCGTCTTGTCCTTCGGGACTTGATTCCACCTGTCTGTGGGTTTGTCCTGTTCAGTTCTAGGAGGTCCACCCTCCCAGGCTTCGCCTCCCCTCTTTGGGGAGGAGTAAGTTTATTGCTTACTGCTTGAGGCGCCCCTACCGGGGAATGCCGACGGGGCTGCCCAGGCAATTTTTAAATGGCCAGAGTGCTCACCTCTCGAGCGCTGGCTTTTAACCCCACTTACTCGACCCAAGCTGTGGTCACATCTTACTTGTGGGAGTAAGATAAAACTGGCCTTGTGCCTAACTCCTGCAGAGGAGTAAATAAATATACATTATATACAATAGGTATTGTGTTTCCACATTAAATCATCCTAAAAGGTTTGATATGCCATAAAGCATACAAACAAAATGTTTGTTCATATTAGCATCGATTAAGCACTTCACATCATGATTATAATAGTAATTCTATATTTTCCGAGGTAAACAAGTACTTTGCAATGTAATGTTATGCTAAATTGATTTATTTGTTTGTTTATTTGTTTGTTTGCTATGCCTCATTTAGCATCTCCCCTTTAACTATTTTCTCAATTCAACTGTTAAAAAAAACACTCTTAGTACAGTATCGATATCCAGATCAAATTCTGTTAAATATTTACTTTGATAACTCCCAAAAGTGCCCCCTCAATTTCTCCCTCCTACCACTTTCTCTGAATTCATCCAACCTCATCTTAAACTGATTCGCGCTATTGCTGTTCTTAATCTGATCTGGTAACTTATTCCCAAAACATATTACTCTGTGAGCAAAAAAACTTAACTGGTTAACAGATTTAGTTTTTGAAAACTGCCTTGACAATGACCTTCCAGATCTAGGAGCAATACTAAAAGAATGGCCACCATAGTTAGAAATGCCATTTATTATCTTGAAAGTCTCAATCATATCACCTCTCATTCTTCTCTCCAGCAAAGTAGTCAATCTCAATGTGTCCAATCTCTCCCTGTAACTGCATTCCTTTACTTTACTTATTAGTTTTGTGCGTCTTCCAGTTTACATATTACATTCCAATTTCCATGTCTAGTCGCTGGAGCTCAGACCTGGGTGCAGTATTCTATATGAGTTCTTATTACAGCTTTATATATCCTTAACACAACATTTGTCTCTCTCGAAATAATATTCCTAACCATCCACCCGATCATGTTAATCCTTTTTTTTTTAAATATTATAATGATTATAAGGGCAGCTGCTGTACCTATAAACATCCCAGGGTTAAGATATCGTTGGATGTTAATTATTAAAAAAACAGTAGCTTTTACTAATATATGACAGAAACACCCAAAATGTCTCTGAGGAAAGTTTTTATACACGAAAGATTTAAGACAAAACTGAAAAAATAAAATAAAAAATAATAAAAAATATGTGCATCTTGAGTTGGCTTTCAACGACTTTTTGATTTTCAAATTTAAATGAAAAAAAAAAGATGCTTCTAAGAACTTGCCCATTCTATAATAATTTTTTTATGATAGAGTCACCACTTATCAAAGCCAA
>OY744542.1:42858500-42866000 GCA_963556195.1 Sepiola atlantica
ATTCCAATAGCTCATTGTAATACAGCTTCCTATTCCAATAGCCTATTGTAATACAGCCTCCTATTCCAATAGCTCATTGTAATACAGCCTCCTATTCCAATATCTCATTGTAATACAGCCTCCTATTCCAATAGCTCATTGTTATACAACTTCCTATTCCAATATCTCATTGTAATACAGCTTCTTATTCAAATAGCTCATTGTAATACAGCTTCCTATTCAAATAGCTCATTGTAATACAGCTTCCTATTCCAATAGCTCATTGTCATACAGCTTCCTATTCCAATATCTCATTGTAATACAGCTTCCTATTCCAATAGCTTCTTACCAATAACTGCAGACTTATATAACTCTTTTCCTGTTTTCCTCCTACCTATAGCCTTGGTTTTTTCAAGACTAAGGCCAATAGTCATCTACTGTCTTTGTGATAATCATATTTCGTTCTTGTTAGCTCCTTACATCAAGTGGTTTCATGCCTTGTCTAGAGCGATTTCCATAAAATATGTTCAAATTTTAAATTAAGTAATTGTTGTGAAGTTGTCCAACAGTAAATAATAAATAAAGGAAGTCAAGTCGAGGTGTAGTTTAACAAGTGTATTAACAAAGTAAGAAAGTTACTAGCACTTGGCTAGACAGTTACAAGACTGCGCTTTGTCTTTTGTGTCTCTGGTTACTCACACTATTTATAGTGACAACCGGTGTAGTTTCTCCTGTGTAAGAACGGCCGGTGTAACAGTAATGCTGAAATCTATTTCAATATGAATAATTTAAGCGTTTAAAGTAATAAATTAGTATAAAATCGTTATTTGTATAATTTTGTCAGAATAAGTCGTCTCTGAATCGATAACACCTCAAATCACTGACGTTATTATTTTTACAGCATTGTTGTTTGATACTGAATCACTGTTTATCAAGGCCAAGAAACACTCGAGGATAAGGAATATTGAGACAGCCGAAAGATGGAGAACACTATGGGAGTACTAACATAGATCAATAGTATGATTGCTTATGGGGCGGTTTATGTCTGAAATTTGTTGCCATTGGATTTGAAGACGAACAAGTTGTAATCAGCAGGGAAGCAGTCCCGCGATAATATGATCAATAGGTGTAAAGCGCTTGCAATGAAGCCATGTCCATGGAAATTTCACTTAGTGTTAGGTACCTGGAGGGAGAAATGGAATTCTTCTTCCGTTATGGTAAGAAGACGAGTTCTTGCGGTGAGTGTCTTACAAGGAGGAACCAAAGATTGGAGTTCGGTCGAGCACCTTCCATGGAAATAACGGTTGAGTAGAGAGAGACTAGCAACGTCTCTTCTGTGGGAAAGAGGTTGTAGGGATGAAAAGGGATCACGCTCCACTAGATTTCAACATCGATTTTGTATTTATGAAAATATATTTATAACAACTAAGCTATACAGAGACTTCCGCGTTTTATCCCGTAGGGAATCATCAGGCTAAAATGCATGGAATTCGTGTTATCGGGTGTTTTTAATACACGTGGTGAGACGCGGAACCCTCTGTGTAGCTTAATTGCCATAAATATATTTTCATAACTTACTACTTAGCTCTACTCACGTATTGAGAACTGTTAAAATAAATATTGAAAACCGATAAATCAAAATATTATATCTCCTTATAACATTTTATATGCATATATGAACTAATAAATATATATATATATATATATATATATATATATATATATATAGTTCTAAACAACAGATCTGTTTCCAACAGATCTGTATTACAGCTTTCTATTCCAATAGCTCATTGTAATACAGCTTCCTATTCCAATAGCTCATTGTAATACAGCTTCCTATTCCAATAGCTCATTGTAATACAGCTTCCTATTCCAATAGCTCATTGTAATACAGCTTCCTATTCCAATAGCTCATTGTTATACAGCTTCCTATTCCAATAGCTCATTGTAATACAGCTTCCTATTTCAGTAGCTCATTGTAATACAGCTTCCTATTCCAATAGCTCATTGTAATACAGCTTTCTATTCAAATAGCTCATTGTAATACAGCTTCCTATTCCAATAGCTCATTGTTATACAGCTTCCTATTCCAATAGCTCATTGTAATACAGCTTCCTATTCCAATAGCTCATTGTTATACAGCTTCCTATTCCAATAGCTCATTGTAACACAGCTTCCTATTCCAGTAGCTCTTTGTAATACATCTTCCTATTCCAATAGCTCATTGTTATACAGCTTTCTATTCCAATATCTCATTGTAATACAGCTTCCTATTCCAATAGCTCATTGTAATACAGCTTCCTATTACAAATAGCTCATTGTATTAAAGCTTCCTATTCAAATAGCTCATTGTAATACAGCTTCCTATTCCAATAGCTCATTGTTATACACCTTCTTATTCCAATAGCTCATTGTAATACAGCTTCCTATTCCAGTAGCTCATTGTAATACAGCTACCTATTCCAATAGCTCATTGTAATAAAGCTTCCTATTCCAATAGCTCATTGTTATACAGCTTCTTATTCAAATAGCTCATTGTATTACAGCTTCCTATTCCAATAGCTCATTGTTATACAGCTTCCTATTCCAATAGCTCATTGTAATACAGCTACCTATTCCAATAGCTCATTGTAATATAGCTTCCTATTCCAATAGCTCATTGTTATACAGCTTCTTATTCAAATAGCTCATTGTAATACAGCTTCCTATCTCAATAGCTCATTGTAATACAGCTTCCTATTCAAATAGCTCATTGTAATACAGCTTCCTATTCAAATAGCTCATTGTATTACAGCTTCCTATTCCAATAGCTCATTGTATTACAGCTTCCTATTCCAATAGCTCATTGTTATACAGCTTCCTATTCCAATAGCTCATTGTTATACAGCTTCCTATTCCAATAGCTCATTGTTATACAGCTTCCTATTCCAATAGCTCATTGTAATACAGCTTCCTATTCCAATAGCTCATTGTATTACAGCTTCCTATTCCAATAGCTCATTGTTATACAGCTTCCTATTCCAATAGCTCATTGTTATACAGCTTCCTATTCCAATAGCTCATTGTTATACAGCTTCCTATTCCAATAGCTCATTGTTATACAGCTTCCTATTCCAATAGCTCATTGTAATACAGCTTCCTATTCCAATAGCTCATTGTAATACAGCTTCCTATTCCAATAGCTCATTGTAATACAGCTTTCTATTCCAATATCTCATTGTAATACAGCTTCCTATTCCAATAGCTCATTGTAATACAGCTTCCTATTCAAATAGCTCATTGTAATACAGCTTCCTATTCCAATAGCTCATTGTCATACAGCTTCCTATTCCAATAGCTTCTTACCAATAACTGCAGACTTATATAACTCTCTTCCTGTTTTGCTCCTACCTATAGCCTTGGTTTTTTCAAGACTACGGCCAATAGGCATCTCCTGTCTTTGTGATAATCATATTTCGTTCTTGTTAGCTCCTTACATCAAGTGGTTTCATGCCTTGTCTAGAGCGATTTCCATAAAATATGTTCAAATTTTAAATTAAGTAATTGTTGTGAAGTTGTCCAACAGTAAATAATAAATAAAGGAAGTCAAGTCGAGGTTTGGTTTAACAAGTGTATTAACAAAGTAAGAAAGTTACTAGCACTTGGCTAGACAGTTACAAGACTGTGCTTTGTCTTTTGTGTCTCTGGTGACTCGCACTATTTATAGTGACAACCGGTGTAGTTTCTCCTGTGTAAGAACGGCCGGTGTAACAGTAATGCTGAAATCCATTTCAATATGAATAATTTAAGCGTTTAAAGTAATAAATTAGTATAAAATCGTTATTTGTATAATTTTGTCAGAATAATTCGTCTCTGAATCGATAATCACTGACATTCTTTATTATTTTTACAGCATTGTTGTTTGATACTGAATCACTGTTTATCAAGGCCAAGAAACACTCGAGGATAAGGAATATTGAGACAGCCGAAATATGGAGAACACTATGGGAGTACTAACATAGATCAATAGTATGATTGCTTATGGGGCGGTTTATGTCTAGAATTTGTTACCATTGGATTTGAAGACGAACAAGTTGTAATCAGCAGGGAAGCAGTCCCGCGATAATATGATCAATAGGTGTAAAGCGCTTGCAATGAAGCCATGTCCATGGAAATTTCACTTAGTGTTAGATACCTGGAGGGAGAAATGGAATTCTTCTTCCGTTATGGTAAGAAGACGAGTTCTTGCTGTGAGTGTCTTACAAGAAGGAACCAAAGATTGGAGTTCGGTCGAGCATCTTCCATGGAAATAACGGTTGAGTAGAGAGAGACTAGCAACGTCTCTTCTGTGGGAAAGAGGTTGTAGGGATGAAAAGGGATCACGCTCCACTAGATTTCAACGTCGATTTTGTATTTATGAAAATATATTTATGGCAATTAAGCTACACAGAGACTTCCGCGTTTTATCCGGTAGGGAATCATCAGGCTAAAATGCATGGAATTCGTGTTATCGGGTGTTTTTAATACACGTGGTGAGACGCGGAAGCCTCTGTGTAGCTTAATTGCCATAAATATATTTTCATAACTTACTACTTAGCTCTACTCACGTATTGAGCACTGTTAAAATAAATATTGAAAACCGATAGATAAAAATATTATATCTCCTTATAACATTTTATATGCATATATGAACTAATAAATATATATATATATATATATAGATATATAGTTCTAAACAACAGATCTGTTTCCGGGGTTCGAATCGTGCGACCGGCTTGAATGGTTATCTCTACACTGATGATTCTGTAAGGATAAAACGTATACGTATGTTGATAAAAATTGAATATTTATTATTAAATAATTATATATATATATATATATATATATATATATATATATACAGGGTGATTCATAAGTCACTTAGCTATTTATTTTTGAAATTCTAAAGTTAAAAAATACGGTAATACAACAAAACAAAAAGTTTATTACACAAATTCATTTATAGGAGTTTAAAATTACAGCAAATTTTCTAAATTTCCATCTTCGTTCTGCATGTATAGCTCCATTCTTTTTTGCAAGGAATTTACGATTCTTTGTAGCATATTTGATTGATTATGAAATAAATATATATAGAAACAACTATATAAACGAACAAATTTAAAATAACAAATAGCAGTAATTAGAGAGTAAGATAACAATTATCAAAAGTTCATAGTATGTTTGTGCTTCATATGGTAATAATTTTAAATAGCTAAGTGAAGTGACTTATGAATCACCCTGTATATATATATATATATATGTATATATATATATATATATATGTATATATATATATATATATGTATATATATATGTATATATATATATATATATATATATGTATATATATATATATATATATATGTATATATATATATATGTATATGTATATATATATATATATATATGTATATGTATATATATATATATATATATATATATATGTATATATATATGTATATATGTATATATATATGTATATATATATATATATATATGTATATATATATGTATATATGTATATATATATGTATATATATATATATGTATATATATATATATGTATATATATATGTATATATATATATATATATATATATATATATATATATATATAGTGTGTGTGTGTGTAAGGTTAGTGTGAGAGAACCTCAACAGATTTCTCGATTATTAAGAACAATAAAAATAAGAGCGTAATATTTATTAATGTTTGTATTACAGAAGATCAGAACAACATCGGTACCGTCGGTTTCAAATCTTAACAAAGAGGACCTATAAAGGTCTCTTTATCGAACCCTCTTCAGACTCTGTTTATGTCTGTCTTCCTGGAAATTGCCTGTTCACGCGTTATGTTGTTGTCTGACGATATTTCGATTCTCTGCTTAAATGAAATTTTCATCATTTTTACAAATTCGGTATTTATACCTGCAAATTCTGCCGGTATTTAGTCATAGATGAGCAAAACAGTATTTTCATTTGGTCTTTGAAAAATATGTTGATACTATTCTAATGTCATGTTGACCTCAGATCCCGGAGAATTTAATTTAGAAAAATAAAAGTGTTGAAATCTAGATTTAAAAATTAAGATAAGATGTTAAAACATAAAGAAATCCACCGCTAAACGGGTGAAAGAGAAATGAGAATCTATATGGATCTCAAAAGCCAACAAAAATACATATTTTCAAAGTAAACCTTCGTGTTGAGTAAACAAAAAATCAGTCAGGTTAAATAATGATGAAAGGGGAACAACTCCTAAATCGCTGTGAAAGTTTGATTAGCATTAGAGAATTTTAAAAATTGTATATTTTTCATATTTTATTTATTTTTTATTATTATTATTTTACTAAAAAAAATTTAGTAAAATAATAATAAATTATATTAAGTATTAATAGTAAATTAAATTAATTTAATAATATAATAATTGAAATTTTAAATAAGAAATTAATAGAAAATAATTAAATATGAGAGAGAATAAAATAAGATTCAAACATGTCTAGTTATGAATCAAGTAAAAAAAAAAAATATCGATGATGATGATGATGATGATGATGATGATGATGATGATGATGATGATGATGATGATGATGATGATGATGATGATGATGATGATGATGATGATGATGATGATGATGATGCATAATATCACAAATTAAAGGAAAGAAGAAAGGGAGATTTGAAAACGAAAATTCTTAAAAGAAAACTTTTAGAAAATTTTAAAAAATCATCAAAATTAAAGATTTGTAAAACTACAAACGTCAAGCAAGGGGGGCATCCAGAATAAGTTGAAACTTGTTAATGGAACATGGTGCATACGAGGTTATGAGTAAACGAAATGTGGCTACAAAACTACACGGTTCCCCCGGTCGAGTTTCCTCCCCTTGAAAAAATATTCTGAAAAAGACTTTCTAAAGTAGAATGTGTTCAGAAAAATACCCTAAATTTAAAAAAAAAAAAACTAAAAACAACCCCTTTCTCCCGAAGAACTCACTCTACTCAAAATATAAAGGCGATATATGGCCACATGCGCATATGGTTGTGCCCCTCAAAAAACTCTTTTATATGTACAAATCAGTGTCTACCTATATATATGTATTGTCATATTCTTATATTTATTTGTATCTCTCTGTAAACCTGTCTACCCAGTTTATATATATATATATATATATATATATATATATATATCCGATCGGATTCTAACTCTGCCTGATGAGATCTCAGCTTATAGTAACTGTTGATCGATAACATCGACATGCCAGTGTCGCAGATTTTGTACATGTCTGTGTAAATAAAATTATCATATATAAAGCTCTATTTTGATATTGAGCACTTTTTATAAACCCGGTTAAAATTCTCTGGATTACCACCCTGTGGATATTTTTCACCTGGATTATTACCATTATTATATATATATATATATATATATATATATATATATATATATATATATATATATATATATATATAGAACAGTTTTTTATTATATTCTAATAACCATGGTTTGTT